>OZ038515.1:42193396-42563396 GCA_964036315.1 Acanthosepion esculentum
ACAGTAATAGGGAAGGGAGTTCCACAGGCGAGATGTGCGAGACATGAAGCTATTGGAGTAGAAGAGACGTCTACATCTAACAGTTTCCACAGTGTAGGGGTGGGAGCGGGATGCCAGCCTCGTGGGACGTTTTAAATTCACGAGGCCTGGGGACAAGCGAAAGCAGCTCCTCGGAGCAATTACCGTGAAAGTACTTGTAAAAAAGGCAGAGCGAGGCAACATCGCGTCTGCGAGAGAGCGACTGCAGACGAGATGACAGGGAATTAAGGAGGAGCTAACTTCGACAACTCATCTTAGAAGAAATACAAGGTAATGATTGACATTGCATATGAAACTGAGCTGATATGAATGTTTTCAGAGTCTGAGGAGGATTTGTATTTATAAGGCACTCTGTGGCTGAGATGGTCTTAAAAAAAAATATATATATATATATATATATATAAAATCAGACAACATGTACATACATAAAATCAGACAACATGTACATACATAAAATCAGACAACATGTACATACATAAAATCAGACAACATGTACATAAATATTACTTACATAAGTAAAGATATATAGATATATATCTTTACTTATGTAAGTAATATTTTAATAGTCTGTTTACATTCATTTACTAACACTTCCGCACTTGAATCTTTGTGGGGGTGTGTATAACTATGTCTTTATTAATGTATGTCTACCCTTATTAATTTATGTGTGTATGATTGCTTATATATGCCTTTCATTGTATGTATATTTTGTCTGATTTTATTTGGAGGGGGGGACATCTATTTCCTGTTTCGTTGTCTACATGTTTGTGTATTATAATCTGATTGTGTATGCATTGTCTTTTGCGAGATTTCATCCTCCCCTGCCTATATCAGCACTTTAAATGTATCAAAGTTGTGACAATGTTTTACATTAGATTTTAACGTTTATTCTGAGATTTTGACTTTTCAATTAAAACAAAATAAATAATAAAATATATGTATTTTTTCCTCAGTTTCTTCTTTAAATAATTTTATGTTTTAAACTTAATACAGATTAAATTTAAAATTTTTAATTTTTAATTTAATATTAATCAGAATGATTTCTATTTTAGTCTAACTCTAACATTAAGGCATTAATTATTATAACCAAGGTTCGTTGTCAAGTTTTTTGAATTCTCGTATACTTGTATTTTGATTGGTCATTGCAGCTTATGTAATAGCGTTTCCCCTAGTGAGGGGTGTTTGATTGATTTGAACCTTTTAAAACCCTTTATTCTACATTCAACACCATCATTTGATAAGACACCAGAAGTATTGAAACAAAATGGCTATTTTCGTAGGGATTTTATGTTATAATTTTCAAATAAATTTTTTATATATATATATATATGTGTGTGTGTGTATATATGTGTGTGTGTGTGCAGGTATGTAGAAAAATAAGAAAGAACACATTAGGTAAATAATCCAGAGTTCTTTAGTATTTTTGTTTTTATTTTTAAAAAACAGTACTCCATACAGATGTAGAGCTTAAATTATAATTATTTTAAAAAAAAATATGATTCCTTTGCTACATAAGAGTTCTTGAGTTTCAAAAACGAGAGCCAAAACCCTCAATATAATTATTAAAATTAAATTGAATTAATTGTTTCATCCTCAAGCGAAAATTTAGGAATAACCAATCTTGAAGTGTACGCATCTTTATAAGCGTGTTGGGTCGCAAAATTAATTACTATGGAAATGGATGGGGTGGCCATTTTAGTTAGGAAGGAATCATATTTTTTTTTTAAATAATTATAATATTATATATATATATATATATATATATATATATATAAGACCGAGACAGTCTAAAACATAGTGGATCTAATGACAGTTTCTCCTGCTTACGTGTTAAACAGATTTGAGCCAGAAAGCACATATTTTTCTTTAATAAGATTTCTCAAATATCCAGGTTGGTAGACAAAAATAAATATATTATTTAATAAAAAATGGAGTGTCTGCTCAAATACAGTGCTGTTCAATAAAAATGACTCACCTGATTTTTTTTACTTAAAAATTTTTTCGCCCATTGTTTTTGGGGTCAAACTAATTTTAATATAAAGACCCCTTCTCGACCACCTACTAAAAAAGTTTACTCACCCTAAGGTATTCTATTGATAATTATACTTTTGGATATAAATGAGATTAAGAGAAAAACTCTGTGCAAAAAAAAATGACTCACTTATTTCCTGCAACTAGTAATCAATAGAAACATAACCGAACAGCTTTAAATAAAGAATAATAGAGGTATAATTTATTTATAATAGGTAATATAGTTTGAAATATTTAATAATCTATGGGTCCCCCTTTATTTTGAATAACCTTTTCAACCCTTTTTGGCATTGACTTGATTAGGTTCTGGCAAATCTCATCTCCAAGCATTGAATTCCATTCGGATATGAAATTCACAATCAAATCCTCTTTGTTGCTCAACTGCTTTCTCGAGAGCCTGTACTTTATAATGCTCCATAAGTTTTCTATGGGGTTGAGGTCAGGAGATTGGGGCGGCCATGTCATAACACTCACCTGCTTCTCATCAAAGTATTCCTTCATCAATTTTGATTTGTGACAGGGAGCATTATCCTGCATAAAAATGAGCTTGGTGGGGTCGATTTGCACCCTTTCAGCAGAAGGGAGCAGACAAGACTCTAAAATTCCCTTGTACTGCTCGCTCCTGAGGGTCTTTTCAATAGGTTTTAAGAAACCAGTTCCATGAAAAGAAAAGCATCCCCAGAACATTATACTGAACGGATGCTTGACAGTACTTACTGCTAAATTCAAAGAGCTTTCAAAGCTTCTTCTTCGGATTTTAGATCATTTATCCTTTGAATTTAGCTCAACTTTCGTTTCTTCGGAGAAGAGAACATTTAGTAAAAAAAAATCAAGTGAGTCACTTTTATCAAACAGCACTGTATGAGTATCCAATATAAATAATGTTTAAGTAATAAAATTATATATATATATAATATTATTTGATGATTAGTAGGGATAATTCCAAAGAGGATATAAATCCAAAGAGAGCTCAATGTAAGAACAGAGCAAATATAATGAGAATGGAGTCCTTACAAATCCATTGGTAATAATTTATTTCATTGGATCAGATCCCATCTCTTCAGACCCAAAAATTTTACAACAATAAATGGATTTTAAATTCACAAGCAAAAAAGACACAAGCAAAAAAAAAGAAGAAAAGAAAAAAGAAAAAAATCGAATAAAAAAAAAGGAAGAGAAAACAAAAAAGTATTAGAAGATAGAGAAAAAAAGACAAGGGGTGGGGAGATAGAGTAAGTGAGGAAAGAAAGGGAAAGAAAAGTCTTTAGTCAGCCAACGGGTTGTCCTAGAATATTCTTCTTTTTCCAGACGTGGCAAGTAAAAAGAGAGTGAACATATTCAAAAAGAAAAAGGAGTAGAAGATATAGAAAGAAAGATTTACAAAAATAAAGGGGGAGACAAAGATCTCAAACTAAGGGTTTTTTTATGGGGAAAAAGATATATAGATACATACATATATATATATATATATATATATATATATATATATATATATAGAGAGAGAGAGAGAGAGAGAGAGAGAGAGAGAGAGAGAGAGAGAGAGAGAGAGAGAGAGAGAGAGAGAGGTTAGCAAGGTCGACTTTACCGTTTTTAAGCTACAATTCGACCATGTTAAGCGAAAGTTGGTAGCATTTACTTTTACAAGGTTTATCCCTTGTTTCTTGTTTAGGATTGGGTTTCTGGTTCCTTCTAAAGTCTACTTCAACTCTATACTTCTAAAATCTCTGCCTAAACTCTAACATGTTATTTATTTTCTTCCTTTACTAGGTATAGATAGGTTTTTTGAATAGGAGTAGAGGTTTCTCTCCTGTTCCCTGTTTAGGATTGGGTTTCCAACTCCTTCCAAAGTCTACTTCAGCTCTATACTCCTAATGCTTGTTCTTTCCTACACTAATATAACTCCCCACAGTAACCCTCTACCTTGAGTAGCTCTTAGGCCATGTATTAGTTGAACATCATTTTCTCCCTTTTTTTTTTTTTTTTCAGACATTACCCCATGGTTAGTGTTCTCAAATCGTTACTATATCAGAGAATTATCCACAGATGGCCAGATCTACCGTCGAGTTGCCCAAGACTTTAATATGATAACAGCACTCGACTACGATTACATAGAACAGAGACTTTATTACATTGATCTGACCAGCCATCATATTCAACGCATATTTCTGAATGGCTCAAACAAGGAAACTGTTGTAAACCATGGGGTACCTTATGGAGAAGGCCTTGCAGTTGACTGGGTGGGAAGGTATGTAATCCAGATGTTTTTTTATTGATACCCTGTTGGCAGGGCCTAGAATATGCTGACAACATCCACTGCAGTTTGGTAAGACTGCTTAAACAGTGGCCAGATTCTGGGTGGATACTTGAAGACTAAAGTATATACTTGAACAATATTTACCTTAAGACTTAAGCATAAACCTGACAAATGTTTGGATGGATAATAACAATATATATATATTTTAAAGATAAAATATATTAAATTAGCAAAGGTCTGCTAACTATTTTAGTTTGTTCATATCTATCTCAGTCTGTTCATATCTGTTTCAATCTGTTCGTATCTATCCATCTTTCTCTGTTTATATCTATCTATCTCTGATCATATCTCTCTATCTACCTCTGTTCATATCTATATATCTATCAATCAATCTCAGACTTTTTATATCTACCTATCTCTGTCTTTTCATATCTCTCTCAGTCTGTTCATATCTATCTACCTCTGTTTATATCTATCTATCTGTCTACCTCTGTCTGTTTATCTATCCCTGTTCATATCTATCTATCTGTCTACCTCTGTCTGTTTATCTATCCCTGTTCATATCTATCTATCTGTCTACCTCTGTCTGTTTATCTATCCCTGTTCATATCTATCTATCTGTCTACCTCTGTCTGTTTATCTATCCCTGTTCATATCTATCTATCTGTCTACCTCTGTCTGTTTATCTATCCCTGTTCATATCTATCTATCTATCTATCTATCTATCTACCTCTGTCTGTTTATCTATCCCTGTTCATATCTATCTATCTATCTACCTCTGTCTGTTTATCTATCCCTGTTCATATCTATCTATCTATCTACCTCTGTCTGTTTATCTATCCCTGTTCATATCTATCTATCTATCTACCTCTGTCTGTTTATCTATCCCTGTTCATATCTATCTGTCAACCTCTGTCTGTTTATATCTATCTCTGTTCATATCTATCTGCCTACCTCTGTTTATATCTATCTATCCCTGTTCATATCTATCTATCTATCTATCTATCTACCTCTGTTTATCTATCCCTGTTCATATCTATCTATTTATCCGTCTATCTCTATCTGTTTATATCTATCTATCCCTGTTTATATCTATCAATCTATCTCAGTCTGTTCATATCTATTGTCATTAAAATCATTGTTTGGGAAAATTCTTTTTGTTTTCTTTCAGAAAGTTATATTGGGTTGACCGAATTACTTCTTCTATGTATGTATGTGAATTAAATGGCACAAATCGTGCCACTCTGTTGATGAGAAACAGTTCCGATCAAAGTGGACTAAGCCGACCTAGAGCAATTATTGTTGACCCCAGTCATGGGTAAGTGTAACCCCCTTCAGACCTGCTTTATTTATCGTCCTTCCAGCATATTACAAAAACATTGTCTCTGTCAAAACATTTTTTCTTGATATAATTAAACATCTTTGGAAATATACTGTAGCCTTCCATTTAGTCTAACAAATTATCTGAGTGGATTAAAAGGCACTGGAAGGAGCAATAACATTTACTGGTCTTGAGAAACCTGTTTTCATGAAAAAATTATTAGAAATCATTCCCTTCATATTTCTCTGGTGAGATGTAATTTCAAATCAAGCCGCTTCTTCCCATGAACCTTGTGGAACTGACTCCAAGAGGTTGCTTCCCTGATCCCTACAATCTTAACCTGTTGTAAACAGTTATCGTCTACACATAAGCTGTGCCTCTTACTCCGTAACCCTCAACCTCGAGTGACCCTCGGACCTTGTACAGGGTGAACACCACTGTAAAAAAAAAAAAAAAAAAAAAATCATAGTTTCTGTTTTGGAAAGATTTATCTTGAGAACCTGGAAACTTGAGACCTGTTCTTAAATATAAGTTACATTCACTTACTTGCTTGGGAACGGTATTAATGAGGCTTAGTAACAATCTCAAGTAGGGTGAACAGATAATGGGTCAGCTGTAGGAGAAGAAAGGAATATTCTCAAAGCATTTCCCCATTATGAGTATTATTATATCCCTGATAGAATAACACTTTAATGCACAGACAGTATGGAATAGCTGAAAATGAAAGGAATGACAAACAGGCTTTGTTCTCAAAGAGAGTTTTATACTGCTATGTCATACATAAAATTATGCACATTTACATGTGTTCCATACAGGGAAACTGTAACACATGTATACCACACAAGCAGTGTGAAAATAACAAAGAGAGAGCATCTCACTTGTAATAATTCCCAACAGGGATTGAAGGTACCAGAGGTTTCTTCTGTGCTTCTGGAAAAACCATATTTAGGATTCCAAGCAGATATTCGAGCGGGCCAGATTTCTCTTCTATGTCACTACTGAGACCATATTCCTCTCAAACAGGAAATGGCAAGTCATGGGTTTTTCCCAACATGAGGACTATGAGCCTGAGATAATTTCTGTATCTGGTGAAGATATATACTCAAAGGAAAATGGTGCCATAGACTTGTAAGCTGCCCACATGGCAGCTGGCTGTCTTGGGCAGGGGTTGGGAGCAGTGCTGATACTTAAAAAAAAATGTAGCTGCTAAGTTTGACTCCTGGAAGCTGACTGATGGACTGGCTAATTTCATCACTCTATGACGTGATGTCACATGACTTTTCATATCCCTCCAGTATGAATCCATTATTCCCCACCCCCAGCTATGGGTAAATAGGAGAACAGACTGGGTTCTATAGCCTTGGGTGGCAACCAGTCTGGGAGAAGGACAACTCTAAATTCAAAACCTGAGTGGTTGGTGACTAAACTGGCGCCTCCACCAGACCCTGGCTTGGAGAGGAGGGTAAGTGGAACCCTCCCCTACAGCAGCACAAGAAACAAACTGTTAAAGGGAGAATGAACTTCTCAGAGTCAATGACCATCCACTCTAGCTAACCTTACCAACCTGCAAGTAGTAAGTACGGCTACACTCATGAAGATTTGGATTTGGTTCTTAAATAGCCTTGTCAGATTGAGACTTTCATATGGATGTCATGCATAGCATCAGACTGATTCAGAAATATCAAAACTGTCAGGTGTATACAACTGCTTTCTAAGATCAATGATTAAAAAAAGGCTTTGAGCAATGTGGATCTTCAAATATTGTGAAATGGCACTACAGAATCACAAAGACCGGTATTAGATAACAGAAACCACATCACTTGAGAACTTTCTACAGCAGCAAAATGTAATATGGACAGAATAAAGATGTTGACATTCCACACTACCCCAAACAAAAAGCTAGGAAGGAAATGCCAATCCATACCGGAAAGAGCAATGACTGCTACTGAATTTCATAAACCTATTTTCCTGAAAAATTGTTTTAATAGATTTTTAGATTTTTTCAACTGACAGCAGCATTAACTGCTCAGTGTATACCAATTTTTAATTATTTGTTTTTACTAATATTCACCTTGAGAGTCACTCAAGATAGAGGGTTACTGAAAGAGTTTGTTGGGTGAGTGACAAAAGTAAGTGATAAAAGGTACAGTTTATGAGGATATGTGGGAAAGATAATTGTTAATCCTTAACTTGAAAAGGTTAAGATGGTAATGGTTTGGAAAGCATCCTCTTGGGAGTCAGTTCCATAAAGTAGACACATAAGTTAGGAAGGCCTGATCGATACTGGAAAGAGCAATAACAGCTACTGGACTTGAGAAACTTATTTTCCTGAAAAATTGTTTTTAGAGATTTTAGATATTTCAACTGAAAGTAGCACCGACAACTCAGTCAGTGAATTCTGAATATTTCCTTATAAGGAAACAGCTAATATTCCCATTACCAATAGAGTTGAGGTGAATGGATACTTCACTTTGATCTTAAAGCAATAGCGAGGAAATGAAGAAAAGTGTAACTTCTGTAGCACTGAAATAAAAATGACAAGATTGAAACATTACATTTGTAAATAAAAACAAAGTACAGATAACTCTTTAAGAAAGTATGTGTTGATTTGACACTATTTATATTATGAGTAGGACTCCTCTTCTCAAATGATTAAAAAAAAAAAATTAATTTTTTTTTTTCCAATTTCAACAAATGTTGTGGCTTTTGAAAGGTTTAATGAATATTAATCTACATAAAATTATCTGATAAAGCTCCACAAAAAAAAATATTTATGAATGTATCCGTCAATTTCGGTTGTACCAAAGAGAGTTAAGCATCCAAATCATGTTGGATAACTTAAAGACCATTCTCAAAATCATAGTATGACTCAAAACCTGTTTCAGTATTCTAAAATGTAGATTTATCAATAAGTTGGTAACTTAACAGTAAAAAATACATTTATTTTATGCTACACTTATTTGTTCTTCAACATAATCCCCTCCCTTGTCAATGCACTTGATTCACTGGAGAACTCGAAACATATAATCATTATACAGTGAAAATTGCAGGTCAAAGTTCAGGTAATACCTGTGTTTGGCTGTGGATTTATTGATGCGCCTTCACATACAAACAGAGGTAATGTTGTCAGTGGCTAAATACTGGTTGTAGCAAATATATTACTAAGTTTCACCAGGCACTTAAAGTTTTACCATCTCCATAAAAAATCAAAGCTGTTGGGGTCGTACATTTTTAGTGGTTTATTAGTACATGAGTAATTAAATATGAACAAATGTCTTAATATGGCAAATACGTGATTCTCTTTTCATTAACAGATATCTTTATTGGTCCGATTGGGGTGTCCAGCCTTGTATTGGCCGACTTGGAATGGATGGCTCTGGTTACACTCTTATTATCACAGAGAAATTAGGATGGCCCAACGGATTAACAATTGACTATGAAACTAACAGATTGTGGTGGGCTGATGCACATTTAGACTACATTGAGTGAGTATATATCTTTTTATTTCCACCGACCTGAAAATTTTGTTTTTATGCCATATTACTTTAAGTTCATTGTTGACAAAAATAAGAGAATTTGTCTTGGAGATACGTATAATATGCAAGATCCAATTGGATTCTTGAGTAAATTTTGTAGTTTCTTTCTGTTATGCTGTGGTCCCTTCGGGACGTAAGCGATCATGGCTTTTCACAATTCCCTGTCTTTCATAGCTCTTAATAAATTTTGTCTTTTTGTTATCTCTCCTAAACCTTGTTCCGCCATCCATTTACTCAAGCTCATTCTTCTTCTTCTATGTGCCATGTCCCTTCAGGACGTAAGTGATCATGGCTCTCCACAATTTCCTGCCCTTTGTAGCTCTTAATAAATTTTCTTTTTGTTATCTCAAAAAGCTTGTTCCACCATTCATTTACTCAAACTCATTCTTCTTCTTCCATCTGCCGTGTTCCTTCAAGACATAGGTGGTCATGGCTCTCCACAAGTTCCTGTACTTTGTAGCTCTTAATAAACTTTGTCTTTTTGTTATCTCTCCTAAACATTGTTCCGTCTTCTATTTACTCAATCTCATTCTTCTTCTTCTTCTATGTGCCATGTCCCTTCAGGACGTACGCGATCATGGCTCTCCACAATTTCCTGCCCTTTGTAGCTCTTAATAAATTTTCTTTTTGTTATCTCAAAAAGCTTGTTCCACCATTCATTTACTCAAACTCATTCTTCTTCTTCCATCTGCCGTGTTCCTTCAAGACATAGGTGGTCATGGCTCTCCACAAGTTCCTGTACTTTGTAGCTCTTAATAAACTTTGTCTTTTTGTTATCTCTCCTAAACATTGTTCCGTCTTCTATTTACTCAATCTCATTTTTCTTCTTCTATGTGCTGTGTCTCTTCAGGACGTAGGCGATCATGGCTCTCCACAATTTCCTGTAATTTGTAGCTCTTAATAAATTTTGTCTTTTTGTTATTTTTCCTAAACCTTGTTCCGCCATCCATTTACTCAAGCTCATTCTTCTTTTTCTATGTGCCATGTCCCTTCAGGATGTAGGTGATCATGGCTCTCCCCAATTTCCTGTCCTTTGTAGCTCTTAATAAAAAATTTTTGTTGTTGTTGTTATTTCTCATAAACCAGCCATTTACTCAAGCTCACCAAGTAGGTTTTGCATTGTTTTCCTCTGAAAAACTAGTGACTAGTTTTTCCTAGTGAAAAATGAAGAATACTTGACAATGCTTCATTTAGATATAAACAGAATAATTGCATTGTTGTTACTGAAAGTGTGTTTTTTTATTTCACTTGTAGATTTGCCAATGTCGACGGCAGTGGGAGACGTATTGTAATACAGGGTAAAATTACTCATGTGTTTGCCATTACGGTGTTTGAAGATTGGATTTACTGGACAGATTGGAGTCATAGAAGTATTGAAAAAGCCAACAAATACACGGGTGCTAATCATATAGTGATGAAAAATACTACCCATCGGCCTATGGACATTCATATTCTTCACCCACTGAAGCAAAAGCCGCGTAAGTATCAATCACGAGATGTCTTAGTGTCAATTCTATGTATTTCTTGTGACATTTATTACAGCTTATACTGGAAATTGATATATCCCTGTAGAATAATATTACATGATCTTGTAAATAAGCTAAACCTTATAAAACATACAATAGAATTTACTTAGAAAGCAAAAAAAGACACATTAGCTTTCCTTGATGGCACGTTAAACTGTAATGTTTCATAATGTTTTTGGTTTTGTTCATCTATTTCTGTTGTTAAATGTATTGTAATTAAACAAGGACATTCATTGTTTTGTGACCGACTCTTGTATTATCTCAGAAAATATTTTGGTCAACAAAAAAAAAAATTTTGAAATGGTGTTGAAACACCAAACATTCATTTTTAGATAATTTGCCGGTGCTGAATCTGAAAATGACTTTACTTTTTCTTGGTTAGCTATCATTTTGGCTGTACAGATATGCCTCATTTTTGGTAAAAAAGCATTTATTTTTTTTCATTTGTTTTCTGTATATATGATATTCACCGATGGCAATATTTTTTAAAACAAAATCGTAGAAATCTCTCAATTCATATTTAAACCCACAAATATTGGTCTGCTTATTGAGAAATACTAATTTTGCAATAACAATCAGACCCTAAGTCTTTAAAACTAAAATGATTGAATATATACCAAGAGCAAAAAGTATTTTCATCAAATCATTTAATAAATTAACAGCAGAAATAAAACCTTCATGAACATAAGAACTATGGTAAAAATGTTCTCTTTCTTGATTGTCTGTCATGTTCAATGTTATTTAAGTCCCTTTTGATACTCCAGCAGTATCATGTACAATGGAATAGGTGCATTCAATTGGGATGTCTTTAGTTGGAATTTCTTTCCAACTGTGAAAACAAAATGCTCTAAATGTGCTTGGTTTTCTTCCGTAGTGAATGGATAAAAGTGATGGGATAAATTTATGAATATCAAACAAAAGATTCATTTTTTTATGTCTCCTTAATTATCAGGTTTACTAAAGTTTATCAGTTAATTTGAATTTTGGCGATAAATTGGAAAAATTCGGTGTTTCTATTTTAAACATTTTTGACTCAAAAAAATTTCTTTTCAAATAAAAATCATTTATATCAGGTGGCTGACATCAATTGCTTGGCCTACCTGAAAATTGATGGGTTTCCACGACCTTTATTGAATAAATTTTGCGATCAGCCAAGATCACAAATTGATCTTTTTTTCACCAAAATGAGCAACTT
Organism: Acanthosepion esculentum; assembly: GCA_964036315.1. Classification (NCBI taxonomy): domain Eukaryota; kingdom Metazoa; phylum Mollusca; class Cephalopoda; order Sepiida; family Sepiidae; genus Acanthosepion; species Acanthosepion esculentum. The sequence continues at coordinate 42,205,299 of OZ038515.1, forward strand.
CATTAGACCAAAAACGGTAGCTAACCATGAAAAACTACGGTCGTTTTTGGAATCAGCACCATCAAATTACGTAGAAAATGAGTTTTGTATCTTGACTCCAAAAATCATGTTGACAGGTGTAATGGCCGAAATCTTAGTTTTTATTGTATGTCTATAAATTTTTGAAAGGATTTTTTAATCTGCTATAATTTCTTACTATAAATGTTATTTTTAATGTCTACCTGCTTTTGTGTTGCTATCCCTTTTATTTTTGTAATTTTATTAAACAGTGAAATTTATAACAAACAGACTAATTTAAGAAGTCCTACTAAAAGAAAAAAAAATTGTGCCTCTGACAGGAATGGAACCAGAACCCTTTTTTTACCTCAAAGAAATCACTTCTTAAGCCAAAGTGCCCCTACCAGTTGAACCGTGGAGTCAGACCAACAAAATAAAGTTTGAATTGCCTGATAAGAAAAGCACATTTCTCGTTGGGACTACTATGAATTTATATCTGCTAGCTTCCATTCCATACCCAGAACATAAACAACAATAATTTTTAAAAGGATTCTTTTATTCAACATTATTTCTAATTACAGTAATGCCTGGAGATATGAGTTTAATTCGTTCCAAGACCAAGCTCATAACTCAAAAGACTCATATCTCAAATCAAGTTGCCCCACTGAAATTAATGGTAACATTTCCGATCTGTTCTAGGCCCCGAAAAATCACCCTGCTTTCAAAAATTCAGCCCTATTTTTGTATTTGTGGGTTTCTTACAAACAAAAAACATGTGAATAAACAAGAAATGTTTTTTACAAACAATAAAATAAAAGAGAAAAAACAAATTGTAAAGAAATAAACTGTACTAAACCATGAAGTTCAGACGAGTCATAGGCCAATTGACGGAGGAAAGAGAGACAGAGAGGGACAACAACAGCAAGCCTAGCAACTGCTAACCCCGCCTAGCAACTGTTAATCTAGTCTCCGATACCAAAGATTAACTTTATCACTTAATTTTAAAATTTAAAAAAAAAATTATATTTTAGCCTTTACTGAAACTAATTTTTTTAAATTTTATAATTTTTTATTTATAGTCACTGAAGAACACTGATACTCACCAAATTCATTACTCATACATCTTCCTCATGCTTTTTTTATAATTTCCCGCTTTACCTCAAGCGAAATCATACGTTTCGGCTTTTCATCATTGCTCTTTACACTTATTTTCTTTGGACCCTTGGTGTCACTGAAGGAATTTTACAAAATAATGGCAAAGGAGACACAACACAACGGAGATCCTTCCAGAGCAAGGTGAACACGTTTACTGCGAGTGGAAATACTCTTGAAGCTTGATGTTTGCTGCAACAACTAGCAGATTCTTAACTGAAACTTGATCACATCTCAAAATTCAACTTTTATCACAAGGCAAAAAATCAGCCAAACTCTGGCTCATACTCAAAAACATTCGTATGTCAGCATGCTTGTATCTCAAGGCATTACTGTTTGAATTGTTACTCCTTTTTTTTCTTAAACAGTGACATTAATAAATTGGCCTAAATTGAGAAGTCCTACTAAACAAACTTGTGCACCCCTACAAATGTTTACAGTAATGAGAAACAATATCATATAAGAAATTGTTTAAAAAGTGACAGTTGTCTACAAGCAGTAGTTGATCTATATTATTAATGACCAAAGTAGTAGATATTGCTACATGTTATAGCAAGTTCCTGTTGTAATGTGATTTCTAATCTTACCTGAATCTTTGTTCAGTATTTCTTGTTTGTTTTACAGACCCCAACCCCTGTGGTATGGATAATGGTGGTTGTAGCCATCTGTGCCTTCTGGCACCAGCAAGTAAATACAGGTGTGTCTGTCCTAGCAACTTTTTCTTGAATTCTGACAACCGTACTTGTATTGCAAATTGTTCTTCTTCCCAATTCCGTTGCGGTATCACGGACGACCGCTGCATTCCACTTGTGTGGAAATGCGATGGGGAAAAAGACTGCAAAGATGGCCTCGACGAAGTTGACTGTCGTAAGTAGGAAACTTTATTTCATTTCTTTTTTTTTTTTGTTAGAGGCTAAACCAAATTTTCTTTTTCTGCTAAAGACAGGTTAAAAAATCTGCAAACAAAAGTTGTCTTTCCTCCATGTAACAAATATTTGTAATATATATGTAACAGATCCATATCTGAGTAGGAGATGCATGTCTGGATCAGGTTTGTATCTGGCTAGGAGATCCATGTTTGGCTCAGGATCATTTCTGGGTGGTCATCCCAAATCTGGATCAGATCCATACTTGGGTAGAAGATGCATGTCTGGATCAGGTTCATATCTGGCTAGGAGATCCATGTTTGAATCAGGTCCATTTCTGGGTAGCAGTCTCAAATCTGGATCAGATCAATACCTGGCTAGGAGATCCATGTCTGAATCAGGTTTGTATCTGGCTAGGAGATCCATGTTTGAATCAGGGTCATTTCTGGATAGCAGTCCCAAATCTGGATCAGATCCATATCTGGGTAATGTCCCATATGCAGATCAGGTCTATACCTGGGTAACAGTCCTATATCTGAATCAGATCCATATCTGAATAGCAGTCCTATATCTGAATCAGATCCATATCTGAATAGCAGTCCTATATCTGAATCAGATCCATATCTGAATAGCAGTCCTATATCTGAATCAGATCCATATCTGGATAGCAGTCCTATACCTGGATCAGATCCATATCTAGGTAACAATCATATATCTAGATCAGGCTCATATCTGAGTAGAAGTCCCATATCTGGATCAGGCTCATATCTGATTAGCAATCCCATATCTGGATCAAGTCTATATTTTGTCCATGCTACAATGTGTTATAGTTTCTGACATTCTTCAGTATCTATCAAAGTAAGCTTCTTAAAGTTTCAAACTGAAGCCTTCATTGAATCTATGAAGAAAAACTGTTCTCATTATTCTGATCATTGTTGTCCTCTCATATCATTTAATTCTTCCAAGTCTCTTTGTTCGATTCATGTCATTTGACTGTTTTCATTCCACTGTCCATGTTTTGTATCAGTTAATTTTATCTCTTTTTATCAGTATCAGTATTAAGTGTCTTAGCTTTGGTGATCGTATGGGAACCCGTGTCTCAACATGATATTGCTGTAAAACCAGCCTAGCTGCATAATCTAAGCTTACTGCATCTGGTATTCCCAAGCAGTCACCCATGTAAGACTTGATGTTGCTTAACTTTGGTGATCGTATGGGAACCAATGTTTCAACGTAATATGGCTGTGTAAGATGACTGTGCAATTGAATATGTCCTTCAGATAACTCGATTCACCTTGGCAACACCTTTATCTATCAAGCCACATCTCCATACAAATTCTGAGAGTTTCCAAATTCTTTGATTTTCAGCTGTCCATATCTGCCCTCCTGGACAATTTCAGTGTAAGAATACAAATTGTACATTTTCCTTCCGTGTGTGTGACCTGCATGATGACTGCGGGGATGGATCTGATGAAGAAAATTGTGACAAGCACCAGTGTCCCCCCTGGCAATGGAAGTGTAAAAACAACAAATGCATTCCAAAAAGTTGGCTGTGTGATGAAGAAAACGACTGTGGCGATGAATCTGATGAGGGGCCTGGGCAGTGCGGTAAGTTGAATTGACACTGATGTTGTGTCGCCACTTAAAAACATTGTGGGCAACAAAATTGTGCCCTACTTTTTTTAATTGACATGACACAGTGAGTTAAAGTCTTAGAGACCCCCCCCAAAACTTTTTGACACCCAGAGGTCACCTATTGACCTCAATCAGAAATCAAGTTCTTTGATTAAGTAAGAATCTTTCTCACCTTTTCACGTGACGCACCCAGTGAGGATCGAAATTTCTACTCAGCATTAATGTTTAATCAGACTAACTTGTTAACCATAACCCCTAGCTGAGGCAATCCTTTTACTAAACTAAGCTTAGTTTCACATAAAATTACAAAGATAAGGCACCCAGAGAGTGTTAAATAATATTTAAACAGACTGTTATTTTTTAGAGAATTGTATTTCTGCTTTGACTTCCTCATTTTGACCTTTGGGGTCAGATATGGGAAAACAAAGGAAGTCGATTGTGATTGGCTGAAACTAGTATGGGAATGTTAGATAGAAAGGGATTCCAGGGAGTTAAGTTTTACACGTCGAATAATGTCGACATGTTAAAATCATGCCTACAAACTGCTCCCCAGTGGGGTAGGGTAGCAACCCGACTGGAAAGTTAGAAATGTACACGTTGACATGTTTAATGAGGTAGTAAATTAAAATTCCTTTGTTGAAGTTCTCTCTGTTAATTCTGAACCAAAAAACATTTCGACACCTAACCGGGAGAAGATGAGAGAGAGAAGATATACAACATTGTATTAATTGGCACAGTGACAAAGAGATCACCCCAGAACATGGTGGAGGGGAAGACAACAGGAGGACTGAAATCCCTACACACTATTAATGTCCAACCAAATTAACTCGTTAACCATAACACCTAGGTGAGGCACCTGTCTTGTTAAGCTTAGTTTTACATTAGGTTACAAGCATGAGGCACCTAGTGAGGATCAAAATACCTGCTCAGTAATAATGATCAACCAGGCCAGCTTATTAAACACAATGCCAAGCTGGGATGACTCACTTACTAAGCTTAGCCTAGTTTGACACAAGGCAAAGCCACCCAACAAATTGTATACATGTTGTTCCCCATTCAACGACATAGTCAGTCTAGTTCCAAAATAATACATAAGCTTCCTTGTTTTAATATAATGTCACCAGTGATGTGCCAAGTTTTGCCTGACAATTTCTCTTTGAATTGAGAATACGTAAAGCAAACAAATGTCTTGGTGCCCACTTGACAATATGCGTATCAATCACTTCAAATTTGTTTTTGTTTTTGACTCATAAAGAATTTTTGGCATTTTCACACCCCAACACCTAATTGAGCCCCGGGGTAAGATGGATGTTCAACCTCTTAGCAATCCCGTCCGTCAAAATCTTTGGTTTATTCTTCACGATGGCAAGCAGAGCGTCTTCATCGACATTGGAAATTTGCCTGGAGTATGGTTGATTGTTTAGGTTAAAATCACCCTGACAAAATCTGCCAAAACATTTTTTGACCACCCAAAGAGTTGAAGCATGAGCCAAGGAAACCTCTTTGCCTGAAAATTTCTCTTTTTTTTTATTGAGAATATGTAAAGTAAACAAATGTCTTGGTGCCCACTTGACGAGCTGCCTATCAATCACTTCAAAGTTGTTTTTGTTTTTGACTCGTAAAAAATTTTTGGTATTTTCACACCCCAAGCCCTAATTAAAGAGTTTGTTAAAAAGAAAAGAAAAAAGAACAAACTTATAGACATAAAGAACACAAAAACTAATATTTATTTAATCCTGAACTTTAAATTTTGACTGTGTATTATCCCCTTAGCATTCAACATGCTCAAACTGGACCTATAAATATGGGCATGCGAAAATTCTGGTTGCCACTGCCTTTAGTTAAGCTAGCAACAGTATCCACCACATCATTTAAGTACTTTGACTAATTAAAGCAATAGAAACAAACATTGACTTTTCAACCCTGATCTTGTATATTTTCTAAAAAAAAATAAAATCCAATAAATGACTTTGATAAAGATTATCATCAATATTCATTACCCATGTATTATATGAAAATAACACCAGTCATCATGACCGAGGGTTTGAGTGTGCTGGCCTTGTTCAGACTGTTCATCCCACTAGATAATGCACTCTCTTCCAGAAACTGCAACATAGTTGCAGTATAAACCAGAGTTGGGTTCTATGGGTGTTGAACAAATACAAATATGCCTGAGCAGGCGCCTGCGACAGGGATTAGCTAGCCGCGCTAGTAGACTGGCATACGTGGATACAATTCGCCAGCATCCACTCATTGGTGTATTCTCTTTTTGTTAATTCTTTATTAGCTTGTATAAAAATACAAGAAAATATTTCCGTGCTGAAATTCATTCCCTCCACTCTCTCCTTTTCGCTTCTGCAAACAATGACAATCCATCATTTACATGTGAAAATCCTGGTTGCCTTTAGTTAAGCTAGAAATGATATCCATCACACCATTTAAGTTTGCCTGTGTATGGCAAATCAACATGAGTAGGGAGACCCATCATTGCCCGTGTATTACATCAAAATAACACCAGTCATGTACAATATTCATCACGATTTTTCGTTACTATTTAGAATTACGTGTGTATTGTATGAAAATCACATTAATCAGTGATGCCAATGAAATTATTAAATTTATTAAAATAAAACATTGTTTATTAAAAAGCATTGAATATAATCAAATATTTATTCATTGTTTGTCGTCCATTAACTTTGCCAATTTATTTAAAATATAACTGAATGATATTCAATTTAAGCATTTAGCATTCAACAGGCTCAAAACCTCCCTGTAAACATCAGCTGTTTTACGGTGTGCGTGACTTGCTACTATATTTGCAGTGATGTCGTCATATAGCAGAGTATACGTGAGGCACGTTATGGTGGGTTGAGTATTGAGAGCTGATATGTATCACATGGTGCTCAATGTGACGCGTCACCCAGTGCCCAGCTCGCTCAACGTGACACATCACCTGGTCTCCAAGTCACACAACCTGGGATCCATGTTAAATATATATAAAAAATAAAATAATTTTGGATGTGGCACTTGAATTTATTATTATTATTATTATCATTATTGATTGTCATAAACAAATTATTTTTTCTCATAGAATCATTAATGGATCGATGGGTAGCAAGATGACAATTGGCATTTTTATTTTTCAGGTAATACAACCTGTAAACCTTCGCAATTCACTTGTGCTAATGGTGCCTGCATTTCAATCAGGTGGAAATGTGATTATGATCGAGACTGTGTGGATGGTTCCGATGAAAGTCCTGACTTGAATTGTGGTAAGTAAATATGGCAATAATAATAATTGTTTTTAACAACTGTCTCCCACCGTTCTACAAGCTTGTTGATACCATTTTCGTAGAAACTTTGTGTTTTTTGTTTGAAGAAGGTTGTGAGGTAGTTTTCAACTGATTCTACAGAGTCAAATGTTTTGTCATTGAAATTGTTCTATAAGAGAGCGGAAGAAATGAAAATCAAAAGAAGCCAAAGTAGTGGGCGTTGGCCAGTTTCTCATTTCAACTCTTTAAGCTTCTGCAAGGTTGTTGTAATGGAATGTCCCATGCTTACATATGTGGACTGACTATATCAGTAGATATATATATAGTGTGCACAGGATATACCTGGCGGACTTACTTCGGGACTTGCTAGCCAGCTAACTGATTCCCTGTCTTTCAGTAGTGTATTCTCTTTTACAATAAACCTCTCTTTCTTTCATCTACGCACGTGTTGCTGTTCCTTTCACTCGAGTACAACTTTTGTCTGTTTGTAACCTCTTTTAAGAATGCAACAAAAGTCTGTTTTGCAACATGCAGTCTTGCGTTGATTTGGTAGAAAATTTACAATTTGCCAAAATCGGACGTTTTTCTTGAACCCAAGTCTCCTCCAATGGTGAAAGGCAGTTGGGATATTAATTTTCAAAGCCTTATCAATCTCTTCTGTCAAAATCTTTGGTTTATTCTCCACAATGTCTAGTAGAGCGCCTTCATCGCTGTCAGAAGTTCAACCCTAAGTGTTGCTGGCATTTCACCTTCAGTCCCTTTCCCAGCACTGTAACGTAGCCTCCCTGTGCCTTTTCAATAAAATCTTTCATGTTAAAATCACCCTGACGAAATGTGCCAAACCACTTTTTAACCATCCAAAGAGCTGGAGTACGAACCAGATAAACCTTCTGAATGTTTTCTTGTCGCAGTTCCAACACTTACTCCTTTTCAAAATTAATACCATCCTGGGTATGACGATAAACTACATCCGTGTCCAGGGTAAGATGATAAACTACATCCAACAGCAAGGCCACTGATCAGGAGGCTTTGAGGAGCGTGAAACCTCCTCTTAATTACTGGTATTTCCAGGTCCACCCTGACCCGGGGTGGTAGCACCTGTTAGGGTCCCAGCTATGGGCAAATTGCTAACCCAGAAACTGAGGTAAAAGGCATTATAAAAGTGTAAAAATAGGTTTTAATACCAGAAATACATTGTAAAAAATTATTACCAGAAATAAATTTTTGAAGAAAAAAAAATATTACCAGCTCTACGTTTTTGAAAAAATAATATTACCAGCTATACATTTTTAAGGAAAAAATATTAACAGAAATAGATTTTTGACAAAACGAAAATATTATCAGAAAAAAAAAACTTGTCAGCATTAAATGACCCATTGAGGTTGATATGCCGTAAAGTAAAACAAACCAAACCAAATCAAAATTCATAGAGCATAATATAGCGAAAGTGGAACTTCTCGCTCTCCATCTTTAAGGTGTTCATTTGTGGACAAAACAACAACACTCAACAAAGTCTGACTCTCAAGGGAACAATGAAAAGTTTCAATCTCAAACACACCAGAAATCAGCATCAAAAGAAATGCCAGTGTCAAGTTTGGGCCATTTTATATTAACAATGAAAATCGGACACACATTTATGCAATGATCTCATTTATATTAAATAACATTTAGTATTTATTTTTAATTTTCAATCTAAAAAGGTAGACATAGTAAACATTTTTTTTAAATTATTTCACCCCAAGCAAGGCAATTAAGCCACTAAGGTGCAATGATCTGATAGTTTATTATGCTAGTTTATGATATACTCAATTATTATTAATACTGATATTTTTTAATGAATTAATTACCACCAATCAATTATTTTTGCTAAGTTGACCATTCATCTTTGCTTTGAATATTGCTGCCACATATGGTCTGGTGCTCATGCTATGTATTTAGAGATTCTTAATAAATTCTAAGGAATAATCTGCAATATTATTGGTCCTAACTTGGCATTTCATCTTCAGTCCCTTTCCCACCACTGTAACATAGCTTATTTGTGCCATTTCTATAAAATCTTTCATGTTAATTGTTCAGATGAACCTCCCTCTACAATACCTAGACTACAAATTTAAGCACAGTACAAGACTGGTGGCAGAGTCTCATCATTTTACAGTTGAAATGGCTACATGTAACCATAAGTTCTATGCTAAAAGTTTTTTCTCCCACACTCCTTGGTTGTGGAACTCACTTCTGGCTTCCCAATCAACTTTAATCTTCAAAAATTTCAATGCCATATCAATCATTATCTTCTGTCTTCTTAATTCCTCTTCTTTTATTGTCCTTTCCCCTCACTAAAGTCTTCTAATTCTCTTTCACTCTTCTTACTTTCCAATCAACTTTAATCTTCAAAAATTTCAATGCCATATCAATCATTATCTTCTGTCTTGTTAATTCCACTTCTTTTATTGTCCTTTCCCCTCACTAAAGTCTTCTAATTCTCTTTCACTCTTCTTACTTTCCACTCAACTTTGATCTTCCAAAATTTCAATGCAATGTCAATCGTTATCTTCTGTCTTCTTAATTCCTCTTCTTTTATTGTCCTTTCCCCTCACTAAAGTCTTCTAATTCTCTTTCACTCTTCTTACTTTCCAATCAACTTTAATCTTCAAAAATTTCAATGCCATATCAATCATTATCTTCTGTCTTCTTAATTCCTCTTCTTTTATTGTCCTTTCCCCTCACTAAAGTCTTCTAATTCTCTTTCACTCTTCTTACTTTCCAGTCAACTTTGATCTTCCAAAATTTCAATGCAATGTCAATCGTTATCTTCTGTCTTCTTAATTCCTCTTCTTTTATTGTCCTTTCCCCTCACTAAAGTCTTCTAATTCTCTTTCACTCTTCTTACTTTCCACTCAACTTTGATCTTCAAACATTTCAATGCAATGTCAATCGTTATCTTCTGTTTTCTTAATTCCTCTTCTTTTATTGTCCTTTCCCCTCACTAAAGTCTTCTAATTCTCTTTCACTCTTCTTACTTTCCAGTCAACTTTGATCTTCAAACATTTCAATGCAATGTCAATCGTTATCTTCTGTCTTCTTAATTCCTCTTCTTTTATTGTCCTTTCCCCTCACTAAAGTCTTCTAATTCTCTTTCACTCTTCTTACTTTCCAATCAACTTTAATCTTCAAAAATTTCAATGCCATATCAATCATTATCTTCTGTCTTCTTAATTCCTCTTCTTTTATTGTCCTTTCCCCTCACTAAAGTCTTCTAATTCTCTTTCACTCTTCTTACTTTCCACTCAACTTTGATCTTCAAACATTTCAATGCAATGTCAATCGTTATCTTCTGTTTTCTTAATTCCTCTTCTTTTATTGTCCTTTCCCCTCACTAAAGTCTTCTAATTCTCTTTCACTCTTCTTACTTTCCAGTCAACTTTGATCTTCCAAAATTTCAATGCAATGTCAATCGTTATCTTCTGTCTTCTTAATTCCTCTTCTTTTATTGTCCTTTCCCCTCACTAAAGTCTTCTAATTCTCTTTCACTCTTCTTACTTTCCACTCAACTTTGATCTTCAAACATTTCAATGCAATGTCAATCGTTATCTTCTGTCTTCTTAATTCCTCTTCTTTTATTGTCCTTTCCCCTCACTAAAGTCTTCTAATTCTCTTTCACACTTCTTACTTTCCAGTCAACATTGATCTTCCAAAATTTCAATGCAATGTCAATCGTTATCTTCTGTCTTCTTAATTCCTCTTCTTTTATTGTCCTTTCCCCTCACTAAAGTCTTCTAATTCTCTTTCACTCTTCTTACTTTCCACTCAACTTTGATCTTCAAACATTTCAATGCAATGTCAATCGTTATCTTCTGTTTTCTTAATTCCTCTTCTTTTATTGTCCTTTCCCCTCACTAAAGTCTTCTAATTCTCTTTCACTCTTCTTACTTTCCAGTCAACTTTGATCTTCAAACATTTCAATGCAATGTCAATCGTTATCTTCTGTTTTCTTAATTCCTCTTCTTTTATTGTCCTTTCCCCTCACTAAAGTCTTCTAATTCTCTTTCACTCTTCTTACTTTCCAGTCAACTTTGATCTTCAAACATTTCAATGCAATGTCAATCGTTATCTTCTGTTTTCTTAATTCCTCTTCTTTTATTGTCCTTTCCCCTCACTAAAGTCTTCTAATTCTCTTTCACTCTTCTTACTTTCCACTCAACTTTGATCTTCAAACATTTCAATGCAATGTCAATCGTTATCTTCTGTTTTCTTAATTCCTCTTCTTTTATTGTCCTTTCCCCTCACTAAAGTCTTCTAATTCTCTTTCACTCTTCTTACTTTCCAGTCAACTTTGATCTTCAAACATTTCAATGCAATGTCAATCGTTATCTTCTGTCTTCTTAATTCCTCTTCTTTTATTGTCCTTTCCCCTCACTAAAGTCTTCTAATTCTCTTTCACTCTTCTTACTTTCCAATCAACTTTAATCTTCAAAAATTTCAATGCCATATCAATCATTATCTTCTGTCTTCTTAATTCCTCTTCTTTTATTGTCCTTTCCCCTCACTAAAGTCTTCTAATTCTCTTTCACTCTTCTTACTTTCCACTCAACTTTGATCTTCAAACATTTCAATGCAATGTCAATCGTTATCTTCTGTTTTCTTAATTCCTCTTCTTTTATTGTCCTTTCCCCTCACTAAAGTCTTCTAATTCTCTTTCACTCTTCTTACTTTCCAGTCAACTTTGATCTTCAAACATTTCAATGCAATGTCAATCGTTATCTTCTGTCTTCTTAATTCCTCTTCTTTTATTGTCCTTTCCCCTCACTAAAGTCTTCTAATTCTCTTTCACACTTCTTACTTTCCAGTCAACATTGATCTTCCAAAATTTCAATGCAATGTCAATCGTTATCTTCTGTCTTCTTAATTCCTCTTCTTTTATTGTCCTTTCCCCTCACTAAAGTCTTCTAATTCTCTTTCACTCTTCTTACTTTCCACTCAACTTTGATCTTCAAACATTTCAATGCAATGTCAATCGTTATCTTCTGTTTTCTTAATTCCTCTTCTTTTATTGTCCTTTCCCCTCACTAAAGTCTTCTAATTCTCTTTCACTCTTCTTACTTTCCAGTCAACTTTGATCTTCAAACATTTCAATGCAATGTCAATCGTTATCTTCTGTTTTCTTAATTCCTCTTCTTTTATTGTCCTTTCCCCTCACTAAAGTCTTCTAATTCTCTTTCACTCTTCTTACTTTCCAGTCAACTTTGATCTTCAAACATTTCAATGCAATGTCAATCGTTATCTTCTGTTTTCTTAATTCCTCTTCTTTTATTGTCCTTTCCCCTCACTAAAGTCTTCTAATTCTCTTTCACTCTTCTTACTTTCCAGTCAACTTTGATCTTCAAACATTTCAATGCAATGTCAATCGTTATCTTCTGTCTTCTTAATTCCTCTTCTTTTATTGTCCTTTCCCCTCACTAAAGTCTTCTAATTCTCTTTCACTCTCCTTACTTTCCAGTAAAACTTTGATCTTCAAACATTTCAATGCAATGTCAATCGTTATCTTCTGTCTTCTTAATTCATCTTCTTTTATTGTCCTTTCCCCTCACTAAAGTCTTCTAATTCTCTTTCACTCTTCTTACTTTCCACTCAACTTTGATCTTCAAACATTTCAATGCAATGTCAATCGTTATCTTCTGTTTTCTTAATTCCTCTTCTTTTATTGTCCTTTCCCCTCACTAAAGTCTTCTAATTCTCTTTCACTCTTCTTACTTTCCAGTCAACTTTGATCTTCAAACATTTCAATGCAATGTCAATCGTTATCTTCTGTCTTCTTAATTCCTCTTCTTTTATTGTCCTTTCCCCTCACTAAAGTCTTCTAATTCTCTTTCACACTTCTTACTTTCCAGTCAACATTGATCTTCCAAAATTTCAATGCAATGTCAATCGTTATCTTCTGTCTTCTTAATTCCTCTTCTTTTATTGTCCTTTCCCCTCACTAAAGTCTTCTAATTCTCTTTCACTCTTCTTACTTTCCAGTCAACTTTGATCTTCAAACATTTCAATGCAATGTCAATCGTTATCTTCTGTTTTCTTAATTCCTCTTCTTTTATTGTCCTTTCCCCTCACTAAAGTCTTCTAATTCTCTTTCACACTTCTTACTTTCCAGTCAACATTGATCTTCCAAAATTTCAATGCAATGTCAATCGTTATCTTCTGTCTTCTTAATTCCTCTTCTTTTATTGTCCTTTCCCCTCACTAAAGTCTTCTAATTCTCTTTCACACTTCTTACTTTCCAGTCAACATTGATCTTCCAAAATTTCAATGCAATGTCAATCGTTATCTTCTGTCTTCTTAATTCCTCTTCTTTTATTGTCCTTTCCCCTCACTAAAGTCTTCTAATTCTCTTTCACTCTTCTTACTTTCCAGTCAACATTGATCTTCCAAAATTTCAATGCAATGTCAATCGTTATCTTCTGTCTTCTTAATTCCTCTTCTTTTATTGTCCTTTCCCCTCACTAAAGTCTTCTAATTCTCTTTCACTCTTCTTACTTTCCAGTCAACTTTGATCTTCAAACATTTCAATGCAATGTCAATCGTTATCTTCTGTCTTCTTAATTCCTCTTCTTTTATTGTCCTTTCCCCTCACTAAAGTCTTCTAATTCTCTTTCACTCTTCTTACTTTCCAGTCAACTTTGATCTTCAAACATTTCAATGCAATGTCAATCGTTATCTTCTGTCTTCTTAATTCCTCTTCTTTTATTGTCCTTTCCCCTCACTAAAGTCTTCTAATTCTCTTTCACTCTTCTTACTTTCCAGTCAACTTTGATCTTCAAACATTTCAATGCAATGTCAATCGTTATCTTCTGTCTTCTTAATTCCTCTTCTTTTATTGTCCTTTCCCCTCACTAAAGTCTTCTAATTCTCTTTCACTCTTCTTACTTTCCAGTCAACTTTGATCTTCAAACATTTCAATGCAATGTCAATCGTTATCTTCTGTCTTCTTAATTCCTCTTCTTTTATTGTCCTTTCCCCTCACTAAAGTCTTCTAATTCTCTTTCACACTTCTTACTTTCCAGTCAACATTGATCTTCCAAAATTTCAATGCAATGTCAATCGTTATCTTCTGTCTTCTTAATTCCTCTTCTTTTATTGTCCTTTCCCCTCACTAAAGTCTTCTAATTCTCTTTCACTCTTCTTACTTTCCAGTCAACTTTGATCTTCCAAAATTTCAATGCAATGTCAATCGTTATCTTCTGTCTTCTTAATTCCTCTTCTTTTATTGTCCTTTCCCCTCACTAAAGTCTTCTAATTCTCTTTCACTCTTCTTACTTTCCAGCCAACTTTGATCTTCAAACATTTCAATGCAATGTCAATCGTTATCTTCTGTCTTAATTCCTCTTCTTTTATTGTTCTCACTCTTTAATAGTGTTTTTTTTTTCTCATATTCTCTAACACTCAGTAACCCCCTTGGGTCTTAGTGGCTTTATTGCCTTGCTTGGTGTGAAATAATTAACAAGATCAATTAATAAATTTCACTCAATGTATTATTTTTTTCTAAATATATTTCAGCCAATAAAACTTGTCCACTGAACTGGTTCAAATGTGCAACAAACTACAAGTGTGTCCCTAGTTCCTATCTGTGCGATGGAGATGATGACTGTCGGGATAATTCAGATGAAGCCAGCGAGAACTGTGCAACCTGTAATCCTGACCAGCAATTCCAGTGTGACAACAACCGTTGCATCCCCAAGCATTGGGTGTGCGATTTTGACGACGATTGTAAAGATGGCTCAGATGAAAAACGTTCACTTTGCCGTAAGTCACCATTTCATAGTCTTCTTCCGCATCTTTTTTATGTGGCATGTCGATTCATTTCTCTTTGTGCTCTGCCATCCATTCACACAAACTTATTAAATAGGTTAGGCTGTAAAATGGCAAACAGAATGCCTCCAAAGTTCTTCATGTTTGCTTCACTCGCTTGCAGCCACTCAAGATCAGTTTTACCTCTCGCCAGCGGCAGAAATAGTCAGCCATTTTTTAAATCGATCTATGTTGAATTGCAGCTCAGACCAGATATCAGGTTCATTGACAGGGTGCAGTTTCTTCGAATCAAAATTTTGTGACTTAAATATTACCCCTCAGGCAAATCATTACCTACGAGTTAAAAAAACAATTTCTAGCAGTAAACCAGATTTTATTCTATAAGCGCGTAAAGTAGAGATGATGTGTAGATGTTTTCCCTGTCCATTTTCGGAATAATTGTTTGCATGAAAAGTAAGGACTTATGTACATAAATTTGTCTCTAAATTAAGTGGCAACAGAAGAAGTATCGTTGAGCTTAAATATTAATGCAATACTTAAATGCAGCGATCAATTTTGAGTTTCTCTGTAGTTTATTGTTGCCTATCGCATCTCCTCCTCCCTACCTATTGTGATGAAGGCCCAATCAAGAGCCTTCCGCAGGAGCTAGCTTAAATGCTGCTCGATAAGGCGGCTTTTAAGCTAGTTATACATAAAAGTAAGTGTAACAAGAAACCACAAAAAAGATGACGGTAAACTTATTATTAATAAAATTGTTTCCTCAAAGAAAAGATTATAATTCTTCAGATATTTTGGGGTTTTTCTTTTGCAGAGAATAAATACCGTTCTTGTTCTGAATCAGAATTTCAATGCGAAAACAAGAAATGCATCCAGGGGAAATGGCGTTGCGACTATGACAATGACTGCGGAGATGAGAGCGATGAAATAAACTGCGGTAAATTTCTTGTTTAAACATTTCAAACAATTTACGCTTGTAATGTGTCTTTGCATCTTGTCCTGCATCTTTAAACCTCATTATGTGTCTTCATGCCATGTGTTTTTGATTAAGTAGTCAGAGCATCAGCATATGTTTCATGTATCATGTGCCTTTTCACCATGCCATGTCTTTTGGCATCAGGCCATGTATAATTGTATCAGCCAATGTTTCAATGCATCAGGTGTTTTCATCATGCCATGTTTTTTGACATCAAGTCATGTGTCTTTTCACCATGCTATGTCTTTTGGCATCAGGCCATGTGTAATTGTATCAGCCAATGTTTCAATGCATCATGTGTTTTCATCAAACTATGTTTTTTGACATCATGTCATGTTTCAATGCATCATACATTTTCATCATGCTATGTTTTTTTGGCATCAGGCAATGTATCATTGCCATAGATCATATTTCATTGCATCATGTTTCTTTTCATAATGCCATGTCTTTTGACATAAAGCCATGCGTTTCATTGGATCATGCCATATTTTTTGCATCAAGACATTTGTATCATATAGAAATTAAATTTAACTAATTTCACATCATTTTGAATTTTTATTATTTCTTTTCAAAGTATACGTAATCATTACATACCTCAGTATAAGTAAGAACAGGTGATGAATTGAAATTGTCTGATTATATATTAATTGTAGTGAGTCATAGATCATGGCATGTAACTGTCATGCCAGTCATTACCAGAATACTTTATTAAACACTTGAAACTGTTTAAAGTAAGATAGTTTTATATTAATTCATTTCACCTGATGCAAGGCAATATAGCCTCTAAGTCACATAGGGGTTAATAAATGTGCAAGAATATGAAAAACGAAACACTATTAAGGAGTGACGACAATAAAAGAAGAGGAATTAAGAAGACAGAAGATAACGATCGACATTGCATTGAAATTTTTGAAGATCAAAGTTGACTGGAAAGTAAGAAGGGTGAAAGAGAATTAGAAGACTTTAGTGAGGGGAAAGGACAATAAAAGAAGAGGAATTAAGAAGACAGAAGATAACGATCGACATTGCATTGAAATGTTTGAAGATCAAAGTTGACTGGAAAGTAAGAAGAGTGAAAGAGAATTAGAAGACTTTAGTGAGGGGAAAGGACAATAAAAGAAGAGGAATTAAGAAGACAGAAGATAACGATTGACATTGCATTGAAATGTTTGAAGATCAAAGTTGACTGGAAAGTAAGAAGAGTGAAAGAGAATTAGAAGACTTTAGTGAGGGGAAAGGACAATAAAAGAAGAGGAATTAAGAAGACAGAAGATAACGATTGACATTACATTTGAAATGTTTGAAGATCAAAGTTGAGTGGAAAGTAAGAAGAGTGAAAGAGAATTAGAAGACTTTAGTGAGGGGAAAGGACAATAAAAGAAGAGGAATTAAGAAGACAGAAGATAACGATTGACATTGCATTGAAATGTTTGAAGATCAAAGTTGATTGGAAAGTAAGAAGAGTGAAAGAGAATTAGAAGACTTTAGTGAGGGGAAAGGACAATAAAAGAAGAGGAATTAAGAAGACAGAAGATAACGATCGACATTGCATTGAAATTTTGGAAGATCAAAGTTGACTGGAAAGTAAGAAGAGTGAAAGAGAATTAGAAGACTTTAGTGAGGTGAAAGGACAATAAAAGAAGAGGAATTAAGAAGACAGAAGATAATGATTGACATTGCATTGAAATCTTTGAAGATCAAAGTTGACTGGAAAGTAAGAAGAGTGAAAGAGAATTAGAAGACTTTAGTGAGGGGAAAGGACAATAAAAGAAGAGGAATTAAGAAGACAGAAGATAACGATTGACATTGCATTGAAACTTTTGAAGATCAAAGTTGACTGGAAAGTAAGAAGAGTGAAAGAGAATTAGAAGACTTTAGTGAGGGGAAAGGACAATAAAAGAAGAGGAATTAAGAAGACAGAAGATAACGATTGACATTGCATTGAAATGTGTGAAGATCAAAGATGACTGGAAAGTAAGAAGAGTGAAAGAGAATTAGAAGACTTTAGTGAGGGGAAAGGACAATAAAAGAAGAGGAATTAAGAAGACAGAAGATAACGATTGACATTGCATTGAAATGTGTGAAGATCAAAGGTGACTGGAAAGTAAGAAGAGTGAAAGAGAATTAGAAGACTTTAGTGAGGGGAAAGGACAATAAAAGAAGAGGAATTAAGAAGACAGAAGATAACGATTGACATTGCATTGAAATGTTTGAAGATCAAAGTTGACAGGAAAGTAAGAAGAGTGAAAGAGAATTAGAAGACTTTAGTGAGGGGAAAGGACAATAAAAGAAGAGGAATTAAGAAGACAGAAGATAACGATTGACATTGCATTGAAACTTTTGAAGATCAAAGGTGACTGGAAAGTAAGAAGAGTGAAAGAGAATTAGAAGACTTTAGTGAGGGGAAAGGACAATAAAAGAAGAGGAATTAAGAAGACAGAAGATAACGATTGACATTGCATTGAAATGTGTGAAGATCAAAGGTGACTGGAAAGTAAGAAGAGTGAAAGAGAATTAGAAGACTTTAGTGAGGGGAAAGGACAATAAAAGAAGAGGAATTAAGAAGACAGAATATAACGATTGACATTGCATTGAAACTTTTGAAGATCAAAGTTGACTGGAAAGTAAGAAGAGTGAAAGAGAATTAGAAGACTTTAGTGAGGGGAAAGGACAATAAAAGAAGAGGAATTAAGAAGACAGAAGATAACGATTGACATTGCATTGAAATGTTTGAAGATCAAAGTTGACTGGAAAGTAAGAAGAGTGAAAGAGAATTAGAAGACTTTAGTGAGGGGAAAGGACAATAAAAGAAGAGGAATTAAGAAGACAGAAGATAACGATTGATATTGCATTGAAACTTTTGAAGATCAAAGTTGACTGGAAAGTAAGAAGAGTGAAAGAGAATTAGAAGACTTTAGTGAGGGGAAAGGACAATAAAAGAAGAGGAATTAAGAAGACAGAAGATAACGATTGACATTGCATTGAAATGTGTGAAGATCAAAGTTGACTGGAAAGTAAGAAGAGTGAAAGAGAATTAGAAGACTTTAGTGAGGGGAAAGGACAATAAAAGAAGAGGAATTAAGAAGACAGAAGATAACGATTGACATTGCATTGAAATGTGTGAAGATCAAAGGTGACTGGAAAGTAAGAAGAGTGAAAGAGAATTAGAAGACTTTAGTGAGGGGAAAGGACAATAAAAGAAGAGGAATTAAGAAGACAGAAGATAACGATCGACATTGCATTGAAATTTTGGAAGATCAAAGTTGACTGGAAAGTAAGAAGAGTGAAAGAGAATTAGAAGACTTTAGTGAGGGGAAAGGACAATAAAAGAAGAGGAATTAAGAAGACAGAAGATAACGATTGACATTGCATTGAAATCTTTGAAGATCAAAGTTGACTGGAAAGTAAGAAGAGTGAAAGAGAATTAGAAGACTTTAGTGAGGGGAAAGGACAATAAAAGAAGAGGAATTAAGAAGACAGAAGATAACGATTGACATTGCATTGAAACTTTTGAAGATCAAAGTTGACTGGAAAGTAAGAAGAGTGAAAGAGAATTAGGAGACTTTAGTGAGGGGAAAGGACAATAAAAGAAGAGGAATTAAGAAGACAGAAGATAACGATTGACATTGCATTGAAATTTTTGAAGATCAAAGGTGACTGGAAAGTAAGAAGAGTGAAAGAGAATTAGAAGACTTTAGTGAGGGGAAAGGACAATAAAAGAAGAGGAATTAAGAAGACAGAAGATAACGATTGACATTGCATTGAAATGTGTGAAGATCAAAGGTGACTGGAAAGTAAGAAGAGTGAAAGAGAATTAGAAGACTTTAGTGAGGGGAAAGGACAATAAAAGAAGAGGAATTAAGAAGACAGAAGATAACGATTGACATTGCATTGAAATGTTTGAAGATCAAAGTTGACAGGAAAGTAAGAAGAGTGAAAGAGAATTAGAAGACTTTAGTGAGGGGAAAGGACAATAAAAGAAGAGGAATTAAGAAGACAGAAGATAACGATTGACATTGCATTGAAATGTTTGAAGATCAAAGTTGACAGGAAAGTAAGAAGAGTGAAAGAGAATTAGAAGACTTTAGTGAGGGGAAAGGACAATAAAAGAAGAGGAATTAAGAAGACAGAAGATAACGATTGACATTGCATTGAAATGTGTGAAGATCAAAGGTGACTGGAAAGTAAGAAGAGTGAAAGAGAATTAGAAGACTTTAGTGAGGGGAAAGGACAATAAAAGAAGAGGAATTAAGAAGACAGAAGATAACGATTGACATTGCATTGAAATGTTTGAAGATCAAAGTTGACAGGAAAGTAAGAAGAGTGAAAGAGAATTAGAAGAAAGGAAAGGGGAAAGGACAATAAAAGAAGAGGAATTAAGAAGACAGAAGATAACGATTGACATTGCATTGAAACTTTTGAAGATCAAAGTTGACTGGAAAGTAAGAAGAGTGAAAGAGAATTAGAAGACTTTAGTGAGGGGAAAGGACAATAAAAGAAGAGGAATTAAGAAGACAGAAGATAACGATTGACATTGCATTGAAATGTTTGAAGATCAAAGTTGACTGGAAAGTAAGAAGAGTGAAAGAGAATTAGAAGACTTTAGTGAGGGGAAAGGACAATAAAAGAAGAGGAATTAAGAAGACAGAAGATAACGATTGACATTGCATTGAAATGTTTGAAGATCAAAGTTGACTGGAAAGTAAGAAGAGTGAAAGAGAATTAGAAGACTTTAGTGAGGGGAAAGGACAATAAAAGAAGAGGAATTAAGAAGACAGAAGATAACGATTGACATTGCATTGAAATGTTTGAAGATCAAAGTTGACTGGAGAGTAAGAAGAGTGAAAGAGAATTAGAAGACTTTAGTGAGGGGAAAGGACAATAAAAGAAGAGGAATTAAGAAGACAGAAGATAACGATTGACATTGCATTGAAATGTTTGAAGATCAAAGTTGACTGGAGAGTAAGAAGAGTGAAAGAGAATTAGAAGACTTTAGTGAGGGGAAAGGACAATAAAAGAAGAGGAATTAAGAAGACAGAAGATAACGATTGTCATTGCATTGAAATTTTGGAAGATCAAAGTTGACTGGAAAGTAAAAAGGCGGAGTAGAGTTCCACAAGCGAGAAGTGTGATAGAAGAAACTGTTAGCACAGGACTTACAGTTACATCTTTGCTATATCTACTGTAAAATGATAGACCTTGCCACCAATCTGGTCTTCTTCTTTATTTGTCCTGTCTCCTCTAGTCATAGCCGATCATGGCTCTCTAAAACTTCCTCTCCTTTGTAGCTCTTGATAAACATTGTCTTTTTGTTATTTCTCCTAAGCCCTGTTCTGCCACCGATTTACTCAAACTTTGATTTAAAATTTACAATTCCTTGGTTGTGGGGGGGGGGGGTTATTATCTGCAGTAACTATACATTATTTGGATTGGATGAACAGGAAATATCCATGTTTTTCTGGGTTTAAGACAAACGTAATATTCACCTCTATCAGAAATGTATTTATTTTGGTGTGTGTGACTGCGCGCTTTTTTTCTAAATCTATTCCTTTGATTTGCTTGTCTAGCCCAAATCACTTGCCCTGTGGGTAAGTTCCGATGCAATAATGGACATTGCGTCCACCAAAGTGCGGTCTGTGATGGCCACCGGGATTGTCAAGACGTTTCTGATGAACTCAACTGCACGGCTCGTTTCCCCGATGGCAAATATTGCCCAGCAAACGTTTTTGAATGCAAAAACACAGTAAGTAAACACTTTATTGTTTTTCTTCATTCTCAAACTTTCAATTAGAAGTTGGTCAATTTAGTTTATTTAATGGCACATCAACACCTTATGGGTCATTTAATGCTGAAACCCGATTCAGTTACAAAAATTGCACTTAAAACTTCCTCATTATTGACATGCTCGGTTCATGGTATTCTCAGTATCCTTCTGTAGAGTCATATTTTTGTTGTCTCAACTTTATTCTTCATCTTTGAAGAGGAGATTTTCCATCATTCGCTACTTTATTGGTGGACTGATATTAAATAATAGTCAAGCACTCTTGTTTCTGATGACATTGGGGAATCATAAATATGATATTCACCCTCACAGGGAAGTCCCCAACTAGTGTCCAGTTGGCAGACAAAAAGAAATCTGGTTGTAACTAAATACAGACCCGAACCATACTAAAGTATTCATGGCTGAATGATGGATGCTTATTGGTCACAATATCCACACTAAAGTCAGCAGCCAATCAGAACCGAGAGAATAGACTTACCCAAATAGCAAAATGGAACATCCCAGCCTCTTATATAAACCACTCACCAACTTGTCTATACAGGCATTCAGAGCAGACTCAACTTCCAGTACAGTCGAGTACTGTATGTTTCTCTAAATTCTACAGACATTTTCCTGTTTCTTAATACTTTCTTTATCTTTTGGAAGCCATCTTTTGCTATTCCAGTGGACCTAGGTGCCACACCTTACTGTATATTCACACCTGTAACACACCCATTTCTCTGTAAATTGAAATTTATCCCTTTTGTATATTGTCTCCCTACCTCTATGGAAGCAGGTTAGAATAAATTATCTTCTAACTCTACCCCCACTTCATACTTCCTCGTTAATTTTGAGGTAAAATTCTACTTCTATTTTTTTTCTATTTTTTAAGCAGTTCATCCCAAGCAAGGCACGAGTGCCACTATTATGCAAGGGACTACAGAGAGTGTAATTAATAAAAAAGACTGAGTATGGGGCGGGGGGGGGGTGAGGAAAGGATAAAAAGAAGAATGGGGATCAAGACATCAGAAGATGTCAATTGACATTACATTTAAATTTTTGAAGATTATAGTTACCAGGAAAGCAAGTAAGAGGAAGGGAATTTCACTGTTGGGAAGTGCAAGCTGTTGGAGTAGAAGAGGTGGCATGCTACGGAGCTTTACCAAATTAGGTAGATGAACTACTCAATTTCATTATTTACATTATTCGGACTATTGTCCTCATCTTTGTCGCCATATTTATTACAACGTTTCGGCTGTTGTACGCTCCAGTCTTCTTCATTGTATTCATGTCGAACTGGGGTAGACTGTTCTAGTTCCACATGCCATGTTTAATGGATGTCAGTTATCAGTTAATTTTTCGCTCTGAAAGTTCTCCACTGCCTTAACCAGGTATTGAACTCACACTCTTTGGGTCCTGTCACTGGATCTAACCAACTGTGCCATGTGTCCTTGAGGACATCTGTGTATGAATATCTGGGTATTATAAACATAATGTCTTCAGCAACCATTTTTACCAGTGCTCATATTGCAATTTTTGCTGTTACCATAACCTGTTTTTACCAGAGCTCATATTGCAACTTTGTTGTTATTATCGCTTTTCTCTGGCACTCCTTATTACTGGTTCCTATATTGTATTCATTTTTATAAATTTCAATCCTATGTAGCACTGGCTACTTTGTTAGTTACATTTTGATCCCAACCCAATGGCCAGGGAGTGAAGAAAAGCATAACTCGAGTAGCCTGGCTACTTGATCAATGAATGATGAATGTTTTCTTATAAGGAAACAGCTAACATTATTATTATCATTACAGATCAAGGAAACAGATACTACATTTTGCTCCCAATCTGATAGCCAGGGAGGGAAGAAAAGCTTAGCTCAATTAGTACTGGCTATTTGGTCAATGAATGATGTTTCCTTATAAGGAAATGGCTTATATTACTATTAGAGATGAGAACAGATACTGCACTTTGATCTCAGCTCAATTGTCAGAGAGAATAGAAAAACATGACTCGAATAGCACTGGCTGTTGGAGCCAGTGCTTTTCAAGTTACACATGGGATCAATTAATGCTGAATGTTTCCTTATAAGGAAATGGCTATTATTATTATTATTGATAATAATTTTGATATTTTTTTTTCTCTCTTTTCCTTCACAGATTTGCATTCCACGCAAATGGCAATGTGATGGTGTTGACGACTGTGGAGATAATTCTGATGAAGTCGCATCAGTGTGTAAAGAAACTGAGTGTTCTCCTGATACGCACTTCCGGTGTGACAACTTTATATGCATCCCCCGTTGGCGTGTCTGTGACAAAGTGGACAACTGCGGAGATGCATCAGATGAGAATAATTTTGAACTATGTAAAAAAAAAACAACTTTTTTTTTAACCAAATTTGATGACATTACACGACATTCCTCTTCCCAGTTACGTTTAATATGACAGCATCATAAGAGTTGAGGGTGGTGCAATAGTTATTGATGTGAAAAATGCAACTGGCATACCGAGTTCAAATTCTGGCCTAGGTTTCACAAATCAGTATTTCATGAAAGCAAAGTGATGTAAAAGAAATTTAAAAAGAAATGGATATCTGTACAAAGATCAGAATTGCCAGGCTTGCTTTTCGTTGTTTAATTAATTTTAGTGAATTGAAGAATAAATTAGCAAGCTGACATCAGATTCCACCTAAGTCTGCTATGTCCCCTTTCACATGAATGCACCTTTGGGAAAGACACAAATCAATTTCTTCTCCCTGTCATTTTAGCCTTGGATGGTAACCAGTCTAGGAGAATAACTCAGAAGTTAAAATCCTGGAGAAGTCATGGCAATTCAAACAATAAAGAAAAGGAATCAATGAAGAAACATGTTTGCTTACATCCAAAAGGGACATAGCATTAAAAACAAACAGGACATGCCATTAAAAAAGGGACATAGCATTAAAAACAAACAGGACATGCCATTAAAAAAGGGACATAGCATTAAAAACAAAAGGGACATGCCATTAAAAACAAAAAGGACATAGCATTGAAAACAAAAAATAATTATCTGCAAAAAAATTGGTTCTTGCAAAGTTACAAAAACACCAAAAAAAAGTAGTGAAAACTTATCTAGGCACAAGTACTGGTAGTCTGTTCTCATTGACAATTTTCCAAACAAGAATAGATTTTGTTTGTTGAGAGCAGCAGTGAGTTGATGAGACAAATTTTTCCTGTATTTATTCAGTTTGTTGATCTTCATGAGAGTTCTTGAGTTAAGCAAGCACCTCATTGAAGTCTTTGATAGATTGAAGGGATGGAAATGGCAGCTTTTTCTTTCACGTTAACCCTTTGGGATTCCCAAGAAATGTGTTGCTGATGTTTAGGTTTTAAAGATATAGCATCTGCTGCAGCCTTTTCATAAGAAGTAACAAAATTCCAAGCTTGATGGAACCTACACTCAGATTTTGAGAGCTATACTCAACATCTCTTGGAAATAACATCCAACTAAATCACAACTTTAGGGACCCATTCCTGATATTTCTAAAATCTTAGGCAGAATGCATTTTGCAGGACACACTGCTGGCAAGCAAAACAAGAACTTGCAAGTGATTTAATGCTCTGGACTCGGGGCAAGAGATGTTGATCACCCAGCAGCCACCTTAATGATGTCCTGACCTTGATGAATGAGGGTTGGCGTGATAGCCTCATGAGTCTCCGAGCTAGCTTGAATGAATAAAACTGGTAGTCTATGGTGTTTGAGTAACATTAGTTCGTATGCACTTTAAAAAATTTATAGCTTTATTTGTATTTGTGATAGAAATAATTTGTAAAAAGGATTAGAAAGAAGTAAATCTATATTTTTTAAGGTTTTATTGAAATTTTATTTAAGTTTCCACATGTCCTCCATCATTAGCAATACAAAGGGTAATCTGATTTTGCAGTTCACGGAAAACATTTGCCAACTGATTTACAGTAATGCCTGAAATCACATTAGTTATTTTAGCTATAATTAAAACTAGGTACATTAAACTTTATAACATTTTTGACAGATTATTTCTATCGCAAATACAAATAAAGTTATAAATTTTTTAAAGTGCACACAAACTTTATGGACACCCTGTATATTTTGAGCCATTTTTAATGGGGAACAGGTAGGGAGTGTCTTAAATGCCATCAAATCATTTAATTTCATATTTTCTTCTTTATTTCATGATTTTGTCCCATCGTGGGTAAGACATTAACCTACATCCAGCAGCAAAGCCTCTGATCAGGAGGTTTTGAGGAGCATGGAACCACCTCTTAATTGCTGGTGTTCCCAGGTCCACCCTGACCCGGGGTGGTAGCACCTGTTAGGGCCACAGCTATGGGCAAATAGTTAACTAATACCATCAATGCAATTTTGAAGGAAATATATTACCAGAAACAGATTTTTGACAAAACAAAATATTACCAGCAATAAAAAATGTTGTCGGCATTAAATAACCCATTGAGGTTGATATGCCGTATAAAACAAAATAGACCAAACCAATCTAAACCAAAGAATACATATTCTATTCATACGAATCTATCCTAAAAATGTTGTCGGCATTAAATAACCCGTTGAGGTTGATATGCCGTAAAACAAAATAGACCAAACCAATCTAAACCAAGGAAAACATATTCTATTCATACGAATCTATCCTAAAAATGTTGTCGGCATTAAATAACCTATTGAGGTTGATATGCCGTTAAACAAAATAAACCAAACCATTTTGTCCCAATGGTATAAACTTTGTGTGGACATTTGTCAAATTTTTATTAAATTATAATTACAAAATTATCTATTTTTTTAATTACAGAATTTTTTATTTAAATTCTTTTGAATATTATTTTTATTTTTCATCCTAAATTTATTTAAAATATATTTTTACTATCATCAGTTATTTTCAATTGTAGAGTTTTTATCTTAAATTTTGTTTTCAAAATTATTGAATATTTTTCAATTTTATTTTTTTAAAATGTAGAATTTTAGAATTTGTGTTGAACTAAAATCTACCAATTATTAGAATTTTTTTTGAAGAGAAATGCTGACAGGCTGAGACAGCTACGGACAGACTATAGATAGACATGTAAACTGAAGAGGACAGATACAGACTGAGATAGATATGGAGACACTGGCTGAAGTAGGTAAAGATATAGTGGGTTATCAGTGATAGTGAAGTGTATGAGTGTTGAAACAGATTAGTTTGATTTTTTTTTTTTTTTTTTTTTTTTTTTAAGCTTTTCACCCCAAGCAAGGCTGGAAGCCACTAGCATGCAAGGGGTTACAGAAGGTTTGGAGGAAGAGCAGATAGGAGTGGTAAAGGAGAGGATGTGGAGAAAGATAGTGGATCGATCAAGGCAAGGGGGTTACAGAAGATTTGGAGCGAGAGCAGATAGGAATGAAAGGGAAAAGGATGTGGAGAAGGGAAGTGGATAGATCAAGGCAACTGGAGATGTTGATTGACGTTACACTTAAATAGTTGGAGATTGTATTTGTCAGGGAAACAGGAATCAGGAAGGGAGTTCCACAGGCGAGATGTGCGAGACATGAAGCTATTGGAGTAGAAGAGACGTCTACATCTAAAAGTTTCAACGGTGAAGGGGTGGGAACGGGATGCCAGCCTTGTAGGTCTTTTAAATTCATGAGGCCTAGGAACCAGCGAAAGCAGCTCCTCGGAGCAATTACCGTGAAAGTATTTGTAAAAAAGACAGAGCGAGACAAGGTCGCATCTGTGAGAGAGCGACTGCAGACGAGATGACAGATCAGGGCCAATTACATTGCATATCCATCTCTGGATCTTATCAAGAACCCTGAGGCAAACAGCAGGGGCTCCAGACCATATATGGTAGCAATACTCCATGCAAGGGCGAATGGTTGATTTATAGATTTGGAGGATCGATTCCGGGGAGAAAAATTTCCTGGCTCGGCACAGGAAGCCAACTTTTCTTGCGGTGGATGATGCAATTGACTCAATGTATTTGTTCCATCTCAGATCAGTGGCCAGCGTGAGACCGAGCAGCCGCAGAGAGGAGCTCTCGAAAAGTTGATTAGTTAGATAGCCTGCCATAAGAGGGGTATAAAACAAGAAAATCAAATTGTAAAGTGAAACAACAAATTTATATACATATAAATCATTTAAGGTGTTTACAAATAAAATTAATGTATTTTGGTTGTGTATCAATGACAATTTTCCAAACAAGAATAGATTTTGTTTGTTGAGAGCAGCAGTGAGTTGATGAGACAAATTTTTCCTGGATTTATTCAGTTTGTTGATCTTCATGAGAGTTCTTGAGTTAAGCAAGCATCTTGTTGAAGTCTTTGATAGATTGAAGTGATGGAAATGGCAGTCAAAATGTTTGTAGTAGTCCTTGCAAGAATGAGGTTGTGTGTACGTAGGCAGGAACATATGTGTGGATGTATGTATGTATGAGCATTATTGTAGGGTAGGAGTGTCTTTGAAGTAATCGCTCAGTCTTAAAATGTTCCATTCATTTATCAAGTATAAAAGAGGTGAGGGAGAAAGGTAGAGATAATAATAATGATCGCTTGAAGTTTGTCAAGGGATGTGTTAATACGCTCATCACCTTCTCTCTGGTGACAGGTGAACTTGCCCATTTTTTATTTTGTTTGTGGGGCTTGAAAAGATCATTTGGGAATTCACTCCCAGATATGATTCGGACCTTTCCATTGGACGATGAACAAACTTTGCGTCGGCTCGCGAAAAGGTCCGTAAAAGAATTTTGTTTCTGAAAATTGAAGATTATTTGGATTTTTAAAAAAAATGTTTCCTAGTTTTCTATTGGCCGAAAAACATTTCGCATCAAGGTGTGAGATTTCACGAGTTTTGTTTTGGATTCGCTTTTGCGTGTGTGTTAAGCAAAATTTGTAAATTCGAGTCTTTTTAATTTCTAACAAAATCAATGAGTCAGTGCTTAGCATTTGAATTTTTAAATCTAGATCTTGTTTTGTTCACTACAAAGACAGCTTAGAGAGAGAAAGATACTGACAGAGTGAGACATTTTTCCAGAAACACATCAAGTGATTAACTCTTCAATGTCATGAGAAATTCTTTATTGAATAACAAATAAAGCAAATGGTGACATTTAAAATTCCTTTTGATTTGTTTTAGAAATTTTGATGGGAATTATTCGTTATTAAATTCTGATTTTCTTTTCAGGCGAACCCGTTAAACGTCGATGTGAAGCAAACCAATTTAAATGCAGCACACATAAACAGTGTATTCATTCTTCTAGGGTGTGTGATGATATTATCGACTGTAAGGATTCGTCTGATGAACAGGGCTGTTGTGAGTTGTCTTTCTAAATATGTTTCCTTCAAAAACTAGCATCTCAAAAATGTTGCTTTTAAAAAAGGATTGTTTAAAAAATTGGTTCTTCAAATTAAAAATTCTCTTCAAAAATTTGTCTCCCAAAGAGATGTCTCTTTAGAATAACGCCACCTTCAAAATATCCCTTTGAAGTGTTGCCTCTTTAGAATAAAGCTCCCTTCAAAATATCCCTTTGAAGTTTTGCCCCCTTTAGAATAACGCTCCGTTCAAAAATCCCCTTGAAGTGTTGCCTCTTTAGAATAACGCTCCCATCAAAATATCCCCTTGAAGTGTTGCCTCTTTAAAATAACACTCCCTTCAAAATATCCCTTTGAAGTGTTGCCCCCTTTCGAATAATGCTGCCTTCAAAATGTCCCTTTGAAACGTTTTCTCTGTTGGGTTGTTATATTATAATTGCTTCCTACCTCAAGAAGCTCCAAACATATAAATACAAAGTACTAAGGGAACTGAAAAGTGTTGTGCCAAAAGACGTTTTTCCATTTCGTTAACTGTAACAATGTAAAAGAACAATAAAACCTGACAGATCTCGTAATTACAAATATGTGCTGATCTTAGTCTAGAAGATTTGCTACCCTTTAAGTTAAACTGAGGTCATGGGTTGCCATCTAGGAATATCTTTTGCTCCCCATTATTGTGAGTCTGGACATTGGTCGCAACGTGTCGTGTTTCAGCCCTTTCTTAGGTCCAGACTAATTCTCTCAGCATACCAAGGGCACTAACACACCTGTTCGCCACACAAGGGGTTCTATCTAAAATCTTACACCTCTTTAAAATAATGCTCCATTCAAAATGTCTCTTTAAAATGTTGCTTTTTTAAAAAGGTTTTGTTAAAAAAACTGCCACTTTCAATTAGTGCTTCTTTCAAAATCCTCCTAAAAAAGTTGCCATTTTAAAACATTGCCTCTTTTAAAATGTTTTGATAGAAATTTGCCCTTTAAAAAAAATAATGCTTTATTCAAAATGTCTCTTTAAAAATTTGGCTCTTGAAAATTTTGTTTCTTTTAAAAAAATTTTTCATTCAAATTATTTTTCACCATATGCCAGACGTATTTCCAATGGAGAGATGACATTGTCTCATTTTAATAAAACCTCAAGTTACTAAATTTCTCTGAATTTATTTTGCTCATCTCAAAAGCCTTTCTTATAATTTCCTAAAAGTATAAGTCCTTTATCCAAGCCCATGAATATTTCAAATGATGTTTCGGCAAATTTGGACCTTTGTGCCTGCAAAAAAAATGAAGTTTCAAAAGGACAGTTTTTTTTTCCTTGACACCGCTATTATTTTAACTACCTTCACTCCTCGGCAATGTTTGTTTTAAAAAATGATGATTAGAATTGTAATAAAACCTAAATATATAAAAGTGAATTTATTCATTTTCTTTTCTCTTGAGAATTTACAAGGAAAAAATTAATAACTATTTATTTATTATATTTTTTATTGGAATGGTCAGCAAAAACTTGGCTAAATGCCAATCGATTTGAACTTTATAAAATGGTAAATAATAAAGGACTCCCTTATAGTTGGTTCATATATTTAATAATTCAGTAAATGTTTATAAATCTATGAATAAAAACTTGTTTTCATATTTATTTCTTTATAAATTAGTAAATGTGTGTCAAATGCAAAATAAATAACAGAACTTGTCCTACAAACACAACAGAGAAAATTTGTAAGAAATAATAACAAGAAAAAGAAAAGAACAAGGCAAAAATTAATATAAAGCAAGCAAACAATATATGTAAGGCAAATTAACAGTAATAAGGCAAATCAACAGTAATGAGGCAAAATATTAGTAATAAGGCAAATTAACAGTAATAAGGCAAAAAAGTTCACAAACTAAGAATTAGGGTTGGCATACAAGATCAAGTTCAGACAAGTGATTGTAACGTTATGATTTCAAGACAAGACAGACCGGGACTGAGTCAGAGGAAACCGAGAATGGGCCTATTTCATTGGCTAGGAAAAAATCCCAGCATGCATCTGTGTACTTCTGCTTCTAAAAGGGGGGGGGGGTATTTGAGTTATTCTTACTCAAGACTGAAACCAACAATAAATAATGCATTGCATTAGTTTTAATTGGATTAGTTTTTGAAAATGTTGCAAATCTAAAATGATTCTTGTAAATAACAATCTAATTAATAGTGTTTAATATTTTCAATGTGAATTCCCAAGAACAAAAAAAAAATGTATAAATTCACTTTCATCAAATGTTTAGGTTTTATTGCAATTCTAATCATCACTTTTTAAAACAATAAACATTGCTGAGGAGTGAAGGTAGTTAAAATAATAGCGGTGTCAAGGGAAAACTGTCCATTTGACATTACAATGTTTACTTTTATTCAATTTTAAAATCCATTTGAATCCTTGTCTTATTGTTATTGTTCTCTTGCAGTTAAGTCGAGTGGTACAGTCAATTGCTCAGTTAGTAATGGTGGCTGTGCCCATAACTGTACAGACCTCAAACAGGGTGGGTTCTACTGTTCCTGCAGGAAGGGATACAACATGTCAGCCACAAACAGGAAAGAATGTGAAGGTAGGCACAACGTGTGTATGACGTCTTTCCATATTGTCTAAAACTTTAAGAAAACTTTATTAAGTGGGGGTGATTTGTTATCCGCCCAAGTTTTCTATTTGTATCAAATCTCGTTTAATTAATCCACTTTGGATTGGTTGCAAAATTTCTCCATTTAGTATTGATTGGTTTGTTCGTTTGCTACAGCTTTGCAGGTTATTTAAAGCCAGAAAATATTTTTAGATTGCAATAATTTTTTAAGCTTTAAGTTTTTTTTTTAGTGATACAAATCTTACTAATTAAACCATAGATAGTGAGAGAAAAGATGCATTCCTACGGAATCAGAATCTGATAAACAAGTCATTTTAATGTGGGTATACCGTGGGGGATCAATTCTATATTGTAATCAATATCTAAATAGATCCCTCACTTTGTTGTCACAGTAGTTTCTATACATTCATATTCCAGAGAATATAAATAACTCTAAAAGACATGCCTGCAAGAAATTATAATGTGGATATAAAATGGGGGATCAATTTTATATTACAATCAATATATAAACTTATCCCTCACTTTGTGGCCACAGTAGTTTCTATACATTCATATTCCAGAGAATGTAAATAAATCTAAGACATGCCTGTGTAGCTAATCAGGATTTCATTGGTTGATTGATTCGTTTTCTAAGGCTTGTCAACCCTTTGCAGGTTATTTAAAGTCAGAATATATTTTTAGATTGTAAGAATTGGGGGGGGGGATAATGATTTAGTGATACAATTCCAACTAATTAACCCATAGCTGGGGGGAGAAAAGTTGGGTTCATACTTTTTCCAAGGACATTTGCATGTAAGGGAATATAAGGAACTCAACTGGAATTGGAACGCGACTATCTGAGTAAAAATTCCAAACCATTACACAACACACACCCAGCCAAGCTTACATCACCTGGTATTCCCAAGTGGTCACCCATCTAGGTACTGATCAGGCTCAACATTGCTTAACTTCTGTGATCATATGGGAACTGCTGTTTCAATGTGATATGCCCATAATTCAGTATTTTCCAGACAATTCAAAGTTTTTTAATATCATTTTTGAGATGAGGAGTTGTCTTTTTTTACAATGCTAGCATTCAGAATAATCTCTTCATTACAACGTTTCGGATGTTGTGGTCTCTGGCCTTCTTCAGATGTCAGTTGATCCAGGGAATTTCCAACTGAACACTTTATTTAATCTATGGGTTTAGGATATTCTAGTTCTGCTGTCCAGGTCTGGGGATACCTCCCCTTATTGTTTATTTAGAACTGCTCAGTTGTTACTCATCCACTGAATCTGAACTGACCGACCTCGGGATTGAACTCACAAGCCAATGCTTTAATTGACATGAAGATGATAACATAGTAATTATGAGTTCAATACCAGGGCTGGGTAGTGTAGACATAGACTTGGTGGAGATGAGGCAAGTAATAAGTGTGTGGTACTGAAATAAATGATTAAAAGATTACATATCCCACAACATGGACAGTGGAATGAGAATGATGTACTCATGTAAATTGAATAAAGGGTTAATTTATATGAAAATGTCAATTGTTGCATTGCAGCTCGGATCAGACACCAAGTTAGTTGATAGGGTGCACTTTCTTCCAGTCAAACACTTGTGGCTTAAAAATTATCTTCAGCCAGGTTATTACCCACGAGTGAAAAACAAAACAATTTCTAACAGTAAACCAGATTTTTTTTTTTTTTTTTTTTGAGTTGTAACATACACAGCTATAAGCGAGCAAAGTGTAGATGAGGTGATAGGGAGGTGCACAGTCTAATAGCTGTCTTCCCTGTCTGTTCTCCAAGGCCCACTTTGTCTCTCTCTGTGCCCTTTTGTGGGATGGTCAGTTTTATTGATAACAATTTTGTCATGTCATTTTCGTCTAAAAGTAATTTATCTTCCTTTCGTGACTTTCTCTCTGTCTGAGCCGCCTTCTCTGTATTTTGAAGTCGACTTTACTTACTAATAACCATCTGTTGAAAGTAAATATTCCATATCCATTTTTGCGATAGGTCCAGCTGCTAACAAGACCTCAGGTAACTCATATTGCTACACAATCGTTACCTTCTGCCCTCTTAATTCCTGCTCTTTTATTTTTCTTAGAATCTTTCACACTCAGTAACCCCTTGTGTCTTAGTGGCTTTATTTCCTTGCTTCTCATCAATACAAAGGTTTAAACAAGGCCAACTTGAACATCAGGATCAAGTGCATGCAAATATTTAAGAAGGTTGCTGTTCCTCTCAATGATAGCCTTAACTGCCAATGTGGCTTTCTTGCACGTGTACTAGTGCAGGCCTTGCTGTCCATTTGCGGACAACATGTGGCAACTGATTCTCAACCATTCAAAGAATGGTGGAGTCTAAAAGTTTGCAAAGCACCTTCAGGCCTTGGGAAGAGACAAACAAAATCAGGTGATTTTGTTTGAAAGATTGAAAGCTGTTTTTAGAGCTCTCGTGAAATAAAAATTATTACCTATGGAATTTTAAGGATTTGATATTCATTAATTAATAATAATCAAATATTGTTTATTTTCAATTTTCCAAATCGTTTTCAGCTAAGATTTCCAAATCGTTCTCAGCTAAGATTTCTCTTTAATATTGAATAAAATATATTTTTTCAATGCTTTAAAAGTTTTCTTTAATTTTCAGAAGAATATATTTGCCAGGTTAAATGCCCATTTTATTTGCACAGCAAAAAGACGTCTAATGCAGAATGTTACTTAATCTCTCGATGCTTGACGTTTTCAGATATTGATGAATGTGCCCAATGGGGGAACAACTGTCCACAGATTTGTAACAACGTCAAAGGTTCCTATAAATGTTCCTGTACGACTGGATTCATTGAATCAAGTTATCCGTTCCCCAGGTGCAAACTATTCTGTAAGTATTTTCTCTTGATAACAAGCTTTTAAGAATAACGTCAACTTATTATTGTTGCTTTTTATCCCAACACACTGACGCTATACACTCTTCATTATTACTATTATTTCATTTCTAGTTTTATTCCATATTATTGTTGCTTTTTATCCTAGAATTCTGAATTTGTCAATTGTCAACTTTTCTGCTACATTTCTGACATTATAAAAAGTCAGAAATACAGAATCGTTATCCAAACTTTATAAAGCTCTTTTACCACTTCAGCCATGGAGGCCTTTATAATTAGAATACAAGCCATTTTTCTCTCTTTTGTTTACCACAATAATTTTATTCTCTCTCTTAACAGCATGTGCTTTTAAAAATCCTCATTCTTTTGCAGTTGTGAAGTTACCAACTGTCTATCTCACGATGGGCAGTGAAATTCGGCAATTTAGCCCAGGTAAAAGGAAATATTCTGAACTTTTCAGTAGTCATCGGCCTCAAGCATTGGCTTTTAACACCCGGCACTCGACAATATACTGGACAGACTCAACCTTAAAATCTATTCATAGAGCCTACGTTACAGAGACTCCAGGCCCTGCTGCAAAACTTTACATCACAGGCCTTCAAGAACCAAATGGAATTTCTGTAGATTGGATATCTGGGTATGTGTTGTTACCCTTATTAATTGACTGTGTGATTCATTCAGTCATTTTTTGCAGGTTATTTAAAGCCAGAAAATATTTTTAGATTGTAAGAATATTTTTTTTTTTCGGAGACAATGATTTTACAAATAATTAAGCAATAGATGGTGGGAGGGAAGAGCTGGATCCATACCTAATCAGAATTTGATAAACAAATGTGGGTATAAAGTGGGGGATCAATTTTATATTATAATCAATATATAAACTGAACCCTGACTTTATGTCCTCAGTAGTTTCTATACATTTATATTCCAGAGAATTCAAGTAAATCTAAAAGACATGCCAACAAGAAATTATGTGGATATAAAATGGGGGATCAATTTTATATTACAATCAATATATAAACTGATCTCTCACTTTGTGGCCACAGTAGATTCTATACATTTATATTCCAGAGAATGCAAGTAAATCTAAAAGACATGCCTACAAGAAATTATAATGTGGATACAAAGTGGGGGATAAATTCTATATTACAATAAATAAATTGATCCCTCATTTTGTGGTCACGGTAGTTTCTATAAATCTAAAAGACATGCCTGTGTAGCTAATCAGTATTTCATTGATTCATTCATTCATTTTCTACAGCTGATCAACACTTTACAGGTTATTTAAAGCCACAAAAAAATTTTAGACTTTTTTTTTTTTTGAAATAATGATTTAGTGATACAAGTCCTGCTAATTAACCCATAGCTGGGGGGAGAAGAGCTCAATTCATACATTTCCCAAGTGTATTTGAATGTAAGTAAATATAACAAACTGGAATTGGAACTCGGCTCACTGATTAACAATTCTGAGCCATTAACCATTACACCACCCGCACATCCAAGCTTACAGCACCTGGTATTCCCAAGCGGTCACCCATCTAGGTACTGACCAGGCTTGACGTTGCTTAACATTGATGATCATTATTCTTATTAAGTATGTATTCTTCTTTGGTGGAGGCACAAACATGTAATGAAGATAGAGGTCAAGTTCAAGTTGGGTTCGTTAAAATTCACTTTTGTGCAAATACTGTTGGAAAGATTTGAATCCATCTCTTCTCCCTCCAACTATGGGTTAAATAGCAAGGCAGACCGGGTCCTATAGCCTTGGGTGGCAACTGGCTTAAGAAAAGTTCAATTCTGAATTCAGAAGCTCCAACTATGGGTAAATAGTAGGGTAGTCTGGGCTCTGTAGCCTTGGTTGGCAACCAGTCTAGAAGGATAGCTCTGAACTGAAAACCGCATGTAGCCCTGGCAAATCACATGCTATGCAGCTAAGGAAAGGATTGTGGAATTCAAATTGATTCGACGATTCCTGACTAGTTTGAGATCATCATCATCATTATTATTATTATTATACCTTTATTTGTTCCCCTTATGCATTTGGTCTCATTTCCACATCTTGGTTGTTATTAGCTCAATGTTTCAACTGTTGTAGCCTCTGGCCTTCTTCAGGTGCCTGTTATAGTTTCTCCTGTTCTGGCAAAAGATATAGATTATTCTCATGCATGAAGATCTCGTATCAATTTGCTTTTGTGAAGTGTAAACTTGAGCCAACAGAGATGTGGTCCTGCAGAAAGATACTGAATAAACCTTCGATGCCAACTTCTACTCAGTTCCCCACTAAACACAATTCACTTCAGCCTTCACCAATCTCTGTCTTAACAACATGATATACAGATGAGACAGTGTATAAGCATGATCAGTGTTTACCCAGACACTCAAGTATCATCATCTCCTTGGCTTTTGTAATCGTACGGTAGATTTGACTGCAGAAGACACACTCTTTTCCACAACGGTCTATCAACGGCAGCCATCAGCAGTTCTGGTACAGTCATACCTGTTCATTATTTGACATTGTCCAACCAGTTTTTGTGTTGGCGTCCTCTCCTGCGTCCACCTTCAACGGTGCCTTGCATGATGGT
This sequence comes from Acanthosepion esculentum, assembly GCA_964036315.1. Classification (NCBI taxonomy): domain Eukaryota; kingdom Metazoa; phylum Mollusca; class Cephalopoda; order Sepiida; family Sepiidae; genus Acanthosepion; species Acanthosepion esculentum. Next base: position 42,242,120 of record OZ038515.1, read on the forward strand.
CTTGCACAGGCTGTCATGCCTTGTAATGTGTCCAAACCACACCATTTTTCTCCATTTGACAGTGGCAAGAAGCGGTTCCTGGTGTCCGACAAAACTTTCAACCCTTTTCTGCACAAAACCATTAGTTTCTTGTTCCCAATAGAAAATGCCAAGGAGTTTTCTCATGCATTTCTTCTCAAACGCTTAGATCCTTCTGTGACGTCCTACATATGGCAGCTGCTGATCCAGGGTCTTGTCCTGGTAGCGGTGCCACTTGAGACACTGACCCCGAGTGGGTGGTGTGATTCTGCAATCACAACACCGTATGTGAGTCAGTCTAACCCTGGGACACCCGCTGAAGTCCTGATCGCAACGACAGATGTGACACTCTAATCCTGCTGGTTACCACGTCATCGGATATGAGATTCTAACTCTTGTCTTGGTCGCGGATGATGTCTGGTTAGATATGGCATCAGCCTTGTCGTACCCAGCTCGCCTCCAACGTCTGGTTACCGAAGCAACTACTATGATCTCGGTCCCACCTACCCACGTTGTGATTTGATCTTAGGTTGACGAGATCAATCAGGCGTCGGGCCGTAGTGCGAGCCGAATCCGGGTCAAAGGTGATACTGCACAAATGAATGTAGAAGAAAAATAAAGGAACAATTCAAGGAGTTCAAATGTTGTTAAGGAATAACACTTTACTTTCTATCTGTTTGTTGGATACAGGAGTGCGTCTCTCTCTCTCAGCCCACGTCTATGGATTGTGACACTTCTGCGTTTCTTAGCGAGTTTTGGTATCTTAAGTTGTGTTTCAGTAAACGGCTTTTGGTATCTTCAATCGATGTTTGCTAAAACTGGCCTTGGTATCTTCAATCGACGTTTGTTAACTGGCTTTGGTGGAAAAATCTAAGTTGGACTTCACTGAACTGTTCTTGGCTAGAAGTCTAAGTCGAAAGGCATGGGATTCGTGCGGTCACCTGCTGCGAGGCTTATTCTCAAACTCTCAACTCGTAGCTGCAACTGCAACTGTCGAACTCTGGAACTGGAACTCCCGGGGACGTTCGTTTATATGGACGTCAACCAAAACCCGGTGTGGGGCCAGACGGTCTGGGTTCTTTGATGATTTCAAATCCCCAATAAGGATTTCCTTTGTTTTCGGACAGGAAAATTTATCACTTTCCATTTTTGGAAATCTATCGCTCTTTGTTTAGAGGGGTTCTCCCCCTTTTGTGAGGAGAGGTCGGAGGAGAATTATCCTCCTAAGACTCTTCCTCTTCATACCGGTACCTCATACCAAACCCTTCGAGGGGCATCAACAACAATTCCCCTTCCTCTCATATCTTCACCTTCTGTGAGGAGAGGTCGGAGGAGAATTATCCCCTTAGGCTTATCCTTCCTGACATTGGTACCTCACACCAACCTCCACATGGGCGTCAACAAGTTTCTCCTTCTTTACCATATTTTTCACCTCTGCCTATCACTTCATGCTACCCTGGTGTGGGTGTGGCTAGACTGGTGTTAGCTTACATTGACACTCCAAGGGAAAAGAAAAGAAAGAAAAAGAATTATTCTTTTCCTGTGTCATTCAAAATCTTTATGAATACCACATTGCCATAATTAAAAAAAAAAATTCCTTTCTGTTATCAACAGAATTCTTTTAGACCCCATACAGTGTGATCGTAAAATTCTTTTATCTTAATTTAGACATCTGGTAATTATCCAGCACATTTATTGCTGACTTTTTTAAATATTGTGGTCTTCATTTGATGAACAAAATCCCTTTTCCCTCTCTCGTTTCAACTGTCCAGGTGACCATTTCTGGCGACAGAAATCCTTCATCATATGCACAGTTTTTGTCCATATCAATGTTTTCGTTTCGCTTAATTCCGTCCTTCTTGTTAACCGAATTCCATTGACCCTCTTTTTCCACATGCAGTTGACCGACATTCGAAATTTCGAGTGCCAGCTATACGTGTGGTCAAAACCGTTGTTCTTATCAGGATATTAATTAATGTTGACAGACCTGAGATCCGTCTTCCTATGACTTTCTGCTTTCCGCATTGCAAATGAAAACAAATAAAAAAAATATCTTTTACCCATTCTTTGTTTGTAAAAAGAAACAAATCATGTCGCTCAATTTCTGTGATTAATTAATCAATTAACCACCATAGCTAAATAGTGTCACACTTCTCTCATGTATAAATGCGGCCAATGTTTACCTAAAACAAACACAATCCAACGTTCTGGCAGAAACAAATTGCAAATAATTTCATGAAATAAGGCACTCTTGGTGGATTTATATGTAAAATGTCAGAGTGCTATTCAACTTTCTTTCAAAGTCGTTTTGGATTTTTCTTTCAGGAATATTTACTGGACTGATACAGCAAAGAAGACGATATCAGTTGCTGCCTATGATGGGAAATACAGCCGAACACTAATTAGAAATGGACTGAGAAAACCTTATGCCATTGTCACTAACTCAAACACAGGGTAAGTATGGGTTTTCATTTCCAAGGAGCAGGGCCAGCTCAAGGTACTAGCAACTCAGGGAGTCACCTAGACCGGGACATTCTGTTGGCATGTCATGTATTTGGGATCTTCCAAAACTAAATCTTATAAAAACATACTTGCGGCCATCCATGACTCAAGACAGATTAAATTCTATGGCTATTTAGTCAATAGAAAATGATCTTTTAAAGAGGATAGGTGTAGAAAGTGGTACGAAAAGATTTGCAGATCTAAAGGCAACAAAAAATGTTTTAGGTAAAGATACATGATCGGCCAAGCGTGTATCACGCATGGCACATAACAGACTGATACCTATTACTGTGGCCACCGGAGAGGGAAGCTTTAGGAAACTAAAGCTTATAAAAACATACTTGCAGTCGTTCATAATTGAAAACAGATTAAATTCTATGGCTATTTAGTCAATAGAAAATGATCTTTTAAAGAGGATAGGTGTAGAAAGTGTAGATGAAAAGATTTGCAGATCTAAAGGCAAGAAAAAATGTTTTCGGTAAAAATAATGAATGTTTTCTTTAGTTTGTATTAAGTTGTATATTGTAATAAATTTGTTATTCTACATTTTTAGGTTTTCTCCTTGTGAAAATTTTTAAAAATGATACTTGCAAACTGTGACGACATTTTGGAACTTCTGAGGCATTGTTCACATCACATTCATGTGACATCAGCAGTACAAGCAACAGTCCTGGGCCTTCAGCATTCATTTGCTGTGTAGTCTACTTGTTGTAATAATGTTTAATTGTAATAAATGTATATACCTTAGTTTTTATTAATTTTACGCCTCTTAAGTGAAGGATTAACTGGGAAACACACACACACACACGTATATTTTTTTTTTATTGAAATTGGAGTAGATTTGAATAGCGAAATTAAATCAGAGCATTTTGTTTACTGATGGGAAATCTGATCTAGGGCAGAAGTTGTACCCATTGAATCTAAAGACAATGGGAAAATGGTTGAAATAATTTTTATCGATTAAAAATTGAAATAGAGCTGAGTAAGCTAGAAGGAACTTTGGAATTCACATGATTTTGGTTGAAGCAGCCATAATCGCGTGCAAAGTAGTAGGGCCGAGGGTCAGTTATAACCAGCCGAGTTTTTCTATATAAATGCGTAGTTATGCTGAAAAGGGCAGACTGGAGAAAATTCTTGAAGAGAGAATTGGCCTGGGCAAGCGTTGGGAGGAGGGACACCACTATAACTTTAAGCCCCACACAGAAATCTTTATCCCTCCATCGCAAGAGTTGTATATCATTCTGAGACGATTTAACAACAAGTTAATCACATCACTCTCTCTCTCTGTGTCTAGAATCCAGTGTATGAGTTTTTACGTTAAATACTTTTCTTTTCTGTAACCTGTTTCTTTTCTCTACTATTCTTTTCTGCTACGTAAAAGACATTAACAATTCAACCATTGAATCGTTGTTTGGCCGGCATTCTGCAGTTATTAATTTTTCTTTTTTTTTTTTTTTGCTGCATTCTAAATTTCTTAGCACAGACTCTCCAGTCGACCGTGAATGGATGAACATCACTTCTGCTTTCGGGATCAAACAAAACACAACGTGGGTAGGAAGCAGGATTAAACTAGTGGACCGGTCGAATGATCTACGGATGCTCAGGGGACCTATGGCCACTTCCTTAAGTTCTGTTAGGACCAAGTAGACACCTCAACCCAGAGAGTAAGACGCCAGAGGTTGAGGGGCTGGGGAGAAAGTGTTAGATACCTTCATTTGTACCCCCTTACTTCTTAAAATAATGACCAGCATTCATATTTATCATTGTTATTGTAATATTCTGTTACAGATATTTTATTGTTGCAGAACATGCCATGAGTTTAATCAGTCATTAACTTATGAATTAAGATACATCAGAAAATGAAAATAGGAAAACCATGAAAATTTATTGGATATTCCTAATTGTTATTATTATTAGTATGAGTGACTTATACAAAAGTCACATGAGGTCGCTTTCCTGGTAGAACTTGATACGGCACATCATCTTGTAGTTGAAATGGCTCTTGAGATGTAAGAGTAAGATGCCATGGAAACAGCGCTAGAGTAGCAAAAGGCTTAGATGTAAAGGTCTGAACTGGTGGAACTAAAGAACGGGGCTCGTCTGATCATTTGCCATGAAAACAGCGCTAGAGTAGCGAAAGGCTTAGATGTAAAGGTCTGAACTGGTGGAACTAAAGAACGGGGCTCGTCTGATCATTTGCCATGGAAACAGCGCTAGAGTAGCAAAAGGCTTAGATGTAAAGGTCTGAACTGGTGGAACTAAAGAACGGGGCTCATCTGATCATTTGCCATGAAAACAGCGCTAGAGTAGCGAAAGGCTTGGATGTAAAGGTCTGAACTGGTGGAACTAAAGAACGGGGCTCATCTGATCATTTGCCATGAAAACAGCGCTAGAGTAGCGAAAGGTAAAGGTCTGACTAAAGACAGATTAAATTCTTTGGCTCTTTTGTCAATAGAAAATGATCTTTTAAAGTGGGTAGGTGTAAAAAGTGCTATGAAAAGATTTGCAGATCTAAAAGCTATAAAAAATATTTCAGTTAAAGATAATGAAGGTTTTCTTTAGCTTGTATTAAGTTATATATTGTAATACTCGTTTTAAATTAAGTTTTGTATATTGTAATACTCGTTTTACATTCTTTGTTTTTCTCCTTGTGAAAAATTTTTTTAAAAAGTTATACTTGTAAGGATGCCAAAGTTCAGCTTGCCTGGGGTGTCAGCAGCTATAGGGCGGTCACTGCCAGGTAGAGTCAACTGAATTTGTGTGTTTTTTTTTGTTTTGTTTTTCAATCAAAACCATTTCAATAATTTAAGAACATGTCTTCTATTTCTTTCTCACCAAGGACAGATATAATATAGTTTTTTTTTTTTTTTTTTTTTTTTTTTTTTTTTAAATATGCTATGGCAAGGAATATTTTTACAAACAAAATAAAATATTCGACTGAGGATTTAGCCATACATTTTAAAAAACAAAATATTTAGATTTGAAATCCTAATATAGTTGTAGTGTCTTACAGCTTGTGAATGTCTAATGTGGCAGAGAACCCCCCCCCCCCAAATATGGAGACCAATTAAAAGTTTCTTGCATGCGCGAGAGGCTGTCTGAGATTTGCTCATTCCTGCATCCCACCAAGAGAAACTTTTTTATGACTTGCATTAATTGGTCCAGACTTATAGTCATGCAATTTCTATGAATAGAGATCAAGCAGAAAATGGAATTGCCTGCATGACCTGTGTTGCTGCTGTGAGTTGGTCTGCTCAAGAAATTTGCTTTTTTTTATCAGAATAAATGAAAATCAGATATCAAAGGATTCAATAATACAACATTTATTTATATTTGAAATCAGGAAGAAAGGGATTGTCAGTGGTCAGGAATGAATGCAAGCATTACTGATAGAATATGGCTATTATATGTATAATGGAAAAGCATTGCTAATTTTTTTTTTTTAAGCGTTTCACCCCAAGCAAAGTGGGAAGCCACTAGAATGCAAGGGGTTACAGAGAGTTGGAGCTAGCACAAATAGGAGTGATAGAGGAAAGGATGAAGAGAAGGATAGGGGATAGATCAGGGCATCTGGAGATGTCGATTGACATTACATTTGAATAGTTGGAAATTATTGCTATCAGGGAAACAAGAAAAGGGGAGGGAGTTTCACAGGTAAGAGGTGCGAGACATGAAGCTATTAGAGTAGAAGATACAGCTACATTTAACAGTTTTGACAGTGAAAGGGTGTGAGCGAGATGCCAACCTAGTAGAACGCTTAAATTCATGAAGTTTACTATAAAATGCATTGAAAATGACGAAGAAAGGGATTGTCAGTGGTCAGGAATGAATGCAAGCATTACTGATAGAATAGGGCTATAATATGTATAATGGAAATGCATTGCCAATGATTTTACTATAAAAATGCATTGAAAATCAGGAAGAAAGGGATTGTCAGGAATTAATGCAAACATTACTGATAGAATAAGGCTATTATATGAATAATGGAAATGCATTGCTAATAATTTTACTATAAAAAAGCCTTGAAAATCAGGAAGAAAGGGATTATCAGTGGTCAGGAATATCAAAACAGATCTCTTCTCCATTGTTGAATTCAATAAGAGACAGTCTTGTTCACAACTGAATATCCGTGTATCACAAATTGTTTTATCTTTCAGTTGGATGTATTGGACTAATATTGATAGTGACAAGCCAACGATTGAGAGAGCTTGGATGACTGGTGAGAAACGTGAAGTTTTGATCAATGAACGATTGGCTTATCCCACAGGAATCACCATAGACTATTTCATGGAGAACCGAGTCTTTTGGTGTGATGCAAAGTTCAATGTCATTGAGTCTATAAAACCTGACGGCTCAGATCGAGTAACTGTTGTGAGTCAAGGTAAGACAACTAAGTTTTAGTTACCCATAAATGCTTTTGGTTCAATTTTCCACACTTTCTGTCACACCCACCCCTCCCGCCGATGCTTCACTGGGGACTGACAGTTCAGCTTAGTTCCCATATCATGCTCCTCTGTCAACGTCTTCAGAGTCCTTGGTAGGACGATAAACTACATCCGGCAGCAAGGCATCTGATCGGAAGATTGGAGGAGCATGGAACCACTTCTTTACCATTGTTCCTAGGTCCTCCCTGACCCAGGGCGGTAGAACTTGTTAGAGTCCCAGCTATGGTCAAAAACAAACAATAATCAAAATATTAACAAAAAAATAAAATCTATATTTCTGAGATGAGGTATTATGTACACTATTTACATTATTCAGACTACTGTCCTCATCTTTGTCACCATATTTATTACAATGTTTCGGCCATTGTATGCTCCGGCCGTCTTCAGGTGGGTGGTATGTCGAAATGACCCCTTTTTTTTTTTTCGTTTTTTCGAACTGGGGTAGACTGTTCACAAGGACACATGGCACAGTGGATAAAGGTGTTGGTTAGATCCAGTGACAGGACCCAAGAGTGGGAGTTCAATACCCGGTTAAGGCAGTGGAGAACTTGGAGAGAGGAATTAACAGGAGATAACTGATAACTGACATCTATTAAACATGGCACGTGGAACTAGAACAGTCTACCCCAGCAAGCGAAATAAAGGTTTCAGTTCGACATTCCAACCACCTGAAGATGGCCAGAGCGTACAACAATCGAAACATTGTAATAAATATGGCAACAAAGATGAGGACAATAGTCCGAAGAATGTAAATAGTTTTAAAAAATAAAAATACATTTTTATTAAAAAAAAAAAATTACCAACAATACATTTTTGTTGTGAAATTACCAGCAGTATATTTTTACCCCTGTCCTGGGTAAGACGATAAACTACATCCAGCAGCAAGGCCTCTGATCAGGAGGTTTTGAGGAGTATCCACCTCTTAATTGTTGGTGTTCCCAGATCCACCCTGACCTGGGGTGATAGCACTTGTTAGGGTCCAGGCTATGGGCAAATAGTTAACTATTACCAGCAATACAATTTTGAAGGAAAAGTATTACCATAAACAGATTTTTGACAAAACAAAATATTACCAGCAATAAAAAATGTTGTCAGCATTAAATAACTCATTGAAGTTGATATACCATAAAACAAAATAAAGCAAACCAATCTAAACCAAAGAATACATATTCTATTCATAGGAATCTATCCTAAAAATGTTGTCGGCATTAAATAACCCATTGAGGTTGATATGCCATAAAACAAAATAAACCAAACATTTTTAAAAGGAAAATGATCTGCAATATATTTTATAATAAAATTGAAGTCATGGCATAAAATCTCTCAAAAAATAAAAAACAAAATAAATAAATTTGCTATGATTAATCATATTTTTTTTAAGTAAAAACAAGTTTTCACTCTTCGTTTGATTTTGTGTTAAAAAAAAAAAATCAATTATAATTTTTAATCACGAAATAATGTCATTCTCTTGAATTAATTATAAAGTTTGAATTTTCATATTTAGATTTCAACATTAAATGACCCATATAGGTGTTGATATGCCACTACCCCGCCTCTCTGTACTCACCTACCATCTCTGGATGAAACTCTTGTCCAAATTTTTGTTTTGAAGATTCTCAGAGTGATTTTGTTTCTCTTCTCAGGTCTGCCGAACCCTATAAGCCTTGATGTGTTTGAAGAATATATGTACGTGCTGTCTCAAAATAGTGGGAAGCTGTTGAGGATGGATAAGTTTGGTCGAACGAGTAATATCACCCTACAGAGCGGACTACTGCTGCCAAGAAGCGTCAAAGTGTTTCACGTTCTCAAATCCAGCCAAGATGGTGAGACAACGATAGTTTTGGGGCTTTTTTTTTTTTTTCTTTTTTTTTTATTAAATGTAATCTAGCAACAACAAAACAAAAAAAAAAAAAAAATCAGCTTGGATTTGACAAAAGATATTATCAAGAAGTTTTGGATTAATAGCTTGGCGAAAAATGTTCCCAGCATGTGGCACTATAGGAAAGTGTGTGAAAACCATTCCACAGATTGACCCAAGTCTTTGTGAATAAATTTCAGTAGAAGAAACTCTTTGGATGTTATTGATGGTTGCAGAAACACACTAGTCATTGTGACTATAGGCGGCTTTGTTGTTTAATTGTTGATTACACCAGATTATGCGCTCGCTCTCTCTCTCTCCCAGTAACTAAGCTCCATTCAGTATAAACCACAGGTTGGCTCTGGGGGTGTTTCACTAACACAAAATGTGCCTGTGCAGGTATCTGCAACAGGAATTAACTAGCTACTCTAGCAGATGGGCATACTCAGATAAAGCAGCTAGACATTACTATATAAAATCATTTCACCCTAAGCAAGATGATAATACCACTGAGATGCAAGGGGTTACTGGGAGTGAAAGAGAATGCGAAGACTTTAGTGAGGAGAAAGGACAATAAAAGAACAGAATTCAGGAAGACAGAAGATGGAGATAAAGCCACTAAGACGTAAGGGGTTACTGGTAGTGAAAGAGAATGAGAAGACTTTAGTGAGGAGAAAGGACAATAAAAGAACAGAATTCAGGAAGACAGAAGATGGAGATTGGGTATGCATTTGAAGATCATAGATGAAAGGGGTGAAGCAAACCAGAAGAGAATTCCACAGGCGAGAAAAGAAACGATTAGAATAGAACTTACGGTTATATCTTGCTATATAAAATTAAAATAATGAGACCTAATTGCCAATCTAGTAGTACGCTTAAATTCATGTGGTCAAGGTACAAAAGAGTAGAGCTCATTAGAACTGCCATGAAAATATTTTAGAAAAGTGGTGGGTAAAGTGACTGAAGTTGAGATGCCAGATCAAGACCACTAATAGTACAGACCCTTCTTTGGATTTTATCAAGAGACATATAATAGAAGCACCAGATTAGATGTGGCAGCAATATTCAATGCATGGATAAAGGGTAGATTTATAAATGTGCATGAGGGATTTCGTCGAGAAAAATTGTCTGGCATGACACGGTAAACCAGCTTTCCAAACAGCGAAACCTAGCAATTGATTCAATATAAAAATTCTACTTCATTTCAGTGGAAAATGCAATGAGTTTCTCTCCTGGAGGTTAACATCAGCCATGCTGACAGAGGGCAAAAATGGTTCTCTAAGATGATTAAAGGACAGCAGTTTTGTTTTGCAGCCGTTAAAGTTCCCAAACCATTTCTTGCCCCAGTTAACAACTGACTGAAGGTCATTTTTGGAATCAGCTGCCAGTTTTAATTTATCGGATTATTTAGTTAGGAGTAAATAGTCTCGTCATCAACAAATACTAAATTGGGAACTGATGACATTGGGAGGGTTGTTGATGAAGATGGATAGAGCCTTGGAGGACACCTGTATTAATGCAAAATGATCTAGAAGAGTGGCCATTCAACACTGACATTCATTACACAATTTGTTACAAAGGACTGGATCGAGTCAAAAAGTTTCTCTGGAAATACCATACTAATAGGACGATTAGGAATCAGAAGGTTCACCAAAGTTCTTAAAGACAGGAATTACTGAAGAGAATTTCCAACAAGTTGGAAACCAAAAAGCAGCAAGGAATTTGTTATAGAGTTTAGAGAGAACAGGGGCCAGTTCAGGAGCACATTTCTTTAGGCCAATTGCAGGGGTTAATGTCAAGTCAGCATGCCTCGTGGGGAATCTAGTTTGGGGATGAGAGTAGAAACCATGGATGGAGTGATGTGCGCATATCACACAGTGTAGAAATTCAGTTGCAGGCGGAGAATCAGATAAACGGACTTCTGGTGAGTCGAAAGTGGAGTTTATATACAGTGGAACCTCAGTTCACGAATTTAATTCGTTCCTGAAGGCCATTTGTAACGTGAAATGTTCATAAACTAAAACTATTTTTCCAACGGGAATCAATGTAGAGAAAAAAAAAGTCACAGTACAATAAAATTGGGGAAAAAAAGCACAACACACGAATGTATACAACACAGTGGTCGACTCAGAAATTATTCCGTCAGTGTTAACTCGGTTCGGCCATGTCGTTCGAGAACCGAGGCATTTTCATCTCGAATTTTCTGTTCGAAAACTGATTTGTTTGACATGGGAGATGTTCGAGAACCGAGGGTTCCTCTGTATTTAAATTTGACAAATGGTAAACATTTTATGAAAATAAATTTGATAATGCGTTTTGCTGTTTAAGGCTTCTTCAGATCCCAAAACAAAAGAAAGAAACGCATGTGTCTTTAAATAATGAATCATGCATACTTTCTCCCTAAGCTAGCGTTCCTCGTGATTAAAGAAGAAAGAAAATGAGTGACTTTTAAAAAAGCCATTAATATTTATTTCGTATCTTTATAATTCTTAGTTTATTTTCTTTCTTAATCGCAAGAAACGGCATCTTGGGGAAAAATGACTTTTTGGCATATGCACACATTTCTATCTTTTTTGGACCTCATGTAGTCTTGAATGTCGAAACATGGAATTAAATCTATTTTCATTAAATATTTTTCCATTTGTCAAATTTATAAAGTTTGTTGGGATTATATATATATATATATATATATATATATATATATATATATATTTTATCATGGCTTGGCTTCGCAAAATGAAGATCAGGGGGGAGTCTGTACATGTCACTTCCAGGCACGTTTGTGACTGATAAGTCTAATGTGGGTCAGGCATACATGGTGATAGTAGTTGCAGCTGAAAGTTTGGCCATGGCTCAATGGCAGGGCGTTGCAGTACTTCCTCTTCTGCATCTTGTTCTCGAGAGCGGCCCTGCAGGTATTTTCAAAGATGGAGACAGCACGGCTGGTGGCGAGACACCAGCTGTCACAGTTCTCAGTTAGGGTTGACCATTGGCAATGACATCAAAGGATTTTTTTCAGGCAATCTTTGAATCCCTTCTTTGGTGCCCCTCTGCCACGATAACCAGTGGATATATATATATATATATATATATATATATATATATATATAAAAACAATTTTTCTATATATTTGCACACACACAAATATATATATATATATATATATATATATATATATATATAGGCAACTCATCTGAAAGTATCCTGGGTATGATGATAAACTATATCCAACAACAAGGACTCTGATCAGAAGGTTTTGAAGAGTAGGGACCCACCTCTTAATTGCTGGTGTTCCCAGGTCCATCTTGATCCAGAGTGGTGGCATCTGTTAGGGTCCCAGATATGGGCAAATAGTTAACCCACAAACTGGGGTCAAAACACCAGCTTTTAGCTTTTAATACCAGAAATACATTTTTGTAAAAAGTTATTACCAGCAATGGATTTTTGTGGAAAAAAATATCACCAGCAATAAAACTTTTGTCAGCATTAAATAACCCATTGAGGTTTTGATATGCCGTAAATCAAACGGAACCAATCATGTGAAAGTCTCTAATAGAAACAACAATGAAGATTAGGATAGTTCAAAACATTCACAGAATAATAATTCATCTCAAAGGAAAACAATGAACATGAGCCACAATTTTCAAATCATCTCAAAATCTCAGAGAAAAAAAAAAAATGTAAAAAAGGTAAATTATTTTTTTTTTTTTCCCCTTCTGTTTTATTTTTTTTGTTTCTCCTGTAATAATAATCATTTTTTTTCTCAGCCAAAAGCGAGTGTTACTACAAGACAACCTGCAGTCACCTTTGTCTCCTGATTCCTGATGGCCACGTGTGTGCATGTCCCGATAATTCCAAATTACTTCCAGGTTCAAAAACCAATTGCGATGCAGGTAAATACAAACCATTTATTAAACATTTAATCCTGATATACCGCACATAATAATGTGGCTTTTAGTCATTAGTGAAATTTGAATTGGTGTCTCATGGTCATAACACTAGAGTCAATTTGTCAAGGAGGGGACTTCCTGATAATGTTGGTTCATGGGGAAACAATAAATAAATTCCCTTTTGAAATTAGTCATTTTCCAGAATTGTGTCCAGGATGAAAATGTTGTTCTGATTTGAATTTTTAAAATTAAAACAAAAAATTTTGTCCTGGATTTTGATGAAATTATTTTTTTTTTTTGTATTTTTCTTTCACAGCATCTGAGACTTCTGTGGAATTGGCCCATTGCGTTTGCAAGAATGGAGGCACCTGTGTCCGGGTTGCCGACAACTCGTACACATGCAAGTGCAAGGCAGGTGAGTTTCATTGTCAGACACTTTATTTCACACTTTCACATTTATTCCTTCAACCCATTGTATCTTGAAGTGAAAACATTTCAGGTGGCTTTATGTCAGCTGGCATTTTAAGTTTTCTTCTTTCTAAGGAAAATTTATATTTTCTTCCAGGATTTTATGGCAGGGATTGTACATCAGTGACCCCAGAAAAGCAACTCAGTCAATTAAAATATACTAGTAAGTAAAACTGTTTTTAATGTGTGTGTATATATATATATATATATATAGAGAGAGAGAGAGAGAGAGAGAAGAGTGAAAGAGAATTAGAAGACTTTAGTGAGGGGAAAGGACAATAAAAGAAGAGGAATTAAGAAGACAGAAGATAACGATTGACATTGCATTGAAATCTTTGAAGATCAATGTCAATCGTTATCTCCTGTCTCTTTAGTTCTTATTCTCTGTCCTTTTTTTTCCTTATTTTCTCTATTATTCAGTAACACTCTTGAATCTTAGTGGCTTTATTGCTTGGCTTGTGGTGAAATAATAAAAATTGCATCAAATATATACAGTGCTTCAAATAGTTTTCATACTTAATAACAAAGATTTCAAACAATCTCCACATATAACATGTAAATGGTAATTCCCTCATATTTGTTTCTAAAACAAGCCAGTACAGCCAGGCAACAATGTTTGATTCTTTTTTTCTTTTGTTTCAGAAGTGACTGCTGTTGTCGTACCTGTTGTACTGTTGTTGATCATTGCAGCTGTCTTGTTAGCTGGCTTCTTCTTTATGAAAAAACGAGGGTAAGTTTAGAAACCCTACCACCACAAAAAAAAAAAATCTGCATCCAAAGAAGTCATTTTTATGTCGAAGAGCAAGTCTTTCATAATTTCTGTCCGAGTTTCTGGGATGAGGATTTCTCATTAATTTACATTTGGACTAATGTCCTCAACTTATTATTATCACAATCCTTCAGCCATTGTGCCCTCTGACCTCCTTCAGGTGTGTGTCACTCCAAGTGACCTTCTGAGAATTTCAAACGGATTGTTTTATTCAATCTACGAGGGTAGTTTGGTTTGGTTTCTATTGCTGGTAATATGTATTTCTGGGAATATTTTTCCTTGAAGAAATCTATAGCTGGTCATATTTTTTTTTATTACAAAGTACATCTGATATTAAAACCTATTTTTACACAAGTTTGGGTTTTAACTATTTGCCCATAGCTGGGACCCTAACAGGTGCTACCACTCCGGGTCAGGGTGGACCTCGGAACACCAGCAATTAAGAGGTGGTTCCATGCTCCTCAAAATCTCTTTATCAGAGGCCTTGCTGTTGGATGTAGTTTATCATCTTACCCAGGACATGGATGTCATTTATCATCATGATCTACGAGGTTAGAGTTCCCAAGTTTCAGTGTTTGACTTAAAATGGAACCAAAATTCTGGGAATTCATACAGTGAACATAATAGTAAAAAAAAAATACTACTCTTGTTTTTTTATCAAGTATGTGTATGGGGGCGAGGGCTTAAGAAATGACAGGTACATGATCAAATGTCAATTTCTGTAGTCAGTTTGTCAGGTAGGAATGTTGTAGATAGGCACAGACTTGATCACCACCCTCCCATTTTGCAATCAATAAAACCAAGCATGTCTGATTCTAGTGCCGTTTTGCAAGAATGGGACGTTTGACACAAGTTTCAATCAGTGATGTGAGCAAAAGAATAATTGTAATAAAAAAAAATTAACCTTTATCACTCCATATGTGATTTCATTTGCTGTACAAAAGGTTTATCCTGCCACTGAAGGTGACTGATCCCTGAACAATAGTGTTTGAATTTCATAGTTGTGTTGTCATATCCTGCTATGGCAACAGAAAACAATTTTGAGTGCAATTAACAATAAACCTTGAGAAAGAATGCATGGAAACGGAAGTAATATTAATAATGCAGAGGGCTTAAAGACTGAGTGGCAACTACAAGATAACTCGCAGTTGGTAATTTTTATTATGACACAGACTGCTTGGCATTTTCTAATTTTTATCTATGGTCACCAAAACCAAGTTTATTCGTAGTGATACTTTTTAGTGTGAAAACAACGTTAAGAGTTCAGTTGAAGATAGAAAGTTTTTTTTTTTCTCCTTGGTGCACACTGCAAGTGAAGTGGCCATGTTTACACTGTAACAGCAGCAAGAAAACTGGCATGATCAAGCTGAAACTTCAATCACATGACCAACTATAAGCATGCATGAGAAGAAAGCAGTGTGACAAACGTAAAGATGCATTGTGGCAAAAGTGCAGATCATTTTTTACTTGCTCTCCTATCTTTGTATCAAAAACAAAAAAAAAAACCTTTAGGAAAATCCGACAAGACAATGTGCATAATTGTCAGTACGTTTGACTATCATCCAGAATGGTATATACGCTGATCCTTTTAGAGTGAAACCTCCACCTGAAAGAAAAAGAAAAAAAATCTCATTACAACAGACTGCAAATAGAGCAAAATTTTAAATAAAAATAAATAACAACAAACCCTTTTGTTTTCTATTTCTACAGAAAGTTTTTCTTGAACAAACCCTTAATTGGGGGCCCAACTGTACCTCACACTCCATTGGGTGTTGTGGCTTACCGGGATAGAGAAAATGTCCAAATTGGAACACCAGCTCTCAGCTATGAGATTACGCCTGGTCAAGAAGTTGTAAGTATTTTTATTTCACTCTTTTATGCAAATGATAGGCATTAAACCCATTTTTTTTCCTTTTTCAACTAAGCACCATTTTTGACAAATGTTTCGAATCTACAAAGTGAGAAACAGGATAAAATAATATTCAAAGCAATTTTTTAAAGTTAGGCAACGTGAGATATCGGTCATCATAAGGCGGGCCACACAACTAAAAGATTCAAGGTCATTTTTCATTGTCACTATAGAAGAACCTACGTGTAAGCATCGGTCATAGAAAAGATTTTTTTCTATAATTAAAAAAATCAAAAAACTGAAATCTTGGTCGGATGTCAGTGTCATTAGTAGACGTCGCTTCATCGGATTCATATTGAATTGATTCCCTTGAAAAAGTTATATTTCTTCTTCAGATAAAAAAAATTATTATGAACATTTCCTGTTTCTAAAGCAAAAGTTATTTACGCATCTGACCTTCCTTAGTCGCCAATGGTTTAAAAATGATGAAAATGTGACCTTTGACCAAAGTTTACAAGTTCAAGAAACATTGCACTTCATCATTGTTTATGTGTGAGAGATTGTGTGAGTGAACAAGTGAGAAAGAAACAAAACAAGTTTGAGGTCAGGTTGTGACACAAAGTTGGTTTGATGTGGGGAGCCCAACCGTGTACACCCAGGCGAGGAACAAAAATTTACCAAGCCTTCACAGATGTCGGTTACGCTGGCCTTGGTGCAAGCACTGATCCCTCTCTCTGGTTCAATGAGAAGGCGTGGCCTCAAGCAGCTGCTCCCCAGCGCCGCGTATGTCTCAGTATAATTTTCCTCAGTTGTGACTGTTCTTCGACAGAGTCACCCCTGAGCGCACTCTGCCAGAAGACAGAAACTTAGCCGAGAGATGATAAATAAATGTGCTACAAACTACTTTAGAGTAATTTACACACATACCAAAAATTATTACACAGCCCACGAGGTAGACTATTTGTACTAATCGTTTTGTAATACTATGGCCAACCATATAGAAAAGAGATGTGGTTTTTATCTTGATCTCAAAGGTTTCTGTTTGAGAGACCTGCAGATGGTTCCTTTTGAATTCCGGTCTTCTAAACGGCAGATGTTTAACCAAAGAAGAATGGCAAGTAAAGGGGTGGATGAGGGATTTTTGGAGGTCAAGTAGCTTTAAAACCTGAAATAAGTACTGGTCTATTTTAAGTCATGCTTGGGATTGTGAAAGAGTTCTAGTCTGTCATTGGCAAGAGATGGAGGTTTCCGTTGTGCAGTTTCAAAAGACTATTTCATATTGCCAGCCACAACTCTTAAGGATGAAGAGATGGATGAGGAGGAAAAGCTGGCATAGCAAAAGTTATCCCAAGTATCAAAAAAGAGTTTTTGATATGAGAAATCATCTGATTAGAGAAACATTTCGTACACATTAGGTGAGACTGGTCAGTTCAATTTCAGGGGGAAATATGGCAGACGAGGGTCCAGTCTCGACACTAGATCCTAAAAGTTGTCCCCTTTTCACAGTGCTACAGTTTGTGTATTCTAAGCCCTGCCAATAAATTCCTGTCATTTAACCAAAATGAATGCTTGCAACTATTTTGAGGGTGTAAATTCGTTCAAAGATAACAGATTTCAGGTGAAAAATTCCTTGAATTTTAATTATGCAATTAAAGATGGATGATGGTTGCTTTCCTCAAAAAAAGGTGGGGAGAATGATTTGGTTTGACGTCCCATTCAATGTTAAAGCTGATCCTACCTGATCACTTTGTATCTTTTTTTTTTTCTTTTCAGAATCCAATGGAGAACGAGTCGAGTTCGGCAAATCCTGCTTGCCCTACCAACTTCAGCAACCCCATGTATGGAGTCGATCCAACTACAAAAATGGAACAGCATCAAAAGAAAGCGCCTTCGTCATCTGCAATGGAAAAAAATGAAAGCGGATCAAGCGAAAAACCAATAGTTAGTGCCAAAAAGACGGCAGAAACAAAGTCCACAAATGAAAACTATTATGCATCATTAAAAACGGGTCGATCCTTTGATCCGACAGAGGATACAGACAAAGAAACAGCTGGTTTGGTTAAAATTGGTGAACTTTAGGCATCTCCGGACCGGAAAGTGCATTAAATTTTTAACAAGGTTCTGAGGACAATTTGAAAGCCAAAGAAATTTCCGTGGATAGGGTAGCAAGTTAGAAATCCCAGATTCAAGTCAAGATCTGTGGATAGGGTAGATATGTAAGACAATTGAGAAAACTTCTATTTTGACACATTTTGCCAAAGGATTGGCATCATCAGAAAAAAAAAGAATTGGTCGGATTATACTGATCTATTGGCAAATCATGCCAAACTACCAGTTTTCCAAATTGTCTTGTATATTTACCATTCTGTCAAATTCTCACCTAAACTATATATATATATATATATATATATATATATATAACTTTACGAGTAAAGTTTTTTATATATACATAAATCTTTAGCATTAATTTTAAAGTCAGTTTTATTTTATAGAATTCAAATTCTAGAAATGAATCCCATGTACAGAAACAGCCAATTTGACTATAACTGGACAATTGTATAAAAATTTATGCGATGACAACCAAGAAATCTCACCCCTGCCACTTCGCTGTTATTCTGTGACCCTCGTCAACTATCACCTCCAATCAAAAATGCAAAAAAAAAAAATCATAAAAACTCTTACCTTAATTTTCAGCCAACAAATTTTAGACAAAGAAAATAAAATAAATAAATGATTCAAAAGATGATTTCTTTAACTATATAACCCTCCCTCCCCACACTACAACTAGTGTTTCTTTTTGTAAAATCAATTAAAAAAAATAATAATAATACTGTTTTATTTAGTCAGCCATCTTGGTTTTTTTTTTTTTTTTGTTTTTTAAACCAAATGAAAAAGAATTTTGTTTACTTTGTTTTTTCCCATAAACTTGTTTTCAAAGAGGCCAATTTTTTCTTGTGGTCTTCATTCCTTTGTTACTCTTGGAAACTATAAAACTGTTTTATTTGTTCCAATTACAGAAGAGATCAAGCATATATATAATATGGATAAAACAACTGAAAAGTTACAAATTAAAAGAAAAAAAATTGGGTGCTTTTTTTGTGAAAGTATTTATTTATATGTTTTTATATATTTGATATTTCAGACCACATCGGTCCTTGATCCACTATCTTTCTTCACATCCTCTCCTTTACCGCTCATATCTGCTCTTCCTCTAAACCTTCTGTAACCCCCTGCGTACTAGTGGCTTCCAGCCTTGCTTGGGGTGATATGCTTAAAAGAAAAAAAAATGTATGGTGTGTGAGAGATAGACACATGGCATCACAGATCCTGCAGGAGGGGACAGGAGTAGGGAGGGGGGTGGGGTTAAATCAGGTTTCATGACCTACCAATCTGTTGAGGATAAATTCGTCCTTGAACTTTTGTATTAAAAAATGATTATAATTATTAAAGACCTTCATTTGATAATAAAAATAGAAGTTTTGATTGGCAGAACATCTATTAGACACCAGACTTTGTTGGGCATCCAAGAGGGACATATAGTGAAAGGGAGTCATACAGAGACAAAAAGATGGAGCAACACAGAGAGGGATTGGAAGGAGGTATCATCTTAGATAAAGGCAGGCAGTTTGTAGCGAGGGGTTAAATCAGGTTTCATGACCTACTGGTCTGTTGAGGGCATTGCAGTATTTTTTTAGGGAGACTATGTCACTTTTCTTATAAATACCTGAGAATGGCCAATTGTTGAAATGTACAGAGGGCTAGTATTCAAAATGATTAGTAAATCCAGGTAATTTATGCAAGACTTGTTAGTAATTATAAATTTGGAAAGTGAAAATTTCACTGTAATTTCCAAGTTTTTGTCTGGAATCAAGAAAATACGCACTTTAAGCTAAATGGTCACAAATTACGGTAATATTAACCATTTCCATTTGGTAATCATTGACCAAGTAACCAGTGCAACCATTGGTTGAAATTTATAAAATATTTCTCTTAAAACAATTTATGAGGTAAATAAATTTTATAGTTGATGATCATATCACATTTTGGGTAATAATATCGTGTCTTGGTCACCAATATAACAGGAGGGAGCTATGGAAGAAATGATTATTTCTCCCATTTGTATCCACACCCCCCCCCCCAATCATGGGTAGTATTATATTCGTAATATAATAACGCTGTACTTCAAGGATGGAACAGAATGGCTGAAAGGGAAAGGGATGACAAACATACTTTGTTCTCAAAGAGACTCTTTTATATCACCAAGACATACACAAAATACACACACACAGACTAAGTACGTAAAAATACATCTTTTTTTCAATTGTGCACCGATGGCTTGGGAAGAAAATGTTCAACTGTTGGCGAATCAGTTGGTTTGGGGTTTTATGGCATATCAACCACTAATGCCAGATCCAGTTTCCACATATTTACTAAATATATATACTTTGCAAATGTAATTTAAGGATAACGTTGGCAACATCATCGTTTCAAAAACGTATAGCTGGCAACATTTGGTTTTGATCCCAGCTTGAAGCAATCGGATGTCTAACCACCCTGATGAGCTATGAAACAGCAGAACAGTTTGTCTGTGGATGACACAAACACACACACATGTTTTTAAACCACAATTCTCCATGATTTTCTCTCATACATTCATATCTGCTCGATGTGTATCCAAATGTAAACATGACGTCACACATTATGAAATGGATAAAGATATGAATGTATGAGAGAAAATCATGGAGAATTGTAGTTTAAAAACAGTAAACTCGACCTTGCTAACCGAAATGCTCCTCTGTAGCTCAATCGGTAAAAGCACGTCAGGCTATATGACGGTTCCGTAGAGACAATGGAATTATTCATACACCCATCAGTATTGAATAGTTGTATCCATTTCACAGAATCTAATGCTTGTAATGATGCCAGGTTTTTTTCTATGTTAACAAAAAAGGGAATATAAAACTCAATTTTCAGAACAATAGATTAAATGCAACAAATTTTAGAGGTGAATTATGCAAAATAGGAAAAGACAAAATAAAATACGAATATTGTTGTCTTTTCCTATGTCCCATGTAGAGAAAAATATACGGCATATATTTACACAGCCAATATTGTGAAAGCAGAACCAAAAGATAGTCCATTCAATGGCAACAGCCAGCAAACTGCAATCACTTTTGTTTGAGCTTAAGAGAGATTGGTGTCAGGTCTCCATAAAGTGACTAATAAATTCCTGGACAAGTAATTTTTTTCTAAAATGAGGCTCAATTGTAGTTGTGGGAAAAAGAACAAATTTACAATGAATAATCAAGTAACATGAGATATCACAAGAAAAATGCCAGCATATACAAAATAATGTAAATGGCACGAAAGAAGGTAGAATAAAAAGGGTTTCACTGAGGTTGAACCCAGTTAAAAGGATATCTTTATCTTGAAGCTATAAAATGTCAATGTTCTTTAATAGTTTTGGGGATTTAATCTGACTTGCATCTGTGATGAGAACATTTAAATAACGTGTGAACTTTCTGGGAACTTTGTCCAAAGTCCCCTGTCATGTCACTGTATTGGTTAGAAAAGGTTTTAAGCGGTTATTTCTCAACGGAACGTGCGATAAACATAAGACAAATCGATTAAAAAAAAAAAGGAAAACTTACAATTCATAAGGATCTTTGTATAGATTCAATTCTTCCCCGAGGTACTCAGCATAAGTGGCCCAGCCCTGAAAAATAAAAAAAATTAAAAAAAAAAAACGTAGAAAGTCATTAAATAAATTTGGTTAAAAGTGATTGTGTAGAAAGCCACAACAAGTCAATTCAGTGATATATAAAACAAAAGCAATTTTATTTTTTAAAAAAATTTTTACTCAATATTATGGATTCCCAAGTTTGGCGGTTTGTGAGTCCGGAAAAAGAAGTGAGAAATTTCTGGACAAATAACTTATTTTTTTCTAAAATGAAGCCCAATTGTAAAATTGTAGAAAAAAAGATCAAGTTTACAATGAATATCAATGAAAGAACATCAAGTATGATGAGAAAAATGCCAGCAAACAATATAAATGGCAAGGAAGAAGGTAAAATAAAAAGGGTTTCACTGAGGTTGAATCCAGTTAAAAGGGTATATTTATCTTGAAGGTATCAAATGTGAATGTTCTTGATAGTTTTTGTGATTTGTTCAGAGATAATAAATTCCTGGACAAATAATTTATTTATTCTAAAATGAGGCTCAATTGTAATTGTGGGAAAAAAACAAATTTACAATGAATAAACAATCAAGTAACATGAGATATCAAGAAAAATGCTAGCGTATACAAAATGTAAAGTAAGAAGTGAAGGAAGAAGGTACAATAAAACGGTTTCACTGAGGTTGAACCCAATTAAAAGGGTATATTTATCTTGAAGGTATAAAATGTCAATGTTCTTAATGTGACACTGAGACCGCAGAGTTAATCGGAAGAAAGAGACTAGTAACTGGATGATAATTGCTGAAATTCAAGAAAATGGATTGAAAAGTTAAGAAAAAAACAAAATGCATTAAAAATTGTGTTTTAAGATAATAAAATGAAATCAAGAATAGTTCCAAGGCTAATCGAAACCAAATTTAACTAGATGGAATTTAGTAAGATTGAGCAAAACCAAGACAACCAGTCCTTCTCCAATTCCCACCAATAAGAATGAGATAATGTATCACCAAAGATGTCAGTCCTAGAAAATAGAAGAATGTTATCGGTAAAGAAAACAGGTGGTCACTGAACTAACATTTAAATTGTTCTAGACAAAGAGCCAGGAAAAATATCTGGTTTGTGTAGGCCACCCAGAAGAAAAATAGCCCTATGAAAATAAAGATTAGCATCTGAGATTGAATACAGGTTCATTTAATTTCTGTGGCATTAGTCAAAATTTTTATGACCAACATTATTTTGGAGATAAGCTGATAAAGAAAGATTAATTATTAGCCTGGCGTGACCATAGGCAACAGGCTGTGTGGTTTTGTTGACCAAGAAACATATAAACAGAGAAAGATAATTTTTTTATTATTAAAGATGTTGAGAATATCTTTCTTTTTCTTTGCCACCCATGACAACCGGATGAACAAAACAATTTTTGAGATTGGCAGGTGTAGGGTATGCCATCCAGATTGGCACCAATTATCTTAGATATGGTCAAGTCTTTGGCATTGGGAAATCATCTAAAAAAAACAGTGTGACACAAGCTGATAAAGATTAATTACTGGCAATACATTTTTCACCAATGCATTATGTTTAGATTCATCACAAAGACAGTTGTACAAGCCTCTTTGGAAATGAGGTTGGATACTGAGAAGAGAGAGCTTCACATCATCTATATGGAGCAATGGGGCAAGATGAAAAGTGAAGGGAGTCCGAGGCATCTTGGTTCTTATGACCACTCTTCTTTGTCCGGACAACGCCCTAAAAAATTACTCCAGTAAACATTTTCAAAATATGACATTTTAGAAAAAGGTTGATGCTAAGGGTGGGAGATAACTGAACCCCAGACCCTGGTCAACCCCATACCTGTTAGATGCAGAACTCAATATAAGCTGGAGGTTTGGACAACTTACAGAGTCCCCACATTATGGTAGTTGTGGGAAAAAAGATTAACGGTAAATTTCCGAGATGAAAATAAATGTATTGCAAGGTGAAAGATGTTTTTTTTTTTTTTTTTTAAAGTGTGCTATTTATTACAATTTCAAGTAAATTACAATTTAACTTTACTGATTAATTCTTTGGATAATTATCTCTTTATAGTATTATATATATTGCACCAATTAATATATGTATAAAAACTGATCCACTGTAAAATTTCTGGAAAAAAAAATTGCTAAGACATTTACTCAACTGATTGGACCATTTTGTTCATGTCACGTTAACTGAAAAACACTTATAACAAAAAAAAAAAAAAAATTGTGAATTTGGCACATTACTATTTTAAAAAATTTTCTCACTTGAAATATTCAAAATACAACTCTAGCATTGCGACACAGCACATTCCAAAATTGTGCCATTAATAAATAGCACACTTTTACCAAAAACATCTTTCAGCTTAGAATACATTTATTTTTATCTTGGAATTTTACCTGAAATGAAAACGATATTAATACCAAACGACGAAAGATGTGAATTTCTTCGAAAGTGCTTGTAACAGAACATCTCATCCATCTGATAATTTTAAACATAGGATTGCGCCATTCAGAGTTGTTAGTAAGTTGATATTTTGTTGATCTGTTAGTGAAGTGATTTCACCATTAATTACATTAATTTTACTGATTCTTTGGATGATTACTTCTTAAAGTTTTTTCAACAATATGGGAATCATTCATTTAGGATTAGTGAATAAATGAGTAATTGGCAACTCTAGGGCTTATGTAGTTATGTCATTTCCTGGAGTACTTGCCTGCAAATACAGCTGGAAGGACAAGCCTAAGCTATGAATGCGTCTCTAAGAGGGAAAAAAAAAAGTGGCAACTTGGTGCAAAGAATGCCAAACTATTGTGCATGGAAGACTTCCAGGAACATCAGACTTAAAACAAAAATAAAAAAAATTAAATTTAGGAACTTAATGTTTGGTTTATTTCTTTTTTAATTATCTAAGTAAAAATATAATTTTTCTGCATAAACCAAAAATAAACATAAAATTAACTGTTTAAGAAATTAATTTTCTTTCTTTTTATCCATTAATGGTCTAAGGGACATAGTACATTTTGAAGTTATTTTAAGTCACCACTGATAAAAATACTGGTTTGCAAGAATTTCTTGCCAATATTTAGGATTTAGGATTATAAAAAGCTCTAACTCTTGGAAATCATATTTCCCAAAATCTCAGTTTCTGTTGCTAACAAAAAGTGACTTATACAAGAGTCTTCTTGTTCTACGATATTTTTTTTTTGAAATAAATATTTGGTTGGGAAAAAAAAAAAAAAAAAAAAAAACTTACCTGGTCGTTTCAAAATTCCATATTTCAAGTGGAAGAACTGTTTACAGCATTCATTTAGGTGCGGGGAAAGTGTAAAATCTCTCCTTGTTCAGAACTGAAAGAAAATTCAGGTAAATTAGAACTAATTTGATCTTATGAACTTACCTTGTGGTCAAGATAGTTGTTCATGTCTTTCTCGGCCCCAGATGGATGGTCAGTGTTTGATCATAGTAAACAAGACAAGGCAAAAAGAAAAGAAAAAATATGGTCCTATTTGAAACATTGTTACAGCCCAATCTTCCTTTAGCAGATTGTTATGGTCCAAGTTCCTTGTACGACAGTGATGGTTCAAGGTAGAACCAATGAAGAATAACTCGAACACAGGTATGGAATAACACAGATAATATTACAAACAGAAATATTACAAACAGAAGTTGAAGTACAGTGTAACCTGGATATAAGAGAGTTGGGACCGGATATGAAGTCTCTTATATCCGGGTTTTGTCTATTATACAGTGTAACCCGGATATAAGAGAGTTGGGACCGGAGAAGAAGTCTCTTATATCCGGGTTTGGTCTATTATACAGTGTAACCTGGATATAAGAGAGTTGGGACCGGAGAAGTAGTCTCTTATATCCGGGTTTGGTTTACATTAACACAGGCTCTAATTTGGGACCCGAGAAAATCTCTCTTATATCCGGGTTACACTGTATTAGTAAGGACTATCAGATTTGGTTAGAGTGAACTATGTTGTCTCGACAAGTATCGCTATTCCAGTGTTCGTACAATAATCCTCTCTGCTTCCTCTTGAGGCGCAGTATTTATAATGTCCGGAAGAGTCCATTATTATTATTAGGGGTACGTTCCCGTAACACAGATGAAAAACAAAAAAAAAGAAACCTCTTAACAGGCTACTAGATGTACATAGAAGCTAATTGCATTTAAATCAGCAGCAGGAGGTTTAGTGCCCCCGTTGGTTAAAAGTGGTTCAATCCTGGAGCTGTGTTTTAGCTCTGCCAATTTCTCCTTGGAAATGTCCAGCTTCAAGTACTTGGGAGCAAGCCTGTCAAAAGATGTCACCAGCAATGCAGAAATCCGCACATGGGTCACCACAGCAGTGATGGCCAGAATATGGAAGAGCAACATCAGCTTCCAGACCAAGTCCATGCTCTACAAACAGCAGGTCATATCTATCCTCCTCTACGGGTGTGAGACTTGGACACTCCTGGCAGGAAAAAAGAATCCAGGCATCTGAGAACAAATGCTTGTAAAAGCTCGTCCGCATCTCACAGAACCAATGACAATGTATGGAGCAAGGTCAAAAGTCTTGTGGGCCGACAGGAATCTATTCTTGCTCCTATTAAATGTCGGAAGATGTCACGGTTTGAAATTTTTTATTTTTTGGGATAACGATGTAGCAGAGCTCAGTAGACCTGCCTATGACCTGTGTTTTGTGAACAATATTTGACCTTATGGCAGGCAGTAAGAGGGAGCTTCAAGACCTGACAAACAAACTCATTGAAAGAATCGCCACATGTAAAATGAAACTCAAGACAGAGAAATCCAAAGTAATGTTGAATAGCACAAGCAACACCATTGCCAGCCTCACCATGGACGGTGAACCAGTGGAGAAAGTGTCCACCTTCAAATAGTTGAGAGCAAAAAAAGGTGTCACCAGCAATGCAGAGATCTTCACACAGATAGCCACAGCACCAAAGACCTGACTGGTAAGAATATAGAAGAAAAACATCAGCTTCCAGACTGAGTTCAAGATCTACAAATTGCTGGTCATAGACATCCTCTTCTACGAGTGTGAGATGTTGACACTCCTGGTCGAGGCAGGATAAAAAGGATCCAAGTGTTTGAGAACAAATGCTTGATAAATCTACTGAGAGCACAAAACCAATGATTATGTACGTAACAAGGTCAAAATTCTCACGAGCCAAAAAAAAATCTCTCCTTGCAATCATTAAGCATCAGAAGATGACATGGTTTGGTCGTGTTACACAGTATAACAGCCTCTTCAATACCATCATGTAATGCACTGTTGAATGTCAATGCAGACAAGGATGACAACACAAGAGCCAGTCAGACATCGTCAAAAACTGGATGGAAATGACAATGCCGGAACTCCTAAGAGTCACCACCGACATATCATCCTGGAGGAAGGTGTCTGTTTCTTTTGCCTTTAGGTCCCCAATGATGATTGAAGCAGTGAAGGGACTGATGATGATGATGAATCTCTTTATTAGTTTTGGTATCAGGTGTCTGTGAAACCTCATTACTTGGTGTTGCTACTACCTTCTCGTGGATTTTGTATCAGCTCTTTCAAGCCATTTTTAAAAATCTGTATAAAGTCCGAATACACTTTATTAAATAAATACCAATCATTATTCATACCGGTCTCTGATTTCTTTTCCTCTTAATTTCACTTACAACCATTCAGTTAATCATTATATCTGACTGAGTGCTTCATCTAGAAATTCTTGACTAAAATCCAAAAAATCTGCAATATTAGTAATCCTGACCTGGCATCTTGACTTCAATAACTTTCCTACCAGTGTAATGTAGTTTCCTATGCTTTTTCTACAAATATTTTCATGGCAATTGTTTGGATGTGCTTTCCTTTCTGGTATCTTGACTTTACAAATTTAAGCACAGTACTAGATTGACAGCTAGGTCACAATTTACTGTTGAAATTGCTTTCCAATAGTTTCTTCTCTCTGTGGAACTCTTCTTGCTTTCCCGTTAACTGCAACCTTCAAAATTTAAATGAAATATCAATTGTCATCTTTTGTTTGGAAGTCTTCAACATGAAATGTTGGCCTTGGTCTGCCTACCTTTATTTCGCTGCAGGCAGTCCTTAGTGGAATTGGGGAAATTAAATGCTTAAATATTCATCAGACATGTTACAAAAATCATTGGATTTGACCATGCCAAGATTTTTTTTTTTTAAAAAACAGAAAAATTATATTAGAATGGAACGGAAAAAAATAACTAATTAGAAGTCTGAATAATGTTAAAAGTATAAAAAAAAATATTGCAAAATGTGTTGGTTTTTTTTTTTTAAAGCATAAAAATATTGCAAAATGTGTCTTTAAAAAAAAAAAAATATTGCAAAATGTGTTTTTTAAAAAAAAGAAAAACACATTTTGCAATATTTTTATGCTTAAAAAAAAAAAAAAAAAAAAAAAAAAAAAAAAGCATAAAATATATTGCAAAATGTGTTTTTTCTTTTAATACTGAGTGAGAAGTGAAGCCGCCAACAATGAATGACACTTTTGAAAATGACTGACATTATGGTTTTTCTTGCACTCTCAAAGAGATTCTGGATAAAAGTTTGAATCTTACTAGAATTTGCTATTTCATTCTGAAATTTGGTCATTATCAAAGATTGTCTTTATAAAGACATTACATTCGACTCCCAGTCTTTCTTTCTTCTATTCATGCTATCAATCTGTAATTGCAAACTCAAATCAAAAGTCATTGCATCCTTTGTCTTTTTTGTCCTAATATTCACCCAATACGAAGCCCGAGAGCCACTCAAGATAGAGGGTTACTGTGTTAAGTTGTATTAGCATAAGAAAGGACAAGCGTTAGAAGTATAGAGCTGAAGTGTCCTTTTGAAGGAACCAGAAACGCAATCCTAAACAGGAAACAAGAGATAAACCTCGACTCTTGTTCAAAAGACAGGAGGTGTGAGCCAGACATTTGCGAACCTATTTTTTTTGTGAGATCTTTATGTAGAATCTGCGTATAATTCAGAAACTAATCTTACAAACACGACTTGTTCCTAAATTATAAAAAAAAGTGAGGAGAAAATTTTAATTTTTTTTTTTGCATTTCTCGATGTCTTTTCTTTCAGTATTTTGCAAATTAAAACAAAAATATATTTCTAGTACCTTGAGAAATTAAGTGTTTTATTCAATTAAGAGAGTCTTTTACTAATCTGGCATTAAATAACTTATCAGGTGTTGATATTCCATAAAAATCGAACGTTAGTTGCTCATGCACTGTTGATGTTAGATGTTGACAAATTCAAGTGACGAAAATTTTTCAAATGTTTTGTTTTCTCCTTTTTGTTTACTTAAAGTCAGTCAGGAAAGCATAGGAAGGTGTGACATGTTAAAACTT
Source organism: Acanthosepion esculentum (assembly GCA_964036315.1). Classification (NCBI taxonomy): domain Eukaryota; kingdom Metazoa; phylum Mollusca; class Cephalopoda; order Sepiida; family Sepiidae; genus Acanthosepion; species Acanthosepion esculentum. Next base: position 42,270,980 of record OZ038515.1, read on the forward strand.
AACTGCATCGTTTTTGCCTTCAGCTGAAAACGCAGATTTTGGTAATCAACGTAAAAAAATATTACAGACTTAATTAAATCTACAGAATTCTACATTCTTTACAGCAATGGTTCCCAAACTTTTTTTTTTTTCTCTGGGCATCATTTTTGGAATGAAAATTTACTCATGCCTCAAATTTTATGTGATAAGACGTACATTTAAAAAAAAAAAAAACAAACCAGAGGGTTAAAGGGAGATAACTGCAGATTCAAAGTCAAAACATTATCATTGATAACTCTCTCCTCTAATTTGCAGCATTAGATCAACAACTAGGTGTCCTCATAATTGCTTCTAGTCTTATGGTTTCTTCGCTTGCCTGTAAAACATTCTTCCGGCTTCTCTGTCCACTCCACATCTTCTAAACTTATTTGCATGATAATTGTTGTAATGAGCTTTCCTTGTTGGTACCTTCACAAACTTAAGTGCAGTACAAGATTGACAGCTAGGTCTCATAATTTCAGTTTAAATTGCAAAGTTGTAACCATATGCTAAGTTATTTCTCTTGCTTGTGGAACTCTTAAAATCTCCAAAAATTTAAATGCAACATCAATTGTCAGCTTGTCTTCAATCCTGTTCTTTTATTGTGCCATTTCCTCAAAATGTTTGATTGGTTGATTTTTTTTTCTTAATCTTTTTGAGCTGAAACGTTTTTGGATTGTAAGAATCTTTTGGAGATAATGATTTTCTGATGCAAATCTTACTATTTAACCCATAGTTGGGAGGGAAAGAGTTGGATTCATACCTTTCCTGAGGTTCTACAATTCGCAATACCAAGCATTTATCTATTACACCCCCTGTACATCCAAACTTACAGAACCTGGTATTCCCAGCAATCACCCATCTAGGTACTGACCAGGTTCAATGTTGCTTAATTTTAGAGATCAGACAAGGACCTGTGATTCAACACAATATGGCATGGTTTTTTTTTACAGATTCTTCCCCCCCCCCCCCTGCATTTTAATAGATTTATTGCCTTTTGCTGTGGATGAAATAATTACAAATAAAGAAAATTTTTAATTCCAAAATATAATATCAATAATTATTTCACCTGTTATTTGAGAAAGTCAAATGTTTTTGAAAATTCATGTTTCAAAGTAATATTTGATAAAACTTTGCTAAATTTTACTTATAAAAAAAATATAAGAATAAATAAGAAAGATACTTACTGCAAGCCGCCCTTGCTCAACATGAAAATGGTATACGTGATTGATGAAAAAATCCAAAGAAAAACCTGAAATATTATCAGTCCAGACCCGGCATCTCCACTTCAGTTACTTTCCCAACATCATAACATAGCTTCCCGCTGCCTTTTCTATATTTTCATGGCAATTGTTCTGATTAGCCGCCTTTGGTACCTCAACTTTACAAAATTAAGTGCAGTACTAGATTGGCAGATAGGTCTCGTTTTACTGTTGAAATTGCTTGATGTAACCATAAATTTTATTCAAATAGTTTCTTCTCTTTCAACAACTGAAATTGGTACATACCATTTTAGCTGTCCTTTCACCACCATTTGTTTTTCAAATAAGATTCTTCTTGCCCATACTCCTCCAGATTAAATGTGTGGATGCCATTTCATCATCTGCCAGCCCTTCATATGACTCGAGAAGCTGTACTGGCCATAATTCTCCAAGAATGCTATTCAAATACACAGCAGAAACACAAAGCAAGATGGTTCTCTTCACTTGATTTTCTAAGATGTTTTTAAGACGAGGTAACATATAGTGAAATCATTCAAAGTAGATATGTCAATGGTTCAAAGCCCAAATCATCACGCTTATAGACTGGTGGGATATCAGTAACTTGCCTACTCTGCCAATCCGACATTACTTGAAGCATCTTTGGTTTTAGGCTGCATTTTAGACAATTCACTGGATACAATACAATTTTATATACAACAGGGTGAGCTGGGTAAACTGACACCATTTTATATTTTTAATTTTGCACATATGCATTGTCTGTTTGACTTTGTCAACCGCACAGTATCATAGGGTCACCATCCGAGAAAAAGAGCACCATGACGCAATTCACTCCACCAGAAATTTGGAAATGGCATGTACTGCTTGGCATTGGCACCAAAAGCTTCAATACAAATATTTCAGTGTTTGGGCTTCAAAAAGAGTTGGATGAGTCTAATGGTGATTAAGAAGGTATGGCAGCTTGGAAAACTCACTGATTATTCTGATAAGAAAAGAATTCCTCAATTTGTTTTTGAGGGCCTTAGACTCAACACAGAGGCCTACATCAAGTGGTTTCAGGAGATAGGGTTGCCCTGGGTCAAGAGAAGGGACGCTGGAAGACCCTATGTCTGCCTATAGGACTCTGCACCATGCCACACAAGCAGGAGAACCTAGTAATGACTGCTAGACAATTTCTGCAACCAGAAACTTGATTATGTGTGGGGCACAGTTGAGCAAGTGACCAACAAAACTGTCACACCAAAGCTGAACTGAAGGCAAGGATTATGGCAGAATTCACAAATTTAAACAAGGAGACTCTCCAGAAGAATTGCAGATTACTAAGTCGTCTGAAGGCCATGGTTGAAGCCAATGGCGACCTTATTGAATAAATTTACTCTCTAGTATTTAGATATTTTTTATGTAATCTGCTAAAATGAGACGTCAATGTTATTTTCATTTTTGTAATATAAGAGTTTCTTTATTGCACTTCTTGCTTGTGGAACTCTCTTCCAGTTTCATACTTTTCAGTTAGTTGCTATATACCGTTTTCCTGATTGTTCCACAGCTAGTAACCGCTTATGTCTTAGTGGTTTTACTGCCTAGCATGAGGTGAGCGTGATTAAAAAAAAAGAAGCAGTCATTTTGACTGAGGGCTTCAGCACATTGACCTTGTCCAATTACTGATCACACCAGATCATGTGATTTCTAGGAGAAACTATTAACCAAAGTTTACTCAGCATACTTGCAGTACAAACCAGTTTGAGTGGGTGGTGTTGAAATACAAATGTGCCCGAGTAGGCATCAACAACATGGATTAGCTAGCCTCCTTAACAAACGGGCATATTTAGAAAATACATTCTGTAGCCTTTCTAGCACGACACAGTGAAGCACGTTTCCTAGCAGTTGATTCAATATAATCTTTCCACTCCGTGTCAGCCCGAGAAGGCACACTGAGTTACTCTCCTGATGGAAGGGGTCACTCAGATGATTGATAGAAAGCAGTTTTGTTTTGGGGTGTTAAAATTAACAAGCCATTTCTTGATCCAGTTATTGCGGATCTGCCAATTTGACCATATTGATCCGATCAGACTATTTAAGACTGGAGTAAATAGTTGCGTTATTTATTGGTCAAATTAAAAACAACAATGAACAGAGGAATATTTCCTCAACTATTGACTCTGCAATCTTGTGATGAAATAAGAATTTAAACCGTCTCCAAGAATAGAAGAAAATATTGTTTGTTTTTTTACTGAAAACCTTTTCTAGATCATAAAATAAGATTCTGTAAATTGTTTCATGCTAAATCTGAACGTTATTTGTACTCAAGCAAAGATAATTCCAACTCTTTCGGTTGAATTTTTGGAAAAGTGTTTTTGGAACTACTTTTTACAGACATGAGTTATATATCTGGTTGCTTGGGTTTTATGGCATATCAACCACTGTAGGTCATTTAATGCCAAATTTAGTTTATATATTAAATATATAGGACTTGTAAACGTCTATAAGCTATATAAGCTAGAGGTTAATTGCTTGCACATAGCAAAATAATTCCAGGTATTACTGTCTAGGACAAGGATTTCCATTTAATATAGACAATTTGTATACCCAATGTTAAAAGGTAGCATATATTAATGACACATCAGACTACATCTTTGATAAAAGACCAATTCTTTTCATGAAGTTTATATGACTTGAATGAATTTTTGTAAATAGTTCCTTTGTACTCTTAATGTTGTCGAACTTTCTTCCAATGTGTTTACGTTTTGTGCATTCTATCAGTATATGTTTTTCTGTGTATTGTTTGCCACAGGGACATTTAGGAGGAGGCTCCCCTTCTAGTATGAAGGAGAGAGCCAGTCTGGGGGAAAGAAGAGAGAGAAGGCAAAGTCTTTGTTTTGATGTCCTAACAAGTTAAAGCATAGAATATGTGTAAGGTTTGTGCATTCTATCAGTATATGTTTTTCTGTGTATTGGTTTCCACAGGGACATTTAGGAGGAGGCCCCCCTTCTAGTATGAAGTGTGTCCAATGCGTAGCCGAGTAAGGGTGGATTCTTCTCTTCTTGTATTATTAAGATTCAGTTTCCTTTCCTTTAAAGTCGGTTCCATTTGGTAGAGCTCATTGTGGGTATTTTTGTCTCATAGTTGTCGCCATTTTTGCATCATTATTTTCTTGATTTTATGTTTTAGGTCAGAATATGAGATTTTTGGAGTTCTGGTTGGATGTCATGTTAAGCGCGGCTTTTGCTCAGGAATCGGCTTTCTCATTTCCCTGGATTCCAATGACTTGGGATCCGGCAAAATATCACCTTTTTATGTCCTATGGAGTTGATTTTGTTTAAGTTTGACAATTAAAGGGTTATCCAGTCTTGTATGAAATATTTCTGGGATGTGCAACAAAAAGCCCTTTTCAAACTTTAGTGATCGTTAAAGTGAAGATGTTGTAGCGCCGTAAGTACATGTACGAAATAATCAAGTGCTACACTTCTTCCCGACTCCTTTCTGTTCAGGTTGAGTTATTGTTTCCCATCAAAAGTTCTTGACAGCATTAATTTCATACAGGTGGGGTTGGGGATTGACGTGTTTCTTTGGCTCGTCATGCAACAAATACGCAACATCAATTGCTCCGCCCAGCCAAGATGGAACATTTGGAAATCATCAGACGCCCCTTCCACCTCCACCATGTCGTTCAGCAAAAGCTTTTACTCTATTTTCATTTCACTTATTTCTTGTGCCAAGACGTTGCAGACAAAACCACCTTCAGTTGGGGGAAGCAAGTTTACAGTTAATTCTATGATGCACAAACACATGCGTTATTAAATGTCGGGCAAATACAATCTTCAGGGCGACTGATCTAACCAGTTCTAACAATTGGAATCACTTTAGAATGATAGATGCTTATGAAAAGAAAATCCAGGTCTTTGTTAGATACTTTCTTTGTCAGCAAAGCAGACAGATTCTTAGAAAGCAACAAAGCTAGAATCTTACAAGTTAAATGTCCTATCAGTTTTAATCTCCATGAGAGATAAAGAGAGAGAGAAAAAAATAGCATACCAATTCTTTTAATTAAAGTTTGCTAATATCCCAAAATATTTTATGAAACAGGTTTTTCCAGCAAAATAGGGTGAAAATTTTTACATTTGGAATGTAGCCTGAAAAAAAAAAAAAAAAAAAAAAAAAAAAAAACTACAACAAACATGAATTTGAAAATGGACACAGACAAATGAACACAAGCAAAATCTATTAGAGCTGAGTAAAGAAAACTAGAACAACTAAAGTGGAATTGTGTGTAAATATGTGGAGATTTATTTGTAACACTGTGGTTCCTTCCTAAGTAGACACAAGACTCAGGGAAATCAGTTGTTGGCATCCAGCTGCTGACTACAAATGACAACATCATAAGTGATCAAACCCCACAGTAGAAGACATCAGATTGCATTGGCACATTCATCCTGTGAGATTAGAGTAGCCCCACCCCCCTGTCTCTACACTCACATACACACACACATATAGGCAGATGCACACACACACACAAACTCAGTTACCGCTGCAAAAAGCCAGGCTACTGGTGGTAGAGTTTTTATTTCTACAGTTCCAACTAGACTTATAAAACTTCTCACTAAAGCAGACTTCAAAACAATCCTTTATCATAAAAAGTCCCATTCTCTCAACGCCAATCTCGATGCAATTTGAATTCCATTCTTTGTCAGTCAGTGGTTGAGACTCTACGAGTTGGGTTTTTTTTGTTTTTTGCTAAATAGTAGTTTCATGTACATCATGATGGAGGGATGATGGCAGCGACTGAGAGAGAGAGAGCGAGAGAGAAATAAGTTAGAGAAAAACCAAGAGAGGCAAATGAGACTGAGAGAAATGGCTATTATGAAATAAACTACGTGTGATAAAGCGCGAGAGAGAGAGAGAGAAAGAGGACGATGGGTGATTATATATATATATATATATATATATAAAAAGAGAGTGAGAGAATAAGAGAGAATGAAGATGAAGAGGAATAATGAATCAAGCATATTCCTTTTTTTTTTCTTTTTTCGGTGGTGAGTCATGTGGTTTGAGAATGATTATGAATTCGGATGGAATGAACAAATTTCAGTTTTAGACGTCAAATTAGAGCAAATTAATGGAAGTAGGGAGGGGTAAGAGAAGGGTGACTGATCACATTGTGTGATGCTTTGTCAAATTTTTTTTTTGTTTGTTTGAAATGAATTCTTTATTATATATATATATATATATATATATATATATATATAGTTTTTTTTTTTGTATTTTTTTTTTTAAAAATCATTATATTTTTGTTTGGACATGAAGAAATGTTTTTAAAATAATAAAGAAAAATCCAATTGCTGCTCAGTGAGTGCCGTCTTTGAAAGGAGATTGAAATGATATCTACTTCAAAATGGAACCATGAGAACATTAAAGAAGAAGTCAAGTCACGCTTAATAGTCAAAATCTTCGTCTGATTCCTCTTCAAAATATTTGACCGGTGCTCGGGAGCGGCCAGTTGTAGTGCGAGCTTGCAAATTGTTCAGCTTTTCTTTTTTAGCATCAACAAAATCTTCTTCGTCGTCAGAGTCAGCAGCCACCTACAAGACCAAGATTCAAATGTTACTCAAATTTATGAGAATTATTCAAAAATATAAATGAGAGAGAGAGAAGATTGAGATTATAACAGATAGAGAGAAACAAAACAATGAATGTACTTAAACTATCCGATGATGATGATTTCCAGCTGTTCTCATCATTGTTATTGCTTTCTTGAGATGTTTAATGTGAGTGAAAGTCAAACAGCCTGGGTATCAATATCTGGACTCAGAAACTATCACTCCAGGGATGGAGTTGTTCATCACATTAAATGAACAATAGCAGTGGAACTGAGCAGTTCAAAGACAAAGTGTTTGAATGCAAAGAGGAAGGAACAAAGTCTCATTCTATTATATAAAAAAACTATGATTAAATGTAGGGGGGGGGGGGCTACAAATGGATATTAACCCACAGGAAATAGTGTCCTGGATTGTTTCTTTTCAAATCTTTGCAGAAGTAACATTTGAAGAATCTTGTCAGAAACTTTCAAACAGCTCAATGTAAATGGCAACTGACTACAGGGTTAGGGTTAATGAGCCCAATTTGATTGACCATTACTATTGAGTGGTTTGATCTTCACTCCATACACGTGGCCGCCTTGTGCCAAATTAAGCTTAGTAAATAACAACAACTACATATCAATATTACTTATTCATCCAACCGTTTTAGTCAAAAATAATAAAGAGGTAACTTCAAAATTATCATATTCAGTGGGGGCTACGATAAACTTTTAGCCACACCCTTGGTTACAGCAATGTTGGCTTATGAAATAACGTCTCTTCTTTCTTTTTTTTCACCCCCCAGACAATACCGTGTTAGTATCAAGCTACTCTCATCTATGAACGATAGTTGACTTATATTTTGCAATGAAAGTTCAGAAGTAAGGAAATTGGTGAATTTCAACGCTGCCAAATAATAGGATGGCATCAGTGTGGCAAGTCAAATAAAGAAAATGCTAGGTTTTTCCAGGTTAATCATCAAACGGTTAATAATATTATCGAGAAATTTAATGAAGAAGGCCATTATCATGTGGAACAATATTCAGGAAGACTAATAAGCATTGTGTCTAAGCGAAGGGAAAGGGTGCTGAAGAGGGAAGTCATCTGGAACTGTCGTCAGAGCAAAGATGTCGCCAACAGCATGGAAATGTTGCCATATGTGGCGAGAAAGTCTCTGAAAAAACTAGGCTATCAAAGAAGAGTTGCAAGAAAGAAACCCTTGATTTCAGAAGTTAACAGAAACAGGCGTATGGACTGGGCGAGAGAATTTGAGAGTAAAGATTATGAATTTTGACAGTTTGTAATTTGGTCAGATGAAAGTAAATTCTGCCAATATTCGAATTCGAGACAGGTTTATGTTTGGCAAAATCAGAATGAGACTTGGAATGTTGATTGTTTGCAGGCGAACGTGAAACATGGAGGGATTGGAGAATTGGTGTGGGGCGCTGGTTTGGAGGGAAGTCTGAGCTGATTTTTGTTGACGAGCGGTTGAATGGTCCAAAATACTGTCAAATATTAGAGAAAGGACTACTCTCACTATTTGAAACCAATCAGATTGACAAGAATGTCTACCCTTTTCAAGAAGATGGAGCGCCATATCATACAAGCAAAGTAACAAAGACCTGGAAGGAATTGCAAGGAATCAAGTCACTGCCATGGTTAGCCCAAAGTCCTGGCATGAATCCAATAGAGCACGTTTGAGAACAATTTGACCGATAACTTGGAGAGCGTGCAACCAAAATCACGTCAGTGGTAACCCTTAAAGAAACATTGCTAAAGGAGTGGAAAAATATGGATCAGACGATTGTTGATAAGTTGATCAAATCCATGAAAAATCGAATACAAGCACTGAAACTAGCAAATGGAAGACCTCTATACCAGTTCCAAATAAAATTTATGTTGAGTAGGGATTACGTAATTAAATTTTGAAATTGGATGTAGTTTATTTCTTCTGGCAAAAACTTGTTGATTAAAGCAAAATGTTCTCACAAAGCAGGATTTTTTTGCTGCCATTTTTTAAAACTTCAGCTAGGAAAACTGGGGTGGGGGGTTTGTATTTTTTTTGCATTAACAATGTATATTGTATATTTTCTCAGAGCATATTACAAAGGAAATTACCTTTTTTGTTTTGGTTACTTTTGACTTTTTCGGTTCAAATCCTTCGTCAGAATCGCTTGTTTCTTTCTTCTTTGCTTTTCTCTTCTTTGGTGGTTTTTCTGAACAGGAAAAAAAAAAAAAAATTAATCTCAAACCAGCACAAAAGTTAGAATACAAAATTATGCCAGATATTATTTATGAGGAGTGAAGTTTGTCACCGTTCTCCATATTAAGGTACATCATTTAAATTTGGATTTGATTTTAGAAATACAAACAAGAGTTAAACAATTTTTTTTTAATTGTTCTCATTAAGCTTAGAGAATTGACATTCAAAATAGAAGCAATTAAATCATTCATAAAATTAACATAAAAAATTTAAACAGTACAAAATCTGAAAGATTGTGCTAAATGATGACAAAGAAAAGCACATTTCAGAGAGAGGGGGCATTTAGGGGGATGGGGCGATAGGGAGAGAGAGAGAGAGGTTATTTTTATTTTTTCATTTTTACAATAAACAATTTTAGTTAAATCAATGTTAGTCCAAAATGTTTTCATGGCAAATTTTGTAATTATATTTTTGGAAAATAAAAGAATCAGAATATAAAAAATTTCTCTAATGTTGATAGATTTTTTACAAATATTTAGTTTTGATGAAACAGAAATTGTAATAATTTAATAGTTACTGTAGCAGTAGATATTTTGTAGATATGAAAAAATTACTTAAAAAGAAAGAAAAAATGATGAATACAGAAGAAAATACATAAACAAATTTTAGTAAAAAAAAAAAAATTTAAAAAATGATGAAGACTTTGAAAGCAAAATGTCCTTAAAAGATGATACTCTTTACTAAGCCCATTCTACGTAGCAATGAGTAAAATGGAGAAAGATAAATTACAAAGATTCAAAGCAAAATGAATCTGGGTTGACATTTTGATTTTAAAATCAACATCTAATAATTTATTCAAAACAGTTTAGATTTTATTACAGAATACAAAAATACTGAAATAATATTAGACAGTTAATTATTTGGGAAAAAAAATTACATTAAAAAAGATTAGAAGTGAAATCTGCATGAAATAATGAGCTTCAATAGAAGTGATAGCCACCTCCCCCCACCGTTTTTTAAAAAAAATTCAATAATAACTAAAATCCTCATCAGAATTGATACAATATCCTCTGACACCTGGCAAAGGTTTTTCATGATCAGCAGAGCTCATTATTTTAAGCAAGAAAAAAGAAAAAAGATGATGAATATCTCAAAGCAAATTACTCTTAGTTGCTTCTTTGTTGTCTACACTGGATGTGCTTGGTTGATTATAATTTGAAGACATTCTTCTCATGACCTCAATAATTGATGGTTGTTTGGTTCCTACATAAACAACATGTAATAATCAGGAACAAAAAGGAAACTTAATAGAAACCTAGATTTCATTTTCAAGTAATGAAAGAAAACGTTAGAAACCCCAACCGTTTTTTTTTAAAGACTCTTCTATCATAACTATTCTCTTAACTTTTTCTTTAGGGAAAGTCGTTCATTGTTTCTTCTTTTAGTTCTAATCTTATTAAAATTCTGGTTGACAATGGTCAACTACATTTAACTTTACAAGAAAAGCCAGGAATGCATGAGAGAGAGAAGAAAATGAGTTAGTCATAAATGACATGTCAGCATGAAAATGTGAAGAAATTTACCAGTTTTCTCTGTTTTTTCTTTTTTAGGAGCCTTCTTTTTGGGTTGTTTCTTTGGTGGTTCATCTGAAATGAATGGAGGTTCCTTGTCCTCATCACTGGACACATCAAAAGTTAATGTACCTTGAAAAGGAAATAAGAGATCACATTTATTTTTCAAAGGATCGCAATATAAATTCATTTTTATATTTTTTCATAACTTTTGAATAATTTTCTAAGGTCATTTTCTTAAATCACATACAAGAGTTGACAAATTCACCAGTAATCTTTCTGCAAGTTTAGCATAGTTCAAATTCTGACATCTTCCATAATATGGACTTCTTTAATCTGAAAATCAGCAAACCATTCCTGACCCATGTTTACACCTTCTGCACAATTACTTTTCACCTTTTGTTGATCCATTGCTTTGCTTCCAATCAAATTAGTCCTCAGATTAAACAAAGAGTAAACAGTGTTAAATGTACATTTTATATTCAGCCATTGAAAACCATTTTTACAAGAATGAAGTTAAATTACCGATTTTTTTTGCAATGTATTCTTAAAAAGTATAACTATATAAACAAAAAAAAAGTTGAGCAAATCTCAAAGACATTTCTAAGATTTCCCTAATATGGGGCAAAATGTGCTACTGGGAACTTCTGCATCAATCTGATATATTTACACAACTTTGAAAAAGTAAAGGAAGTTAACTTTTTTTTTTAGTTACAAAAGAACAAAAGGTCTGGATTCAACAAGTAATTTTTATCAAAATGTTTGTAATCAAACACTTTCAACTGTACTTGTGGCTATTATCAAAATTAGAGAATAATAGTTAATGTTATTAAATTTTTTAACTTTTAGTTTTCTAATTATGCATATGGCTGAAAGAGTAAAGGCGCCAAATGTTTGTGCAATACATAAACATTGTCTTTCAATAAAACTCGTTTTAATCAATGACTTCATACCTAAATGCACATTCAACAAACCTATTATCAAGGCACATTGTAATTGTTCTGAGGTTTTCATGAATGCCATCAATGTCCTGTTATTTTTCTTTTTTTAGAGATGACTGCCCAAAATTTTATCTTCATGATTAAAGACCACAACACACAGGTCAGAGGCATTGAATATCCAAACGGATCAAAATTCACAATCACAACATATGTAAAGTTAACCAATAATCCCAGGTCTAGATACTGTAATTGTCAAGGAAGTGCAGGGAGGTCTTCACATTATTATCAAAATATTCTTTAAAAAATTAAAATCTCGCAGATAGAATAAGAAATTGCTGGTAACTAATTAGCTGGATTTGAATTTATCTTTCAAATTAGGTCTAAATATATCATCAGAAACAGATCAATTTTCAGACTCAGTCAAAACCATGCATACAATCATACGAATTTCCAACATTCTACAAATTTTCAAATTACACAAAAAAAAAGGAGCAGATCACACGCATAGGGGTCTGAATTGCTAGGATTCTATATAGAACAATAAGTGCACAATGAAATTTTGTGCCAGTGTAAAGGCACTTACTTTTTGCTGGTTCCTTTGGAAGTGTGGTCTTTGCGGAAGATTTTACATTTGACACTCCAAACACAGCATCGTCTCTTGCTTTCTTGTTTTGCTCATTGATACGATTAAAAAGGTCATTTTTTTCTTCATCTGAAGAATCATCGTACGCTACGGGACTAGCGGCTCGGGTTGGAGAAGAACGCTTTTTCTCTCTGTAACACAAAAAAAATTTATACTTCATTGTAATATTTATCTTGGAAGATTACAAGGTGATGTTGCATTAATTTTAATTTGGAAATAAATTAGAATTTTTTAAATCTTTTACAAGATTTTACAAATTGCCATTTTTAGAGAAACTAATTGTTTTTATTTGATGGTTTGCAATTTCAGTTCAGTTTATCACAAGTCCTATTAAGGTCATTTTTGGAAATCCTTTACATAATTATTCAATGGGGGGGACTGGAAAATATGGGAGGACACCAGTACAAATTTACCACGGTTGACTAATAGTCTTAGAATAGACTTAAATTTTATTTTTATGATTTTTTTGGCATTGTAAAAAAAAAAAAAAATATTCATTTTTTTCTTCCTCAAAGAGAAATTGTTCATTTGAATGACTTACTTATTATTAACTGCTGGGAAAGAATCCTCCTCCTCTTCCTCCTCTTCATTATCATTATTTACATCAGAGTGTTGGTCATCATTGTCATTGATTGGAGAGGAAGATTGTTCCGGTGGAATTTCAGGCAAATACTCTTCTTCATCCTCATCATCGCCAAAGTTGTATTTCACAGCTTGAGCTGGAAAAGGACAAATAGAAAGTCAAAACCTACCAAGAAAAACTCAAATAGAGAAAATGACTGAGCACTTGAAGGAAGGAAAAGAAATCATTTTTATTTTATTTTTGTATTAATGAAAATGTTCAGAGCAATGTCCGAGAAGAAGAAAAAAAAAGAGACAATAGTCGAAGTATGATTCAGGCAAATCTTGGTTATCAGATTTCCCTGGTGTTGGGAGAGAGCACACTGGATTCAGCACAATTTTGAGTTGTAAAAATCTTTTGAAAACATGAGAAAGAATTCTTTTTCTTAATTGAGAGAGAGACATCTTCAATACAGGGAGATATGATAATTACAATAGCATTGCAATAAAATGTGTAAAATAAGAAAAAATGATCTTGTAAAAAGAAATGATATCAGTGTAAAGGCAAAAATGAATTCAACTAAAGTTAGTAAAGTGGTTGAAGAGAACATCAACAATAAGAAGTTAGATGAAACATGTTTGAAATGTTAGTCATTAACTGTCAGTGAAAAGATGAAAAACTGAAATAGGGATAATTTCTGTAGAACCCTTGAGGCTTAAGATAAAGAAATCAAATATTTCAAAGTTCTTCAATAAAACAATTTTTGTAGGAGAAAAAAAATTTTTTTTCAAATTTCTTTCAAAATCTTCCTTGTAATATAGCATCTGAATATTACTTAATGTTGTTGACAGAAAATAAAATTGAAACAACCTGAAAGATGGTGGTGGGAAGCAGTGGTTTTGATAACATTTTCAAAGTCTTTGGTCATCTTAACCTTTAGCCCTCTGCATTATTATTAATATTACTACTTTTCCATTGCAGGATGCAACAACACAACTATGAAATTCCAACAAATTCGGGTATCAGTGTCACCTGTGACAGAATAAGCCTTTTGTACAGCAGATCAAGTCACATGATAAAGGTTAAAACAGTCATACTAGTAGTTCACAAATGGTGGTTGAGCTCTACACAGAGATGCAGACAGGTGACATGTGCTATGGAGATGCACACCTGCTCATTGTGTGAGAGGGGAGAGATTGGTTTGTTGATCATTTTGGACAACTTCTGTGCATGTTATACTGGTGGTGCTTTGATGCCAGTCGTAGTGGCCAAATGAACATATCTCCAGTAATTGACCAGAGCTTGTGGTCATTATTATCGTAGTGATAAACAACTGGAAATCATTTCCTTGCAATGGAATTATGGGAAGATGCGCCTAGAGCCAGATTTAATGCCACGAGTTGTGCACATCTTCAGCGTTGACCTGAAAGGGAGCCAAACAGGCTGTGAGAGCAGAGATTCTGCCTTTGTGCAAGTGATCATCATTTGGTTGTGCAACATAGACCCTAGGCAGCAACATCTTTCAGAGTGTATTTTCCCATGAGACACACACATTCAAACCCATACCGTCATCATGTAAGTTACTATAAATTACAACTCTATCTCACCTTTGGTTTTGTGGAAGGTATGTTGAACTGTGTCATGTATATGCGGAACATTAATATTTAATCCATTCTGCTGACAATCTTGCAACAGGATTGTGATATGTTGTTCCGAAAGGATAGTGCCTGCTAACAAGTCGCCCATGTTACTCCACATACTCTCCGCGATATATGATGGGGTGATGCTTTGTAAGCCCACCTACAACTTGTAGCTGCTTTGTGTCAACAGGTACAGAATAATGTTTTGCAGTATGGTATTCATTGTTTTCAAGACGATGAATCCAAGTACACACCCGTGCGAAAGCCAAAGGATGGCAAGCAGAGGATGGCATTAATATGAAGCCCAAGTATTGTTTAGATAAACCTTATTTTGGAAGATGGACAGACATGTATTGATCTGTAATCCAGCTACATTAACCAGACACTGAATCCGATAGTCAGGAAGTTGTAATTTTATTTTCTCTCAGTGAATGAGTGAGTGAATGTTTTAATGTTGGGAATATGTTTTTGTCAATGTGGGTGAGATCAGGTTTTTTGTCATTTTTGATCAATACTTCAACTGGAGATGCTTGGAAATTTAAGCAGGTTTTCAATACATACACATGAGGAGAAAAAAAAAAAGAGAAAAAGTTTGACTTTGTTAGTTGCAGAGTAATGGACACTTATTATTATGTGTGTGTGTGTGTGTGTTGAACTCCCTGGAGGCACCCGCAGGCAGCTCGATTTGAAGTGTACAGATTGTAGTAGAGTGTGTTTGTCGATGGCTGGCCTAAGGAGTCCCTTGAGAGTGCACCAATGGAGGGTGACAATTAACTACAAAGCTGTAGATGTCCAGCAATTGAAACGTGATATTTGTGGTAAGCCATGCGGATTCAGAAGCAGTTTCATGTGTAATTTTGCATGATAATGTAACACCCACTGTTGCATCCCTTGAGTGCTCCTGTTTTATGTCAGACTATTTAAGGTCCCTAGCTGGGCTAAAGAGCAACATTCATTCAACACACCAATAGATATTCTCCGAAAAGATATGTAGTAATGGCCGTACTTGGAAACCACTACACACACACATTTTTTATATATATATATATATATATATATATATATATATATACACACACACACACACAATAATTTTCAAGGAATCTTGCTATGTGAGTATTAGGAAACTAACAAAAATACCAAGCATAATGCTCCTGTATAAAATAAAAAAACTGATCAAATTTGGAATGTGTGTGCATGCGTATATAGATATGGTAGGCTGATGAAAGAAATTTGATAGACAATAATATTTATTGTCTATTAGGCCTTTTGACCAAATAAAAGAAAAGATTAAAAATAAGAATATCTTCGGATACACCTGTGTCCTTTCTCATTTTTGTGGGATTTTTTTTCTTTTTGCATGTGTTATTTTATTGATTAAATCAAGTAGTTTTGGACTAGTTTCTTGCTGTGATTAAGGCTGAGAAGAGTTTTGTAGATGGCCTTTTGTGGAAACTATTCATTGAGTATGCCTAAATTCCTATTTAAATCAAGAACATGTGAATTTATTTTAAAGTTTATTCCCTATCATATATCACATGAATGTGGTGTAATGGTTAGCAAACTTGTCTTGCTTGTTCAGTTACTGGGTAGCTTCTTAATATTGGCCTTGTGCCACATCTAAGACAGACTTTACCAATCATTATATAAACGTTACAATTTGATGTATGCAACAAGTTCTTATGATGATGGTTCTGAAATCAAAGTGCATGGTAAAATGCATAAGACGAAAAATTAAACTGAAGACAATTACAAAACGTTTCACTGGGTTTGGTTGCTTCTTTTAACAGAATTCCGTATTAATTTTCTTATTCGTTTTTTTAAAACGTTTTTAACGACAACGTAGTTTAATAGTACGCAAATCTTATTTATGTACCCCTTAAAATTTAAGGGTACACTATAGTTATAAATGTAGCTATAAACAATTTAATAAAGACAGTTTCCTATGGTTGATGAGAAACATTTTTTGTCAATGATTGATCCCAAGTAAATTTTAATGAAAAGATCAGGTGAACTTTGATATGAATACAGAAGAAAAGTTTTCCTCTCACCCTTTCGAATCAATCTGGTAGCATCTACAATCAACAAGAACAAGAAACCAACAGATATTAAATGAGAATTAAGTAGCAATCTTTTCATCTGATGAGGGAAAACAACAAAATTAAAGATTTTTCCTTTTTTAATTTTTTTTTAAGGAATTCTGGGGGGGAAAAAAAGAAAAAAGAAAGAATGGAAAAAAAATAAAAAAATAATGGAGAAATGGGGGGAAAAAAAAAAAAAAAAAAAAGAAATGGAAAAAAGAAAAATGGAAAAGAAAATAGAAAATGGGGGAAAAAAAAAAAAAGAAAAAATGGAAAAAAAAAAAAGAAAAGGGGAAAAAAATGGAAAAGAAAAAAAGAGGAATATTTTTTTTTTTGAAACTAACCTGCTGCCCTTCTTGGTATCCTTTCTCTTGATGCTGAGACAGAATCTCCACCAGTTTCAAGATCTGATAAACTACTGATTGATCCTTGATCAGAATCATCAGATTCCCAAGGCTTCTTTTTCTTCCCAGCTTTGCCCTTCTTGCCTTTAGGGGAGCCGGTGCTTTGACGAGGTGCTCGTGGTTGACGTTGTTTCTTGGCTAAAAAACAAACATGGTCACCATGTGTAATTTATATCTGCTCATCAAATCAGGTCAAATCTCATCAGGTGTCCTAAGTTATAGAGTTTTGTCACTGCAGTGTTTCATGATAGTTCCCCATTATGACATCATATAGCAAACACTAAATTATATAAGCAAAATTAGATCTCACAAATAATTGCATGCAAGACAGTGGTTTAAAATCAATTTAAACTTTCAAAATATTCTGGATACAATTGTATTTCTCAAGTTCTGCCATTTTCCCCTAAATGTTCATCAGAAAATGCCCTACATACTGTTTTTAAAAAGTGGAAATAGGAGAAAAGGGTGCAGAAAGGAGAGAAGGAGGAAGTGATGGGTAAAGTCATGACTCTTTAGGAAAAGGTTATTTACTCATTTCTACGTAACGAGTCAATAACATTGGCCGAGTGATCCGAGCATTTGCCCTCTGACCAGGAGGCCAGAGTTTGAATTCCAACAGAGAGTCAATTTGCCAGGTGATTTCCTGATGTTATTGGCCTGGGCAGACTATCTTTGGAAAGTGCCTGGAAGCCAAGTTACGGGTTTGCATCTAAGGCCGGTAAAATTGGGTTGGCAGAACTGTTCGGAAATCATCAATGGCTGTGCTAGCACAAAAGTCAGTACACTCATACCGAGGGTACGAGTGTACTAGCTTGGTTCAAAATACCCATCATGCCAGATTATGTGAGCTCTCCCAGAAACCGTAACTAAGATTTGCTCAGGATGATGTATGGGTTGAGCAGCCGTCTGTAATGGGGATTGGCTAGACACCCTGGTAGATAGGTGTACTTGCCAACGAGAAGTAGCTGGCCATTATTTATTCATTATCTCTAAAAAGAAATCAATGGTGACATTTCAGGCAATATGGAGGTGATCAATTTGGAAAATATTGTATCCCAAAAATATTTTAATTCAGTTAAGATAATCCCTGCTGTCAAGTTAAAAAAAAACAAAAAAAAAAACACACACACTGTGAAGGAGAAATAACAGTGAAAATTCAATATGTTGTTGAGCTAATTTGAAAATATAAATGCATTCATCTTAGGATCAGGTATCATGCAAAAGCAGTAAAAAAAAGGAAAAAAAAAAGTCTTTCATAGGACAGTGAACAGGCACACATTAATTGATACCTTTTCTATGGCTTAGCAGCTCTTTTTGCAGGAAGAGAAACAAAATGCACACAATCACACAAATATAGAAAATAAATAAATAATGAAGGAGGAAGAAGTGAACTTACGTTTTGTCTCTGCAAGTCTTTCAATAAGGCTTTTGCCTTCTTCACCATTTTCATCGACTATTTCTTCTTTCATTTCTTTCTTTATCTGAAAAATGAAGTTAATTCTTATATTGAAGACTCTTAATTATTAATAATCATAAAGCAAGAGCATTCAAACTCCCCCCGCCAACCACTACTTTTACCCATTTCAACTTCAAATTAAAAATCTCTAAAAAGAAAAACTACTTTCACTATAAAACAAGCATAAAGTAAATTTTTTTCTATTTTACCAGCACACCAACCCTAACGGTCATTTTGCAACAAAACAGGCAGTTTTAACATTTGTTTTTATTATGTGTCTATTTTGCACCCAAATTTCTTTATAAGTCATGAAGTGTGGGGATGTAATTCCGTTTTAGTTGCATTTTGTAGCCAGGTGTTTATTCAGTTTCCTTTTTATATTTTGGGGCAGAGTTTTGTTATTTTTAGGGATTCTACAATGGCTTTGGGTTTGACACTCTCAAAGAGGGCCCTAAGTTTGGGTATAGTGTACAAGTATTTTCGTATAGGTGCCACTTTTTTTTTGCAGTTAATTAAAAAATGTTTGATAGTGAATACTTCAAAGGAAGTATTGGGTTATGTGGGTGGGTCTGATTTTGATTCTTGTAAGTGACATATCTTTTCTTGAGTTTCTGGTACTGTGATGTTGTACAGTCAGAATCGATTTTATTTGATATATAGTTTGTTGTTTGTGTGTGTGTCTATTCCATGATTTTTGCCATTGGTTGAGGATGTAAGAGTTAATTGTTGTTTTCATGTCTGTAAAGGGGATTTTTTTTTAATTTGATATGTTCATTGAGAGGGATTCCCTGGCTGCTTTATCAGCTCTGCTATTCCCAATATGGCTAGGGACCAATGGCCCAATGGCTCTGAGGTAGATACGACTGCATTCAAGCCATGTCACAATTTACAAAATGCAAAATCAATCAATAGCCAGCCAGAGAAAACTCTCAAGAACTCATACAAAATAAAATCCTTTATTTTCAACTTGGATTTCAAAGAGGAAGAAAGAAAAAAAAGAAAAGAAACTGAGACGAGAAGCCATAATTGACTCAAAAACCAAATTCAGTATAAATTGGAAGACCAGTGGATGCTCAGTAAAGAGACATTTGCTCATTGCTCAATACAGAAACCTTTTTGGTTAGAGACATTAATGCAGTGATGCTTAATCACCGTGACACAGCACACACTAGTGTGCTGCACGATCCTCTTAAGTCTGCCGCAAAATACTGAAGAAATTGAAACAAACACCAAGCACAGATTTCACACTAAATAAACTGCACAAATAGTTGAAAAAAAAAAAAAAAAAAAAAAAAAAAGGGAAATAAAGCAAGTTTTTATTTGTGTGTGTACTTTTTTTAAATCTATGATTTTATTTTATAACATTTAAATGCATACTCTTTTAAAATGTCGCTAAGCGTTCTGTGATATTTTCATTTGCTGCTAAGTGTGCCATTGCTTAAAAAGGTTGAGAAACACTAGGTTAATGTATTTGCTGAATCAGCCAACATAGAGGAAAGTGTGCCTTGTTTGTAAAATGCATTTGGACTTAACGGAAACACTAATTGGAGAATGACAATATCTTTGGACAATAAGCACAAAAAAAAAAAAAAAAAAAAAAAAAGAAGAAGAAGGAGAAAGAAAAGCAACCTCATTGTAGATGCAAGACTAATTACCATTTCCCAATCTTTGCCCACAAAGTAAAAAAAGCATTTTGCCAAAATTACTGATACAAAGATTATGAGCATGATATTTAATGTAAATATTATTTCATAAAAATGTCAGCCATATTTACAGTAAATGTATGACCAACACTGGAAAATTATTATTTTTTCCTTTTTTTTTAACCAAAGGAGACTTATCTGATGACATGACAAATGAGCTCCTGTGCAGTGACCAAGCCAAAATGTCCAAGAAGCAACATTGGAGCTAGACAGGAAAGTGACCAAGCCAAAATTTGGAACATTGGCGTGAAGTGATTGACTGATACTTAGAAATCATTAACCAGTCATCTCAACAAGAGAGAAATCATTAATAGAAATGCTGATTTGATTAAGAGGATCCCAGAGAAGAGTTGGACAGAGGAAGAGTCGGCTGTGGCGACTGGAGGAAACCAGGAGCTCGGACCAATTTCTCAACCAGCCTTTTGCTATGAAGAAAAGATTTACAAACTTAAAAGGTTTTAACCACTGAATGTATTAAGTTAATTACCAAACTAGTGAAGAGTGACCGTATAAGAACTGCCTGACCAGCCATAGTTAGGAAGTACCACTGGGGAAGAGTTAATAATCACACTTGTAACCCTGATTGGAATAAACACATCGTTTTGGTTTTCTGTCTGAATTGTTTTTAATTTAACCTGTGACTGGATTTGTTTGGCTTTGATAGCCATTTCAACCAGCCAAACCAAAGACCTCCTTAGATCTAAAATAAACCCAACAATGTAAGGAGGAGGACAAGTGACAAAGACAAATTAAACTGTGGAGTAGACAGTCACATCACAATTATATATACATACGAGGTGATGGGTTATATAAAATAAAAAGGCAACCTTTATTAATATCTTTACTGACCTGTTGTCGTCTTTTGGAGGAAGCTTCTTTTTCTGCCTTGACTTTAGTTGCAAGATCAATGACTGGCATGATACGACGGCCCATAGGTGAAGGAAGTGTCTCTTCAAGATTAATTTTCTTTTGCTTCACCCCACGGCCTTTTTGGGTCTTCTGGGTTTGAATAAATCCGGCTTTTTCATCTTCTCTTTCTTGTTCTTCAATACGCTGTAGCATAAGTGTGGAGGGGAAAAAAAAATGTAAATAAATAAAAATGCTTAAAATCACAAAATCAAATGAAGCTATGAAGAAAGCATTTACATAAGGTTGAAATAAAGGAAAAGTGTTAAAAGCTGAAAAGAAAATAAAGAGTCACTTACATCCAGTTCTGTAAGAAAAGCTTCCAAATCATCTCGATAAAGATCTTCAGATCTCTTTCGTCTGAGTTTTTCAAGTTCATCAGCCTAAAGTAAAAAGAAAAAAATTTTGGTGTTTAAGCCATTTCTCTATTAGTTCAAGTGAAAAGCAGGGAAATGCAGGAGTTGAGGGAAAAAAAGAAAGAGAGACGAGGAAAGAAAGAAAAAAAGAGGAAAAGGGGGGGAAAGAGGGTGGAAAGAGGGGGAAGAAGGGGAAAGAGGGGGAAGGGGAAGAGGGGGAAAGAGGGGGAAAGAGGGGGGAAAGGGGGGAAAGAGGGGGAGAGGAAAAAGAGGGGGGAAAGAGGGGGAGAGGAAAAAGAGGGGGAGAGGAAAAAGAGGGGGGGGAAAAAGAGGGGGGAGAGGAAAAAGAGGGGGGAAAAAGAGGGGGAAAAAAGAGGAAAAAGAGGAGGGAAAAAAGAGGCAAAAGAGGAAAAAAAAAGACAAGACAAAGAGGGGAAAAAAAAAGACAAGACAAAGAGGGGAAAAAAAAAGACAAGACAAAGAGGGGAAAAAAAAAAAAAAAAGACAAAAGAGGAGGAAAAAAAAGGCAAAACAAAAATTAAAAAAAAAAAAAAAAAAAAAAAGACAGAAAAAGAAGAAACTTTAACATTTAGCATTCTGCATAATTTATAAATATTAATTCCTGTATATGGAATCCCATCAAAATATAGTGTTTTATATATTAGTTTTGTATATATTTGAAATTGAAGTAGCCTAGCTCTCAATTTCAGCCAAGATTATTTTAGCTGTTGCCATAGAAGGATATACGACGACACAACGAAGAAATTCAAATTTAACATTGGCAAGACTAATATTTTGCTTGGTGGAAATAGTCACCTACAGAGTGCTAAAGGTTAATATAGAACTCAATAGAAAAAGGAAAAAGTTCTAAATAAAACAAGTTCTTTTGACTCCACTGACCTTAGCGTCCCGTTGACGAATGTATTCATCTTTCTTTTCTTTAGTCAAGCACCAAAGTGGAAGGCTCAAGATGTAGTTAAAGTCTGGGCCAGATGTGTCTTCTTTGTCTTCTTCATCATCACTGTCATCTTTATCCTACAAGAGGCAAACAAAGGCAATCATCACACTATAGTGTGACAGAAATTCCCAATAAAATCCAAAGAGAAAAGCAACCACAAGCAATGCTACTGCTTTTTAATAGGTTTCAAGTATCTTTTACTAAACGCAATGCAATTTTCAAATTAAATTTACAAAATATTATTCTGGCTGCAAGTTTTGTTTTTTGAGCCTTGGCAAGTTAATGATTCCCAACACGTGAAAATGGACAATTCAACTGTTAAACAAATAAAGCAGCCAGATAGAGAAAAAGGGGAGACTACTCAAATAATAATTGATTCATTTAGTTAAAGTCTTTGTTC
Source organism: Acanthosepion esculentum (assembly GCA_964036315.1). Taxonomy (NCBI): domain Eukaryota; kingdom Metazoa; phylum Mollusca; class Cephalopoda; order Sepiida; family Sepiidae; genus Acanthosepion; species Acanthosepion esculentum. The sequence goes on from OZ038515.1 coordinate 42,293,616, forward strand.
CTAATTTTTACTGACTACCTTCTCGATGTCATCAGTTCTCAACTCTGTCTGTCTTAATAGTAAGTCTGATCAGTTCGATAAGGTCCAATTGCCGACCTGTAATCTTAATGCCTACTAAACAAAATTGTTCTCTTTTAATCATTGTAAAGAATCTTTTTAGCCTTCTATAATCGTTGTTACGAACTTCATTGCACCATCACAGGCTAATATTTTCCACTGATGAAAGTGGAATTATTATATTGGATCAATTGCCAGGTCTGCTGCTATGAAAGCTGCTTCACTATCGTTTGCAACTATTTTTCTTACTAGACTATCTTGCATATTTATAAGTCTACCATTTGGACAGACATTTAATATTGCTGTCGCATCTGTTCCGATGCTATGTATTTAAAAACACTTGATAAAATCCAAGAAAAATCTGCAATGTTATCTGTCCTGACCTGGCACCTCAGCTTCAGTCATTTTCCCCACTACAATAATGTAGCTTCCTTGTGCCTTTGCTATAAATATTTTCATGGTAAATGTTCTGATGCGCTTTCCTCTTTGGTACTTCGATTTTACAAATTTAAGTGCAGTACTAGATTGGCAGTTAGGTCTCATTTTAGTGTCGAAATGGCTAAACGTAACTGTAAGTTCTAGACTAACAGTTTCTTCTTGCCTGTGGAAAAGGGCTTACATATTACAAAAGATTATCCTAAAAGCTCTTCCTAATATCCTAAAGATGGCTCTGAACAATAAATCTTGATCATTTTGGGCAAGATTTTATCACTGTACAATTTACAGGAAAATAAGTTTTTAAAAGTTCAAAGCCATTTCATTTTATTCTTTTTAATCCTTTTATTATTGGTTTAAGGATTTTCAATCCTCCAAAACCAGAATCTAGCTTAGTGAAAAATATTTTACGGCTCAGATTAATCCCCTTATTCAGAAAACCTATTTTGATTATCATAATCAAGTGCTTAAAGTATCCAATACAAGTTGTACGACAGAATTGAGGTGAAATTGAAGGAGAATGACAAGAACAGTTGAAGAGGAGAACAATTCCTGCAGTGATTGGAAAAATAAAGAGTCAAGGTGAATATTGAAAAGTGTGTGTGTGTGTGTGTGTCTAAAGTGATTTCATTATTGGTCATCTAAGGTCCCAATTGGGGCCCCTTTTTGTTCTTGTTAATTTGTATGCAATGGGATATTTTGGGTGAAGGAAAAAAAAGAAAAGAATTTTTACAATGTGGTAATGCTTTAGCTCAAAAGAGAAGTTGACAATAGCTGCTGCGACATTTTAATAATTACCCTATTTTTGTTTTGAGCTTCTTTCCAAGCCTTTGAGGGATCAGAGTCATAGCCACGACGCACTAACATTTGGATGAGGTCCTTTTTGGAAACATTTTCTGAAATAAGAGAATCACATTTAATGTCATGAACAAAAGTATGTCTTTAACAAATTAGTTAAATAGTATTTTCCTGTAAGTAAAAGGACCAAAATGTGTTTATAACTAATCTACATATAAAATTCTGACTTCTGTTAGTCCATCACACCCTCTAAAATACCCATACATTGACCAACTGAAACCAAATTTGGGGGAGAAGTACAAAAAAGTAAAGTGGTACAAAATACATTTGGTTTTACTAGGGTGCATAGCTTAGTACAATAAATTTGCTTTATTATTATTATTTTTTTTTTGAAAAATTAACTTATTTAACATACAAAATACTGCCACTATTTTAAAAACAATTTAATGATTAAAATGAATTATTCAATAAAACTGTAATATTGTTCTTTGCATATCTTCTAAGTTTTTTTATATACACAAGAATCCAGTTTCCAGATTGCCCTGCATATGCAAGAGCTATAAACAAATCACAAGGCCAAACACTTCAAAAAGTTAGAATTTGACTCCAGAAAGAAATATTTACACATGGCCAATTGTATGTTGCATGCTCAAGAGTAAGAAATCTTAAGAATTTATTCTTCACTGTAAAGAGGAAAAAAAAAGAAATTTTCTTGTTTACCACAAAGTCTTATAAAATGTAGAGTTTGTAAATCTCAACAAAAATGTTGATAACTTCAACAATCCTAAATACTGTAAGGATTTCAACAGTTTATTGCAAAAAAAAATTCTACTTCACAAAAGAAAAGAGTAAAAATGTCCATTTACCTAAAATTTGATACAAATTTTACATGCACATTATATATATCTCATAAAAACATAACGCTGAGTTCCATTATTGAGATAAAGTCAATCAGTAGCAAAATTAATTAAATCCAAATGTGAAAATTGCAGAGAAATAGAAAACAGTAACATTTAATTACAATGTTTAACTGGAAAGATAAATTTATGGTCAATATTTATTCAAGTTTGTATCTGCAGAAATCTTACAAATAACTTATCTTTGAAACCGAAAATATTTCTCTATTCATGTAAAAAGAACAAAGCTAATATCACAAAGTCACATCAGTGCAACTGTTTTCATTATTAGTTTCATAGATTTTTTTTCATTTCTAAAATGTTAACTAAAAATGAGGTTCCAGGGTCAAATGCAGATTTTCCAGAGACAAAAAAAAAACAATAATTTTTAACTAACACCAAGAATTATCTTCATTGTCAGAAATTTCTTTGCATTTTAAAGCAGATATTAGAAATGGTGGCACTTTTACATCCACAAAGAGAAAGTGTTTAAAAATATAAACTATAAATAGCAAGTACATATCGTCACCAAGTCAATTCTTCATTATTCACTTACCAATTTTCACAAGACCGTCAATTTTTTCCATAATGAATCGTGCAATGTTATCCAGTCTCAAAGAGTCTGCACTGAGAAGGCCTTCTAAGTAGTCCTTCCGACGTTTGTAGAAATCAACTCGAAGATCAAAAAATTCACGTAGTATCTGGTCCACCTTTTCATACTTCCTGATACAGCCATTATGATCAAATAACACCTGAAGAAACATTTTTGAGAAGCTCTTTACAAAGTATAAATAAACAATTTATAATTTTAATATAAAATAAAATAAAATAAAAAAACCATCAAAGTTTATCATTTGCATCTAGTCTTACAAAACAAACCTAAAAATATCAAGTTGTTTCTTGCACAAAAATCACCTTGGTTAATGAGTTAGTTTGCCAGAATAGCTCCTAGACAATCTCAGAATGAAACATCACGAGCATCATGTGGAAGAAGTGGAGGTAAAGAGAGTAAAATACAATACATCTGTCAATAACAAATTTCAAAATCTAATCTTGAAATTTATTTTTTGTTTTTTTAATTTTTATTTTATGAAGGAAGTAAGTAAAAATCATGGAAGTTACAAGATTAGATATTTTTTCCCCTGAGAATAAATTTTGCACGTACATTTTTTCTTGTTTATATCATGTACCTCCAGGATGTTAATGATTACAGCTCCCCACAGCTTCTTTCCTTTAATATCTGTTAATTACTATGGCTTCTTGGAAATGATAGTGGATTAGTTTCACATTGCTTTCTCCAGTTTTCAATTAAGAATTATCCTGGCTAGAGAACGCAGCTTAGCCTGCTATTTAATCCATAAGAGAGGGAAGACAGAGCCAAGCTTTCTGCCAATTAATATACAAATTGAATGCAACAATTTCAGCCACAATTTGAACCATATTTTTCAATTTCAATTTTTTCATCAATCACTACTGCCATAGACAAACTGCATTATCTAGTTGTTTAACATCTTTTCCATTTCAAATCTGCATTATGTAATCCAAATTTATTTTTTTTAACAACAAAAATAAACACAAGAACTTGAGAAAAAGGATCATGCAATATTTAGTCTGACAAGTTAATTTTCAATCTCATTCTTTGTCATTTTAGAATTTTAATAGATTTAACCCCCAATCTTTTGGCATATTTCAAAAGCCGATTTGTTTTAGAATTCTTTGATTTATAAATCCTCAACTTACCATAGAATTTGTGGAGAATGTAGTCTGCAATTTGAAGAATTTGTGAAGACCTGCCAATTCAGCATTTGCAAGTTTTTCTGCTGACATTTTAATGATAAATCTTACAGTTGTGTCTGTGTGATATTCTTTGTAATCACTAGAGAGAGAGAGAGAATTATATGATTAAACAAAAGACATTTATCTAACATTATTTTCAATGAATAAAAAATAAAATAAAATGCAGTGTCTGAGAACAAATAAAAAACAAATAAAAAAGCAAGAAGTTACAAAATATTCATGAGAATCAGTTTTATGAGGAAATATGCAAAAAGTAAATGAATAGTGCAATTCTGTTTGTCAGAGTTTAATGTAGATAAAAAGTAAAAAAAAAGCACAAATGTATGATTCCAAATAGCATCCACTAATGCCCAGTTTTATATTTGCAGTGTGAATGAAATCTCATTCTTAGCAAGTTTAATATTGGAGCCAATTTCATGGGCAAAATCCTTCCCATCAAATTTCAGGAAGTGAGAGTTATTTCCGCTGCTCAAGACATTTCCTCATAACTTTCTGTTGAGCACACAGTAATTAATCACAGATAAAACTGCTAAGTCGATTCTGGGGAAACTGCTAAGTACTATAAAAGGCACTGGAGGAGGAGGAGAGCAGGACATGTAGGGTCTCTCCCAGATACAGCTTTAAAAAGTCCCTAGGATTGAGGGTGGAAATCGCCTTTTGCAAATGGCACAGTAATTGGGATTTGAAGTTGATGCTGGTTCAAGACTGGTTGCCTAAGATTGCCACTGCTAAAGAACAGCAATGAAAGTGTCTGATCGAAAGATAAACAGTTTAACAACAGAGATTCAGTGTAATAATCACTCAGTAGGGCAACTTTCACACTATCAAGCAGGGAAGATTAAAAAAGAGAAATAGTATTGGTAGAGCTAAATTGTTCTCCAAGTAGAGATTCCCAATAAGAAAAGCCATCAACACTTACAAGTTGCATTTATTGAAGTAAACTAAAAGAAAAAAAACAAAAAAAACCCTCAGAACTTCTAGTACCATTTTTTAGTTTCATTTTGTTAAATTGTTACAGAAACTAAAAGGTTTTTTTTAATTTTTTTTTATTGAGTCACAAAATTTTCTTTAAAGCATATACAAGACAAACTGGAAAAGCTTTTAGACTACGCATTTCACCAATGTGATTTGTTTGTGTGGCTTCTTCAGATTGAGATGAAAAAGGTGTATGTAAGGAAAATCCCTTGGGATTTTTGAGGATAAGAGAGGTTGGATCTGATAAGGTAATTACCTTACCAGATCCAACAACTGGTAAATGATTTTAAATCAGCCCCCCCCCCCCCCGACAACAAACCCTTTGTCATGGTGAAATGTGGCACCTCATCCACTTTTGTTTCACATACTATTATACATCCCACACATTATGTGTGTGTGTGTCTAGCATATTTCTTTGAATAATTGAAGTATTAACAATAAAGGGATGATATTAAGAAGCAAACTTACGTGATCATAGCAGAGACCTTTTCAGATCCATGCACCATTGGTTCAAGTACCTCCTCTTTGTAGTTCTGTGTCCAAGTACGAATGGGTAGTTCAGAAATTTCCACTGTGTTGTCATCTAACACAGAAATTTCACCACTTACGCAATATTTGTGGTCACTCAGCTCTTCAATAGTACCTTTGTAATTCTTGAACCAGGGAACCTAAATAAAACAGCAATTAAAATTCAGTAAAACCCAATTTTCCTTTAGTATTTTCATTTGGTTGGGGGAAATAAACTTTAAATCCATTAAATTAATTGATTCAAATAACTTTAAAGACAGCAAGAATTACTGACAACTAGAAAACAAATTAAAACCAACAATATTTGGAGTGATACTAGATGCACAAGACTAAATCACAAAGAATTTTACCTGCCAATGAAAATTTTATTTCTCATTTTATTGATGAATAAAACATTTTCCTTGGCAACTTTCATCTGCTTATTTAAACTGAGATTCAAATTTATGCATAAATTTATTTGCACTTTCACTCAGTATGGATGAAAGCAATTCTATCCAGCCCCTCCCAACTCTCACACTTCTTGTTGACAACAATTATATTCTTAAAGAATTTTGAATAACTATACAACATTAAATTATTCTTCTAATTTAAACAGCAAATTTCTAATTACCATGTTAAGTGGTTCATTGCCATCTAATAATCTTTTGATATTTGCCACAATTTCTCGTGGATCAAAATTTGGAATTTTGGTACTCCATCCAGTTCCAATACCTTCTGCACCATTGACCAAAATCATTGGAATAATGGGCACATAGTATTCAGGTTCAATTTTTTGATTATCATCATAAAGGTTCTTCAAGAGAGGAAGATCACTTGGATGGAAAATTAGTTTTCCCAAAGGACTAGAAAAAGAAAGAAAAAAAAGATTATGTCAGAAAATGCATTACATTAGTATTTTCATTGTTTTATTGGTTTTTAAAAAGTTTTAAGGCTATTCAAATAGGTATTGTCAATTGATACATTTTGATACTTAAAAACTAATGAATGTGAAAGAGTAAATTTTTTTGTTCCTTTTTCTACACAAGAACATTTTAGGAAGATTTCTGAAAGTTCATCAAACTTCTAAAATTACTTATTCATTTTCCACTGAACAGAAAAAAAAAAAAAAAAAAAAAAAAAAAAAAAAGAAAAAAAAAAAAAAAAATTCAGATACTGAACATCAACTTTATTCATTTATTTCTTATGATTCCTTCAAGCCCACAGAATCAGGAGGACAAACTTGATCTGAAGCATCTATAATGTTAAAGACATCTAGCTTTTATTGCAGATGGTTGAGAGGATTAGAAATTAATATTTCTTTTAGTAACAAGTTTTTTTTCCATTTCATAAATATGCAAACTATGCAGCAAAGGAGATGGTTGTTAATTTAAATTACATAAAATCCTTTTGTGTCCTCATTACCGATTCTTTGAAGGAACGGCATTTGGCCCTTGTCTAAAAATATGAAAATTAATATGCAGCTACCTTTTCATAGTGTTAACCATTGTTTTTCTCTCTCCTCCGCTTGTTATTCACATGTGACTATTAAATGCTGGGATGTATGAATATAATTCATCAAGTATAAAAGCAAAGTTATTAGAAGAAGGTACTGACCTTAGATTTGTGAAAATGTATCGGGGGCTTGCAGCATCTTTGCCTCCGTGGATACGGGTTCCAAACTGACCAATAGGCTGCAACAGGTTGATGTTATTGGAACCAACAAAATTCTGAGCTAGATTAATTATAGTGCTCATTAAGGAAGCCTACAAAAAGACAAATAGTTAAGATTACAAGAAATGCATACAATAACTTTCAAGGATATAAGATTTCTGTTCATTTGCTAATCTTATTTCAATATGGGTGAAATGGAATACAAATTTAAGTGCAATACTAGATTGGTGGAAATGTCTCATTGTTTCACAATTGAAATGGCTGCTAGATGCAACCGTAACTTCTATGCAAACAGTTTCTTCTATTGCACTTCTTGCTTGAGGAACTCTCTTCTGGCTTCTTGCTTTCCAGTCAATTTTGATCTTCAAAAATTTAGATGCAATTTCAATCATTTTCTATCCTCTTAATTTTTATTCTTTTATTGTTCTCTCTCCTTAATGTTTTTTCTCATATTTTTCCCCACCCACTAACTCCTTGAACCTTAGTGGCTTTCTTACCTTGCTTGGAGTGAAATGATATAAAAAAAATAAAATAAATAATTATATGAACATACAAGGATTAGAAATAGATAGATTTTGAATTAACCAATTGGACAGGAGTTTTTGTAACAAGAAACATTTTAATCCATTTTTTTATAATTGTGTTGTCATTATTATTTCTAATGAAATAGTTATTAAAAAGCATTAAATAAGCTACCAACATAGACAAGAGATAAAATGTGCTTCCTGAATAACAATGTTTTTTTTTCATTTAGGTGCTCTAATTTTAGACTTTATGAAATAAAGGAAAAAATGTCATTGATGCTTTCAAATGGAATTAGTCTTAGATATGTTTCTTAATTCCTTATCAGAACATAAGTGTGTGTGTGTGTGTGTGTGTGTGTGTGTGTGTGTGTCTTTTGTAGAAGCTGAGATCCTGTAATTCCTTCTGCGAATAGGCAAGAATCCCAAGAAAAGGAGCACTTACTTCACCATGATGGTATGCTGAAAGTTCAGCAACTGAACCAGCCAACTGAGCAACTTTGATTTCTTTCTTGTCGTTTCTCTTAAAACAAGTAAAGATGACTTTACGCTGTCCAGGTTTTAGACCGTCCACCAAAGATGGAATGGATCGATTGTTGTCCATAAAACTGAACAAGATCAACTCACGGTTGATGAATTCGTTGAATGTCACTTGAGTAGTACCCTTTCCATATAAATAAAGCTAAAAAGAAATGACAAAAATTGCAGATTAAATTACAGAAAATCATACCAGTTTTACTTGTTTGTTTTATTTTTCTAACATGTCATTTTGTTTCTTAAAGATTACAGAAAAGTCATTTAAAAATAAAACTTGTCTGCTCTATTTTAATATTTGGCTTTCTCTTTAGAGATTTACATACAATTATGATTGACTTAACCAAGAGTGTGTGCATGTGGGAGGGGTGTAAACAATTTAAAAATTAAAGTTATTGAACAGATAGGGTTCTTTTACAGTTGAAACTAGACAAAAATTAAAAAACAAAACAAAAATATCTACCATGATAGTTGGATAACGTGACCTGCACAAGTTCCATCTCACAGGAAACAAAACATAATACTAAAAATACCTCAAACAAATGTGCGCACACACAAGTAATGCTTACATCTAGTTAATGGCAATTTTGAGGGAGGGGTGGGAGTGGGGTGGTTGGAACACCCCAATCCAACAAAACAAGTCTAAGAGATTTCTTTTGTTTTTTACCTCTGGAAGGCCCATTTCTGTTCTCCTTTTCTTTTCTTCCATCCAGTTAGTCAACCATTCCTTTCGTTCTTCAATTTTCTTTTTGCTAAAAGCCTACAATGAGAAAGATCAAAATTAAAACCCACTTTCACATTTAGATAATTTGGGGGCGGGGGGCGCGGGGGGGGGGAATCAAAGGCAAGACTTACCAAATTGATGGAAGCGTCATCCTCAGGGCCTTCATACTTAAAAGGGATTCTGTGACGTTGCATATCGGCGAAATATTCTTTCGCCTCTTTAGCTGTGCTGGTTCCCAAACCTAACAAAGTAAAATAAAACATATTTTCTCAATCAATCTGATCCAAAATAGGGTTGTTTTTTTTTTTTCATTTATATTAAATTCATTATTGAAAACTAAGTGCTAAAAATAACAAATTTATTTTTAAATTCAATGAAAGTATTTTCTGACCCCCCCCCCCAAAAAAACTACATTATTATTTGGAACAATTTAATAAAATGTTCCAAAGCACAGAGAATCTGTTGCTGCCAATTAAAGAAATTAGTTTTTTAATCTTCTGATCTTGCAAACTATTATCGAAATAGGGAAATGTATCTTTAGAGAATAACAACCACAAAAATGAAAAAAAAAAAATTCAATTGAAATCTGATTTGATGTACAAATTTCCCAAATGCCCACTTTATGCAGATGTTATGAAAAACACAAGTGTTGTTTAATTGTTGTTATTGTTTAATTAAATCTAATTCATTTTTTTAATGCAAAAGAAACTATGATAAATTCTAATATTAATTGGTTTTGAAATCAAGCGATATTCAATGTGAATATTATTGCTTTATTAATGCAGACTTTTATAGTCTTCAAAGAGTAACAATCCAAATACAAGGCTTTACAAGCTGCTTTCTGAATTAAGATCTCAGTGAAAAACAAATTGCTATTTCAATAAATTTTCATTTGGTAAGTTAATATATATTGGGGGGAAAATTGCAAAATCCTAAGAATGGTTAAGTTTCATTGCTTGATTGCTTTTTTATCCATTTCATTACAAGATAACTTCCAGTGACATTTCTATAAAAATGAAAAGTCAAAGTGAGGTTATGAAAAAGTAACAGTTAATGATATTTCTTTTCTAATAAAAAATAGTAATTGATTTTCCAAGTGCTGTGAATAAAAAATAATGTACTCTAGCAAAAACTGTGTCTTACCGTGATCAGTGTATAATTCTAACTACATTTAAGAATAATGAGAAAAAAAAAAAAACCTTTGTAGTATTTGATTCTCCATGTATGCCATTGGTCAGTCTCACGTTGCCATTCCTCAAATTCTGGAATGCTGTAAAAGGATCGCTCTTGTTTGTTCTTTGTGACCTAGGAAAGAAAAAAAAAAAACCAAAATTCTTATCAGAATTAGTCACAAGGAAATTCCTTACATAGGTAAAGTTTTACCCTCAGATTTATTATACCTACTATAGTACTGCAAGGTGTAAACAAACAATGACATGGATTAAAATTGTAGAAAATAGAATGAAGTTATGATAAGTGAATTCAAATGACATTTGCTGGTTGGTTTCTGTAAGATGACTGGGAAGGGATTGGCTTGATTAGATGGGCTAGCACGACTGATGCAAGTTCAAATCTCATTCAAGATTATTTTTTGATTCAGTTTGTTTAAATAAAAGGCATTATAAAAAAAAAAAAAAAAAAAAAAGTATGTGAGTCTTTCAACGAAAAGAAGTGAAAATTAAGAATAATTTTCTTTGATGAAACCCAACAAAATATCAAATCGCTAGCATTCTCAATTATTCATTATCAAATGAAGTGCAGCTAAAATCTCCAAAAGGTAATAGAGCAGAGTTTGAAATAATTTCTATTGAAAAAAAAACACCAAATTATGTTCTGCATTCAAATTCAATGCTTTCTGAAAAAGATGACTGCATAGAAGAATCTCACTAAAGAGATAACCTCGGGGTTTATCAGTGGAGAAAAAAAAAAAAAATGTTACCTTCACAATTGGGGTGATGAATTCTTCCACCAAATTGTGTTTGAGTAGACTTGGCCAAAAGTGATGAAAAAAATTGATAAGCAATCCTTTAATATGTGAGCCATCATTATCCTGATCAGTCATTATCATGATCTTTCCATAACGAAGACTGCGAATTTTTTCAATATCTTCATATTTTTCTTTGAACTGGAGCCCCATGATCTTCACCAAGTTATTGATTTCTGCATTTTCCATGATCTAACAACAAATTTAATAGATTCCTTAGTAACTCATAACCACAAATGTGAACAAAAAAATAATTCATAAACAGACATACAAAACTTCCCTTAAATAATTTATCTTTAGTAAATATTAACTGACCCTGTGAATTTCATACAAAAATACTCTCACTTGTCAATAAAAAGGTTGCACATATTTAAGATATTTTTAGGAATTAAAAACTTTGTATATTTTACTGAAAATTGGTTTTATAACTGTCCATTAGCAATAGTCGTTTGATTGTTCGTTAAAGTAACGCAAGTTAGTAAAAATGAATTTGATAATATGCCTTTTTCTTTGAGAAGAAAAAACTCATTTTTAATTGTAGTAACACTGGTTTCACAAAAATACCCCCCTGCCAAACCAAAATTTCTCTATCAATCTACTTCCTTGTTACCTCTGAAGTGGGAAAAGAGTGGGTGGGTGTCAATTTAAACTGAAAGCAGTTATTTTTTGCTTATGTAACATGGTCAAAACAGTTGCTGCTTGAAACACAAGAAAGATAACTCGACACACATACAAGAGAGAGAGAGAGAGAGAGAAATGTTAAAAGGAATGCGTTACCTGCTTGTGAGTAGCTTCTCTAACGTTGAGTACTTTACCCTTCAGAGGGAAAACTCCATAACAATCTCGACCAACAATTCCGAGACCAGCCACGGCCAAAGATTTGGCTGAATCTCCTTCAGTCAAGATCAGTGTACAACTGTTGGAATTCTTTGTCCCTGCTAAATTGGCATCATCCAGTTTGGGAATGCCTTTCAATTTGGAGTGCTTGGAACTGTGGCATTTCTTTTGCAGCTGGGCTTGCTCTTTAAACTTCATCCAGCTCATGACACTTTCAACAATGCCACATTTTGCAACCTGAAAGCAAAATACGGTAATAAATTAGGAGAAACAAACCACCGACAGACAACTGGTCACAAAAATTCTATTTTGCACAAACCCAGAATCATTCACAAATATAAAAATGTCTAGACAACAACACTTACGGCAGTAATGAATTTTTCTGATGGTTGACATTTGGATCCAAAACTTTTAGGTTGCAGTGTCATATTTTCTTTGGTTTGGGAATCAAATGTTGGATTTTCAATGAGACAATTTACAAACAGCCACATGTGACTTTTGATCTGGAAATAACAGCAATTATTAAGTAGATTAATCAATTGAGATATTTATCTTAAAAGCATTAACAATTGTCAATTTGAGATGGAATTCAGTAAAAAGCACAGCAAAAAAGAGTACACAGATATTTAGTATCATTGAATATTAAATTCTGAAGTATATTGCAATTATAATTTTGATCATAAGTTTTTTTTCGTTTTTTTAATTGTAGAATCGTGATTTTTACACATCAAAATAAAAAAAAAGTTTAAAAAATCAAGCAGAAGCAACAAGTCTGACTTTTGAGAAGCAGGCATAAAAACAAAACTCGAAATAAAATACTACGGGTGGTTTAAGCATTATTATGAGTTAGTCCTGTGGATGGTTTGAAATCAATTCTCTCCCTTCAAGCCTCAGAAAATCTTGTTATAAGTTTTCATACAACAGTAATATTTATTTTCAAGTGTGTTTAACCCTTTGGAGACTGAGCCTCATTTGGAGTTTCAGTGCTAAGAAGACAAAGCCCTTTTCATGCCTGCCACACACACACACAAATCAGTACAAAATCACAAAACAAAACTATTATAGAAACTGGCATTGAAAGGCCAAGATGTGCAAGAAATGCAAAAAGTAATCCGATTGGCTGGTGCGAAGACCAGTCAGCTAATTTTATGGCTTGTATTATGAGGCCAATGGATCAGCACAGTCGTAGTCTTCATCAGTTGACTTTTCAGACGATAGATCAGCCCCTGTCATCTCCTAAGGGTTAAGGAGAGTGACAAGATTTAATGCAATAAGACAAAATGGAAAATCTATAACACATTTCGCCGAGAGTATTTGCTCTCCCTGGCTTCCTCAGAAGAAAGAAAGTAAACTGGATGTGTAGAAAAATATGGAGCATAAATTAAATTAAATTACCCGATCACATCCAATGTCCAAACTAAAGAGAGTGATATATATATATATATATATATATATATATATATATATATACACACACACACACATGCACACGATTTAATTAAAGATGCTGAGTAAATAGAAGAGAAAAAGAAATAAAACAGAAAATAGTGCAAACCTGCACTAAACCCTTACTTGGAAAGGTTTTATATTAAGACCACCTTTGTTCTTCTTTTTCACAATTTCAATTATTTTGTTTACCAAAGGATCAGCTACATGGTCAACATGGCGTCCACCCTAGAAAGAAATAAAACCCAAAAAACATTAGTTAGGAAGGAAACACGGAAGGAAGGTAGGAAGGAAAAAAAAAACAAAAAAAAAAAAACACAACAGGTTGATAGAGAAATGAAGCCATACTCACTTTGGTCGTTGAAATACTGTTCACAAAGCTGGCCTGTTGAAAGCCTTGGTCACTAATAGTGACAGAAATTTCCCATCTTTCAGACACTTGTTCATAGACAATTTTTAGAGGTTGACCAGCATCATCAACTTTTTCTTTTATGTAAAAATCCACATAATCCTTAAAGTTTTTCACCTGAATGGATAAAAAAAAAAACTGTCAGAAATATTGATACAAAAACAACCAACTTTAACAAATCAAACAAAAAAATATTCTAATTATAAACTTTTTACATTTCATTAACATCTTTTCTCCTACTTATACCATTTTGTTGAGAATAGTGCAACATAAAAAGGAAATATTGAGGTATGGGATCATAAATCATGAAAATTGGTCTCAAGTCACAGAAAGCAAATCATCTCAATTTACCTTTGAATATTAATAATTTATCAAACAAAAAAGAAAAATATAATTCAATTTATGCCCCAAATGTGTACACATATGAAATATTTCCTAATTGAAGTTGACATTTTTTGGACAGTGTTAACAGATACTAAAGATTTTATCACAAGAAATGATGTGTTAAGTTTGCATGTTTTTTTTCCCAAAGAAATGTTTAATCCTGAATTTAAAAATCTTCAAAGATCATCATCAAAAACGTACAGGAACTCTCTTGCCATTTAGAATAACTTTCACACCCCTGGTTGAAGCAGCAACATCAAAGGCTCGCCGGGTGAACAAAGCTATGATATCCTTATCCAGGGTGGTCATGCCAAATTTAGGCAAATCAGGTGAAAAAGTAATACAAGTAAAATCTTCTGCTCTAGATTCGGTCAAGACTGGATCTGATGCCTTCATCATGTTATTAGTCCATGTCTGAGAGAGGAAAACAAAAAGGTAAAATGCATGGCGGCATGAAACAAAAGAGTTCAGAACACTTAAACAAGCTGCTGTTTTCTCATCTAAATGCCAAAAAACTAAACATGTAATCAAAATTGAATGCAGTAAAAAAAAAAAAAAGTGCAATGAGAAAAATTGTTATGCTTAAAATTAAATAAAACTTTCAAAAATCCATTTTAGGAATTAACATTTTCCTTTAAAGATTTCTAATATTACTGAAAATAAACAAACCAATTAAATTTCAACATGGCTCCTCAATATTTTTAAAGTCTTTAAATCAGATGGAAAAATGTAACATTTTTCAAAAGAATTAGAATAAATGTGGAAGGCAGAAAGAAGAAAGAAAAAAAATACAGTTTTCATTTTTTAAGAATTAGGAAGGCTGTAGTTAGAGAGAGTATCAAAGGGACAGAGGATAAGGTAGAGGAAACAAAGATTTATGAAATACTCATACATAGAATGAAAATACTTGAGTAAATCAAATACTACTCAAATCCTCCTCTAATGCAGCTACTTGCCATATCCTGTCCTAGGTATGATGATAAACTACATCTGTTAGCAAGGCTTCTGATTGGGAAGTTTTGAGGAGCATGGAACCACTTCTTAATTGCTGTTGTTCCCAGGCTCATCGGGTGAACAAAGCTGCAATATCCTTGCCCAGGGTGGTCATGCCAAATAAGCTATATATGAGATCTGTTTGATATTTGGTTGTAATATTGTACAAAATAGCCGAGAATTAAGAAGGCCATAGTTAGAGAGAGTATCAAAGGGACAGTAGACTACATAGGGGAAACAAAGAAAGAGGAGCTTTATTAAATACTCATATATAGAACAGAAATACTTGAGTAAATCAAATACTACTACAACTGGCAGCAAGACCTCTGATCGGGAGGTTTTGAGGAGCGTGGAAACACATCTGAATTACTGCTGTTCCTAGGTCCACCTTGACCCAGGGTGGTAGCACATATTAGGGTCCCAGCTATGGGCAAATAGTGAACCCCAAACCTGGAGTCAAAACACAATGAAAGTATAAACATTTTTATAATAAAAAAAAAAAACTTTTTTTTTTATACCAACAATGTTTTTGTAAGAGAAATTACTAATTCTCCCAAGAAAATTAAATTTGGGCATTAAATGACCTTATAAGGAGTTGATATACCGCTAAACAAATAAAATGAACTTTCCAAAAGAGCTGGCATTCAGGTTATATACCATCCTTAATATATGTCTAAGTAGGAGCAGTCCATTGTCACAGTAATAGGGAAGAGCAGGAAGTATGCCAAGTCCTACCTGACAACAATTATCTATGAAATGCCCATAAATGGGGCTTCCCACAACCCAGTCATATACTTGAGGTTTTAAAACAAACTGATTATCAAGTTTTACAGATAACATTATCCAAACACATACTTGTTTAAATGCTCTTTTGTATTCTTGACAGGAAGTTTCAACAATAAATTTTGTACTGAAGATGTTACATAATTTAGCACCATATCCATTACGGCCACCTGAAGAAAGAAAAACAAAATTAGATTGAGAAAGCATTAAACAGTATTTATCATCAAATTTATTTTCCTCTTCAACTAAGCCATCATAAGACACAACAAAAGGCAGAACAATTTTAGTCATTCAAGTCTGAACAGTTAAATCCCCTCCCCCAACACACGCAGTGACCATGAAAATAAGCAGAAATATTTACAAACTATATTTTGGTATATTCAACATTTTCATTTAGTAGAATCACTATTCATTTGCCCAAAGATTAAATTTTTTTAAATATTTTGCAAAATATTTTTTCATTAAATATTTGTCTTATTTGTAATATTTTACTAGCAACTTCACCATTTTAATGCTTTCAAATATTTAAAAATCATTTTCAATTTCACTGATTTGCCTGAGGATTGTATATGTGAAGAGAAAAACTGAATAATTTTCCTACCAAAGCCTATATTCTATAAAACATAAAAAAAGCCTTACACAAGTACATTAAGTGTTAATAATGTATTATCAAGTTGAAAATCACAAGTTAACTGATTAGAAAATTTCATTGAACCTGTTAAAAAGAACAAAATACTGATTACCTATGATCTTTATAGATTTCAATTTCCAGATGTTCTAATCATTGCCCTTTGGATATTTAGATGACCCGTTATATAGACATAGTGGGGAGGTGGAAAGGAGAGAGAGAGAGAGAAGACATAACATTCTTACCTGTAACCTTCTTTTCTGAGTCATCATAGTTGCTAGATGTGAGCAAATGACCAAATATCATTGTCGGGACGTACATCTTCTCAGTTTTATGTTCCACAACAGGAATTCCTTTCCCATTATTCCAGATTTTGACCTTATTATTTTCACTAAGACAAAAAAAAAAAATATCATTTGTTATTGGAAACTTTAGTAAGTTAAAATTTATTCACACTTTGAATCAATGAAACAAAACATTAATGACAGAGGAAACGGACTTCAACTTATATTTCATTATGGATTTACACTCAAATTTTAAATTTAAACTATTACCTTTACTTCATGTTTGGTTTCTTAACTTTAATCTTATTTCTCCAGACAAAGAAAAATATTACAAGATAGATTATTAATATATATATATCAGGGATTTTATTCCTCATCGAACTGAACTACAAGTATTAAATACAAAGTAAAAATTTAAGAGATAAAGTTTATAAAATTCAAGTCATATACGAATGTTTATACAATCTGTTCAGCTGATTCTCATCTACTTTCAGACATATTTCCAAATTAAACCAAAATCTAAATTACGGTTTTAAATAATTTATTAATATCACAGAAAACGTTAATTGCAATTTATGTGAATAAAGAATGTTGAGGAGAACCCAATGGAATGGTAAATATGAAAGTCAAATTGGAAAATTATTTTGACAAGTTTTACAGATGAACTAGTGATATCTGAAAAAGAATTTTTTGTATTTCAACAAAATTTACATTAGTGAGACAAAACACGATCCATAAAAAGCATCTAAACATTTGATTTTTACTCCAAATGTATTGTTAAAGAAATTATACTCCAACTAATTCGAACTCATTTTTTTTCTTGCTGGTTATGTAACCTTTCAAAGGAAAAGAGGAAAAAAAAAAAAAATCTAATTCTTGTAACAATGTTGTTGAGGAAGGGGGGGGGATAAAAATAATTCAAAAAGTCAAGTGTTTAATCACTTAATGCGGATCACAGTTTGACTAAGGTAAATCTTGAGTAAAATGGAAAATTCTTTTTCTGATAATGTTAGTTCATTGGCAAAATATATCAAATTAACATTTCCCAAATTGTGTGTGTCTGTTACAACACAATGACCAAATATAAAATTTTGAATGAGACAATATACCATTTCTAAAACAAATTCCTTTAACTTTGTTAAACATACACGCAATATATAAACCTACCCTCCCAATATAGTGATTTTCAGAAATGTCACTAAAGATAAAATGTTTTTTGCTCTGCCGACATATTAAAGATTTGATTTCTTCATCTTCTTCATACCAGCTTATTGCTTATTTCAGGCAAGGAATAAAAAGAAGCCATTCATATTAAGGAATTGCTAAATGATCCAGGAAGAATAAAAATACTCACCTGTCAATGTCAATTTTGATGGTGTTCATCTTTGAATCTCTTTGTTTGTTGTCAGCTGCATTGACTAAGGAAAGGAAGAGAGATTTTATTTTTACAAATACACTAAGAATGAAGGCATAAAAATTCACTCAACAATTATTGCTATGGTTGTTAATTATAATTAACCAGCTGATAACTGCAGTTTAGATTGTATTTACAGAAAGAAAATTCTGTAATAAATAATCCTTATAAATCATGAGGCTGCACTCTTAATTCATATTGAACTTACCGAGAATCTCATCAAATATTTTGTATAAGCCAGGGACATAGGAAATTTCCCTTTGGACCATTTTTGTAAGCTCTTCATCCAGGACATACATATTCTGAAAACAAGTAAAAAATTTGGTTCCGTCAATTGTAAAGAAAAAAAAAAAAAAAAATATTTACAGGAAACAAAATAGCTTAGGCCATGACATTACAAATATCTTATCTGCTTTGTTCTGGTGCAGCTGCAATAGTTACATGTATTCCTTACAAGGCTAAAAGGATATTTCACTTAGAAAGTGTACGAGAGAAAGTTCAAGTGTTTAATGGTTATCAATTCCACAGATTCAGCACCACTGTGCTTTTTTGTTAAAAGTGAAATGATACAAAACAGAAATTCTTCTCTGGTTTTTAGTTGGATAACAAATGTAAATCAGCATTATATAAGAATTTTGTTATATATATATATATATATATATATATATATATGTGAGAGAGAGAGAGAAAAAAAAATTGTATGATAAATAATGAGCACTATAAACACCAAGGGACATGCCAACTTAAAAAGATGCCCAACAGGCATAAGGTGACTCCAGAATTGCATGTGCTAAAACAATATCACTCATGGAAATATAATTGAACTCCTCCATGTACTTCATACAAAAGGATTATATATTTCATGTAAATGCAGAAAAGTATATAGGAGAGAAACCAGTCTTCTCTTACAGTTAAGTCTCAAGGAACATAAATCCATTACTAAAAAAAGAAAGAAAAAAAAAAAAGAGAGGAGAGGGAGGGGAGAGATGGTAAAGGTCATATGGTATGTTAAACCCTATTTGGAGAGAAGAGATAACTGATAGGGAGCATTGCTGAAATGTGAGGCTATATATAGGATATGGTCAGTGAGTCTTAACTAGGAACTGTCTTCATTTTTTTTAATGATTTCTTGGTTTCATTTGTTATACGTTATCTATATAGACACAAATATTTAAGTAAATGCTCTGTTTATAATAACAGTATTAACAGCAATTAATATTCAGGCCGGTAAATGTTAATACTGTTTATTATAAACAGAACATGTTTGTAAATATTTGTGTCTATGTAAATAATGTATAACAATAAAATATAAACACACACACACAGGGTGATTGAAAGGTAATTCCCTATTTTATGTACAAGTGGCTAGTCAGAAGTACTGACTTAAAACCCATTTCTTTGAGTTTGGTCAAAGAAGCAAGCCTACTATAGCAAACCAAGATGTTGGAAGAACTTGAAGGGCAACTACAAGTTATGTCTTCCCTACCATAAGAGTTCTTGGTGAAATAAATCGATACGATTCCTGGGCAGCTTGAGAAGATGGTAGCGAAACCTGGTGACTAGATCGAATTTTAAATAAAAACTCATGTTAAACAACTTCCTCTCATATCCATTCTTGTAAAAATGATAGTAAATAAATTGATTTTTAAATGGGGCATTACTTTTCAATTGGTCTGTATATATGCCAGGTGAACAAGTGAGACTATCATGGATTCCAACATTATGTAATTTTTTTTGTGCTAGATTGAATCACCTAGGTGTGGTCCCTAACACTACTATAACACAATTAAAAGGGGGCTTGACCCAGTTGATACATTTATAACCACTTGCCCCCATGGATTCTACATTTAAGAAAGGCTGAAGAATGAATCAGCCATAATGCTTGCTAACATCAGATACATAAAGGAGTTCAACTGGCAAAACAAAATTGGAAGAAAATATAAACTTGAAAGTAGAATGAAAATCATTCAAGTAAAAACAGACACTGAAAAGTATGTGTGTGTATTTATATATATATATATATAAAAAATGGATTTTTAATCAGACATTATTTATTGCTATAGACACTTGTTTTAGGGCATGTACGTAATTAAGTTGCTATCATTCTAGGCTGTTTATTATTAATTCCATTGTTTAAAAAAAAAAAAAAAAAAAAAAAACAAACTGTGATAGCAAGTCAAATATCTGTACCCAATAAAAATGTTTATAGCAATATATGCATACAAATTCACCAATTATCCAATCAGCATAAGGATTAATTTGTTTATAAAATTCAATATCCAACACACTATCCACAAGATTTGTCTGACAGAAATTTCAAAACATTTTTTCTCTTGAATTTATTTACTTTTTATTTTAGACAAGATTTGGTTGTTCACTTGTCTGTGCCATATTAAGTAGAGAAGAACATAAAATCCCATCTTTTAAAATAAAAATGTTAAAAAGAATTATTTCAAGATTTAGCTCCAAAATGTTTCACAATTTCAAATACAATCAAAATATAGCCTTGCTATAAACATTTTTTTCACAAGCAATTTATATATATTGCCTTTCAAGAAAACAATTCTCATTAGAAAATTTATCATTTTTATAGTGTCTATTTTGCTAGACCAAAAGACACTTTCAGAAATCTCCTTGGTCAAGAAATACATTTTTTTTTATTCCACACTTATTCATTCTGAATAGTAACATGCTTGAAAATACTATCATTTTTTTAAAGTGTTTTTTCTTATAAGTAATTAAACTTAAGAAAAAGTTTGCATGACAACTTACAGTTGTGTGAAGTTCAACTGATCCAATATAGGTATCTGGACGCAATAAGATATGCTCCAGTTGACTTTTCTTCTGGTAAATCCTCTCCACAGACAACCTCTTGTTGGTTTTTTCGTCTGCATCATCTGACTTGTCCTTTCCTTTCTCTTTAACATTGTCAAAGATTGGCTGGAAAAAGAGAGAAAGAAATGGTTAAGTTCCAAAAGAGGTGCAAATGGACTGAGTTTGGAAACTGGTGTAAAAGAACTGAGAAGTTAGCAGAACTCACAAAAATTGAATCAAAATATCTTCTCGATTCTTGACCACTGACAATCTATTTTCAATGAACAACATATAAATTGTGTCAAAATTTACTTCAAAAATAAAAAAAATTCAGTAATTAAATTCCATTTTCATTTGTTTATAGCTTTTCATTATTACAAAGTTTTCCCTGAATGAAATATTAAAATCAACTATGGAGACAAGCTTCTGAATTCCACTACTCTGTTCGTTTTCAAATAAAAGATGAAATTAAGGAATCAATTTTTCAACTAACAAAATATTTGCATTGGGACCGGCTCACTTCCTAAATACAGTCACTAACATCACACATGTAATGCGGGTTTGGATTATTTCATACATTATAACACTGATATCACATAACAAACAATGTCTTTAATATAGAAATAAATTAGACATTATATAAGCATAGATTAATTTTACCTATTAAAAAAAAAAAAAAAAAAATGAAAAGCATAATAAAAATTTAGCTTCATGAAATTCCTTGAGGTTATTGATAAAAAAAAAAAAATTACTATTGCATTGACAAACTAATTTTTGGATTCAAAACCTGCAATCACTCAAAGATAAGAAATTATCTTAAGCAAAAACAATGTCTATATCGCACCTAAAAAATTCACATTTGGGCAAGAAAATTATATTACTTAAACATTATAGTGGAAACTGAATAAAAACGTTGGATTAAAAATAAATCCATTAATTTATTATATTTTTCTTTTTCAGTAACTTGTAAAGATTATTCTATAAAGCCATCATCCATTGCTAATATCTGTGATAAGATTAAATTAACACAATGTCGAGGAAACAGAATTGTTGAAACATTAGAACATGAGGGAATTCATTTTCAGATAACAAATATTCAAAAAGTCAGCACAGGTATTTATTAAAACCTGCTTCATACCATTTATTCCATACAAAGTAAATAGTCAAATGTATTGAAAAGAGAAACTCGATATGCTCGAAGTCTAATTTTTCTTTATATTTCATTAGCTTATACTCGTCAGAGCATTTCTGTATGAATTTCTGGGATGAGGATTTATCATAATTTACACTATTTATATGCGGACTACTGTCATTTTTGTTGTTGTTTTGTCAGTTGCATCTTCCAGCCTTAATCAGGTATATATTGACCTAGGTAACTTACAGGGAATTCCAAAGTGAACCCTTTAGGCTACGCAGATCGATATACATCAGATGAAGGCTTCAGGACACATTGGACAAAACAACAATGAGGATAATAGTCTGCAAATGTAAATAATTATCAGAGTATTTATCACAATATGACTTCCCAAATAAACTGGACATACAAGTCAAGTAATGTGATTGACTGCTTCTTTTGTTGAGGACTGTCAAGTGAATAGATAAAGCAGTTGATAAAAATTGCTGATTTTACCATTCAGCAACTGTCAACATTGCTTCTACAAAGTCTTTTGTGTGTGTGTGTGTTGCGAAAGGATCTCTAACTTATCACATTTCTGTAACACCCGAGCCCAACACTACTACATCTGACCCACACAATATAGACAGACTAAACTCAATTATAAAAGCATTTGTTATTTTGATTAGATTCAGCAAGCAATGATTTGACCAAAATGCTAATAAAATTGATCAAAAGACAATCAAATCGTCAATGAAAGCGACTTTGAACAAAACCAATTCATTGATGATCAAACAAACCAAGGGTTTTACACAAGAGTCGGAAGTCTTTGTAATTGACACAAGGCTCGATAGATTATGCGGCTTGCTGACTTCAACAAGATAATATTACCTGGCTTAAGTGAAATTGCTATTTGCCACATACAAGATTGGGTTCATTACTTGCTTCCCTTTCATCTACTGCCCAATCTATTTCTTGAATCAGGAGTTTATAACAAATTACAAAGCCTCTCTCAATTAAATGCAATACAAGCACAAAATCAGCATAAAACTATTCTACAATCACAAATTAGCAACAGTGAAAAAAAAAAAACAGAGTCTGAATTGTTATGATTTTGGAAATGCCTTTCCACATCTGTAAAACAGCAGTGAAGATAGGTAAATCCTTTTTACATTGTTTTTTTGGGAGGATAGAAATAACTATTTAACTGGAAGAAGAGATTTTATCTCCCTTGAATCATCATCAGTTTCATTCAAATAGTGAAGTTTGGCCCAATTTTAAACTAATCCTCTTCAAGTTTGGCATTTTACTGCTGCCGATGACGACATTCTCTTTAGCAAAAGTTATTGACTTGAATTAATTAGCATATTCTCCTTCTCACTCTCTAAGCCCCATTTCAATTTTTCAATACAAAATGTATGACTATACAAACTACAATAGATTCAAAAGGACAAAATATGAACCAAGAAAATAAGCAGTCTGCTGATTGCTTACAAATACAGAGTTGCAGTAACAAATGAGAAAACCCTATTTGGATAAGGAAATCTAATTATGAAAATATACATTACACCAAAGATCCACTTCCAAATGTATTTGAAAGATTTATTATATCACTGACCATTCATTAAAAAAAAAAAAAAAAAGAAGAAGAAATTGGATGCAGCATTGTATATTTTAAATTTAAAATTAAAAGTGCAAAATCCTTCAAATTGAAATCTCTTTAATGGCTTACAGTTAGCAAATAAATGTGGCTGTGTCATTGTCTTACAAAGATTTAACTTTGTCATATTCTCTGATTTGGTCTTAAGCAGTGAAAAAACATTGGCTTTCATGTAGAGTTTGCATTCCTGAAATCTGATATAACTTTTTTTAAATTAAGAAAGAATAATTGGTAACTTCAATGCTTGCACCAGAAAATTAGTTAATTTGAATGCAAATTAAAATAATTTTGGCTACATGCAGCCTACAGCAAGCAATAAATTCTTCCACTGTCAAAAACATCTTAAAATTATCCTGACCAGAATTTGTCAATTGAAGCAAGCATTAAATATCTACATAACAATGAATGTGTGTGTGTGTGTGTGTATATTTTTATATATATATGCAGAAATATAGTCTTAAAGTGTGCTATATTTATGGGATAAAGTGCTCAATATCAGAGATAGAGCGTGTGTAAATATAAAAGTGGACATGGAAGTCAGCACTTAGAGGCGACAGTCTGTTTCATGCTAGTGCAATCGCCTGACGATTGCACTAGCATGAAACAGACTGTCGCCTCTAAGTGCTGACTTCCATGTCCACTTTTATATTTATTTATATATATATATATATATATTATATATATAAAAAAGATCATTATGATGTGAGAAGCTGCTGAATAGTTCTGCCTGACCACAAATAATGGCCCAGAAGCCATGATACACGTAAAGCTAGTTCACATATTCACACACAGTAGTGTTTCTCAAGTTTCTTTTAACAATTAAAAAAACTGACGTTTGGCCCCAAACCCCGTATCTGAGGTTTTAAAATGGTCAAGTGAAAGAAATTCAATTATTTATGCTGACAGAATCTTTGATACTTAGATTAAAAACTAAAATTATCATCAATCACTATGAGGAATGCCCATAAAGATTACATCCTATGATGTTATATTGGCTTCAGGTGGTTGTCAAATATACCAGATTTTTTTGCCTGTTACAAATAAAAATCTGGCAAAATAACGTCTTGCTCTTCCTGTTGGACTTTGTGAAAATAAATGGGTGGTATTACTTTTGACACATCCCTAAATTTACATCACATTTCAAGGCCAGATGCTGTAGGGGATAAAAACTTAAATGTGAGAGAGATAGTGAAAGCTTTTCAATAACAGTACAAAAAAGTTTTCTACCTTAAATGCTTGTCAAGTGTTTAGAAGCAAAAACATTATAGGCTTATTAATAATGAAAACTGATAACATATCTGCAGTTTAACAACAGAGGTTAAAAGGAGTGATAAGGAAAAAGATAAAAAGTTTGACTGATTTCTATTCTGTGTTTAAACAACTGTCAACATCAAGTAAATGCTTTATGCATGTAGGCAAGACACAGGAAAATGTTCATGCTTCCCCCTTTTAAAAGGGGTTCAGATGTTCACAATCACTTAGAAAAATTGTCACTTGGTCCAAAAATATATCACCTGCAAAGAGATTGAATTCTCATAGATCAACTTTTAGTGATAAGACAAAAATCCGTTGTAAGATAGGTGAGGTCAAACATATTCTTTCAGTCATCAATTCTTGCAACATACACACATGAGCCTGTGCCTACATTACTGAAATGAAGGACAATTTATGTCAAACATTTAAGCACTTAAATTCAACTGATCCTCGCCCTAGCATTTTTTTTAATGTTTTAAATATCCCACATTATTCCAGTACTAACTTAGTAAGAAATAAGAGTATATTGAAATAGCCAGATTGCATGAGAAACTCATGAACCATAGCATTTTCAATGTGTCTTTGAATAAATTATTTTCTTTTGATGAAATGGTTTCAAATTAAAATCATAATCAAGAGGTATTGAATGGGTACAACTTCTTCCATTGCATCAGATTCTCTCTCCAAATTATATAAATTTATATAAAACTTCCCTTCAGTCATTAATTTTGAAGGAGGAAAGAAAAGAGATTTGGGGTCAGGACTACAATAGAAAGTTAATATATTTGTAGTGATGTTTTAGATTTTAAGTATTTTGTATAACCTTTAAATATTTTTTGCCCAATAATACTAGTGGATTGCAAGCATAAATAACTGACCCTTTGAAAAAAATTGTTTTATGCAATGTAATATAGAAAAAAAAAAAAAAAACATTGTTCCAACATTAACATTTGTATGCCATTTATGAAATAAAACTTCATGCAGTTGAAAGCTTGTGAAAATGGATAGAAAAACTTCATTGTAAAAATAACCAATACTGCAAACTTTCTTCCAAAACAAAATCATCTTTAAATGTAAATATAGCTTTACTTTTTCACTTTTAATGCATTATTTTTACTGCTTTACCCGTGTAAAATTTTTTCTAAATTATTTTTTTGTACAAACTGCTGTAGGAGACAGAATGTTACCCATAATACCTTTCTTTAAAGAGAAAAAAAGTGTCATTCAAATACTAATCAAATTTGTTAGTATAAAATGAACACTGAAAAAAAAAAAAAAAAAAAAAATACATTAAATAAATTTTAAATTTACTAATGAAATCACAATGAAAAAAATGCCCCAAACCTAAAAACAAGGTTTCATTGTCAAAATTCTTGTTATTAAAAGAGACCAAGACTTTATGATTATTAAATTATATTTCTTTATCTTTTGTTTAGAATGTTCAAAATTTTGCTTAAAATCTGTCAGGAGGGAGGCAAAGATTAGCATAGGAGATTCTAGCACATTGATTTGAGAATTGTTGGATTTTAATAAAACTTTCAGGACTTACAAATGAATTAAATTATTTTAGAATTTTTTTTTTTTTTTTTAGAAAATCCTGGTGAATTTTTTTTAATCACCCCTCCCCTCCATTTAGCTTTATGAAATGTCAAGTTAGTTTTGAAATAGAGCAAAATATTTTGCTTACTGGAAATGTTACACTTAATCTATTAGCTTCAAATTAAAACTGAAATAAAAACTTCAAGGTTTTTCATTTTAAATCTTAGGTATTGCATTTCTGTGGTGGTATCCTGTTTTAGTGCATCTGCAAGAAAGAATAAGTGCCTGTGTGTCAGCTTGCTTAAAATGCAAACAAACAAAAAAGGTGATTACCTCCCTTTTTGTTTACACCTTTCAGAACCTTTTCTAAATATTAAAAACGATTCTTTTCTTCGACTTCTTTTCAAAAAGCAATCCAATATAAATGAAATCAATAAAGGATCCAAGCTAAACTGTCCAAAATGAAAAGAAAAACAAACTGGTCTTCACATCCTAACACACGACGCAGATTCTAAAACCCAATCACTGCACCTCAATATCCTGTCTTCTTAGCAGTGTAAATACATAAAAAAACAGAATTGAGAAGTGAGTAATAAGTCTGTTAACAAACCAATTTAATCTCTGTTCCAAACTCTGAGCATAAAAACAGTCTATTGAAATGTTATGATGCCCCATAATATAAGGTACATCTGTAGTGTATGAAATTGAAATGTATGTATGTATGTACAGATGTAGTAATTAGCATAAAAGTGACAGTCCTATTTTAGTACAAATGGTTAGTAATAGCAACTGAAAGACTGTCAAAGGCTTTAAAACTCAAGCCCCAAAAGGTTCTGAAAAACTTGTAAACATTCTTAAGCGATTTATAATCGATCTTGCTTGAGGCTATTAGTTTGTAATGATAAAGAGAGATAAACTGAGTTTTCAACTTCCAAGAGCTTAAAAATTAGAATTTGCCCCTGACGCTGAAACCTAAATTAAAATGATTGGGGGGAGGGGGGTACAATATCGATGGTGATACAGAGGCCACAAATTGTCAAGCATAGCAGTAGAAAAACAAATTTAAAAAAATTGAGCAAAATGTGATCTAAAAAGATGTGCAATAATCTGACAAAAATGCTTTTTCGTTTTTCCAAAACTGTATTTCACACGTGACTGACAGTGCACATGATCCGTTCAAATTCCGAGCACTATTCACATTGAATTCCTCAATCTGAGAGTGTCAAGACATTCCATGGAATTTGCTTAGTAAAATGAGATAAAATAAAAAATCAATTACTGTCCATGACTAAATGGATATCATTTTTAGATTCAATAAAAATCTACAAGCTCTCTAATTGTTTTAAAATAGTCCAAGGGAAATAAACAAGATTTTGCCGATAAAAAAAGGCGACCGGGGGGGGGGGGTGATTGTCACATTGTCTATGGAACCTGGATATAAGAAATCAAAACGAAATGCAAGACTAAATTGGAAAAAAAAAAAACAAACAAAACATTCGTCATAGAATTAAGAATCATATATAAAACAATACCATTTTTTTTTCCTTAGTGGAAGATCAGGAAAAGGATTCCTAAAAATAAACAACCCATTTTTTTTTGTTACCTTGAAAACATTTGAAACTAGAGAAGGAAGCAGATTTCCTTTTCAGTTTTTTTTTTTACCACAATTCTGTTTTCACTTTTCCAACCAAAAAGTTTCATGGAATTCAATTTTATTTTCACTATTTTTTTTTTTAAATAAAATTTGTAAAAGTTTTTCTCTATGGAGCTGAAATATTAAGTTTCAGTCATTTATATTGCTAGATTTTTATTTTATTTTATTTTAATAATGGAAATAAATAATGCTTTTTATGAAAACCTGTTCTTTATCATTTTTTTTAGGTTAATTTTTCTGTCTTTTCAAATTTGGACGAGATTTCATTCATATGCTTCTAAAATTTAACTAACTAAATGTATGAAAATGTAATTTTTGTTTACATTTTTTTTACTTAAGCAGAAGCTATAAATATTTAAATATATTTTTTGCATTCTTGATGTCGAGTTATTTTCTAAACCTAATTTCTTAGTGTCAAACAATGCCATTAAAATATTCCAATAATAATAAAAACGATAAAATGTTTTGTAATTATTTTCAATAATTATCAATTTTTTATTGATTCCTTCTTAAACAGTTGAGGAAATTAATATTTTCTATAAAAAAAAAACTACACCCTAAAAAAAAAAAAAAAAAAGAATTTCTCATTTGAAGGAAAAATGTCATTTTAATTCCGCCTTAAAGTCAAATATACGCAATAATTCTATATATATATAGTCGTTTATCTTTTCAATTCTTCATCTTAAATGACTTTCTTCTACTAATTGTTGATTAGAGATGTTTACAAAAAAAAAAAAAAATCCTTAGAATTTTTTTTTTTTTAACTTTCCTCTTAGAACGAAAGGGAAAAAAATGTGATCGATTATTTTTAAAGTACAATGATAAAAAAAAAAAAGTATATTTCTGAATCGCCATTTCTCTTTTAAAAGACGGCTTTTTCGTACATCGTTTTTAATTAGAAAATTTCAAGACGAAGGCAAGAAGAAAAAAAAAAAGGGTCACCAAAAAAACCCTTGAATATGAGGAGGACTAAAAACTCCCGCAATAATTTCATTATCCCCAACTACTAAAAGCAATAATTAGTGAACTAATAAAAATGTCTCGTATCATCCTATTTAAAACATTCATTGATAATTTCTGATTAAAAGACAAAAACAGGAAGAGAGAGAAAGAAAAGAAAAAAGAAATCTTAATCGTTAAAAAAGTAAACAAAATAAAGAATGGCGCTTTTAATAACGATTTCTTTCCAACAATCATTCAGCGAGGAAAAGAAAGAAAAAGGCCAGGAAGGAAATGCAAACGTAAATATTTTTATTAAAATATCGATGATAAAAAGATAAGAAAGAAGAATTATTAAACCGATAAAAAAAAGGGTTCAATCATAATTTTAAGAAGATTTTTTTCCTCTTAATTATTTTCCCTTTTTTTTCTCATCGGTGTCGTCAATGGCGGCAGAAAATCTCTTGTTGTCTTTTCATCTTTGAGGGAAAAATAAACAACAACAAAAAATTGTTGCTTCAAATGAAAACATCAACAAAAAACAGATCGAAACGACGAGCAAGAAAAATTAACAAAATCACCATTAATAATATTTATTATTATTGCTTATCGGAAATCCTTTTTTTTTATTATTTAATATTCAACGAGGATTTATTAAACTTTAATTTACAATATACCTTGATTTCTCAAATATGATTTCTTCACCATGAGTCAAATTTAAAACTGACAATTGCCCTGCAATGTTTTCTATTTCAACACTGTCCATAACGTATTTTAGCTCCAATATTAACCAATCTTCCCATTATTGGGGCAGCAGATCATTAAACATATATAATAATAAATGTCTAATTATGAGCCGTTCTAATTTTCGTATACTTGCTTTAATTCCGGGAGAAAATGAAGACAAAAACTGACCGACATTAGGATATTTTTTTTATTTTATTTTAGTGGAATTTTTTGTCTTTATTTTTCACCCGAAATTAAAGCAACTATACAAAGCTTAGAACGGCTCATGATCAAACAGACATTCATTGCCTATTGTTTTTTAACTTAACTATATTTAATAATGGTCTGCTGCCCCAATACACACACACATTTTATATGTAAAAAATACGTTGGTATAAATGATAAATCCAAGTGGATCCTAATAAATGAAAATATTAAAATGATCCACAAAAAAAGAGCTCGATGTATTTTATTTACACAAAGCAATAACTAATTAGGTAAAAGAAAAGGATTTGTTTAATATATATATATATTTCCCACCCTAACCGGAAATTCATAGAAAACATTTGAATTCTTGCTCGTTTTTAACGGTTCGAACATTTTCTATTGTAAATTCCGTTTGAAGCGTTTTCGCAGCGATCAATCTTATTTTCGGAAAAGACAAAATCAAAACAGGTTATTCCATAGAGAGTATCAAATAAAATCCATTAATATTTCTTCTTCTTAAGCAGTAAAAACAACGGATCTAACATGGCGCCTACAAAACACGGGTTTCTCTTGACGAAACGAAACTGTGTTCATTATTTTGACAAGATTTTAAAATGTTGCTCCAATATTTTTAAAACAATTTTTCTCTCCAAATATCATTTTTTTAAAATAATTTTCTAAATTAATTACTAATTAAATTAGACAAAGTAGGAAAATTAACGACTTTAAGAAATTTCTTGAGGAATAATCTTACTTGACGCCCGTTTCTATTTATTTTAAAATTAATATATGGCTGTTAACAATAAGTACAAATTAATAAATAACCATTTGTTTCCCCTGAAAGCAATCGACAATTTAAATTAAATCTTAAATTATTGCCTAAGTATTTCTAAAAAAAAAAAAAATAGAAATTTTTAACGTTTTTATTTACAAAAAAAAAATATATATATATATATACTTTCGATCTATGAAATAGTGACTGAAATTTAAATAAATATTCATTAAATTATACAATTGTTCTAAATGAAAGTTGTTTTTTTTTTATGACATTTAATAGCGAAAAGAAAAACGGTTTTTAAAGTAGGAAGACATGTTTTTAAAGGCTTTAAGTTTCGGGGTGAACAAGCAAAAAGTGAAATTTTGTAAGCACTAAAGAAAGAAAAGAGAAAAAAAAAAACAGGTGAAAACATTCACTTAATTGTTTTGAATGATGATGAAAAAAAAAAACGGATAAATTTAAAAAAAAAAAAAAAAATGATTCATGAAGAGGTTTGATTCCATTTTTGTTAAACGAGATTACCTGGAGAGGCATGACTGTAGCGTAAGAATTGTAAAAGATTATAAAATTCTTAAACTATTTTTTTTTTAAACTTTTCTTCGTTCGATCCGTTGACGAATTAAAGCAAATCGTTTTTTCTTAAAACCAAAACAAATAATCGATAGATAGAATCAAAATATCGGCAGCAAACGACGACGACGAGCAATGGGGAGAAAAAAAAAGTGAACGTTGGATTCAAATTAACCGCGTAGCTTGACGGCCAATGGGATCAGCGTCAGAAGGTCACGTGCTACGACGAACCAATAAAAAGGCATATCGACGATCACGTGGCTCTTCTTCAACCTGCATGATGGGTTGTAACTAAAAAGCAAAGCGAAGGAGGAAAAAGAAGAAACGAAAAGAAGGAGAAGAAAAAAAAATAATTGACAAACAATGAAATGGAGAGAAATTTTTATTTTAAAAATCAAACTTACCTCCCATTTACCGTCAGCTGCCATCGTATAAATTTTCAGCGGGTAGATTAACCCGTCCGCGGTAGATCCAAGATGCTAAAGTGATTTAAAAAGATAAAATTTCTGATGAAAGCAAAATAAGAGTTTCAGCGTGTTATGTGTGTGTGTGTTTTAGTAGTAGTGGCAGAATGGAGGTTAAGAAAAAGATCAAAAATATCTTATTATTTGTCAACGGCAAACATTAGATCTCTATTAATAGCTCGGCTGGTTGCTTAATGAAGTTTTGTTTATATCCGATCACGCAATAGAAATAAAGACATGACAAAATTATAGAGAAAGATTTGTACACATTCGTTTCAAAAAGAAAAAAAAATAACACGTTTTTTTTTTACCAATTCTACTTACTAAAGAGCACCACGACTTTGATTTCGTTGTCTTCCTTGTCGATTTGTTTTCTCAGTCTGATAGTTTTTTTAAAATTAAGACAAATAATATTAAATGCTGAAAAACACGTAATTTCTATATTACAACGTAGAAATAAATAGCACAATTTTTTTCTTCATATAATTTAAATAAAATAAAAGAAACGA
Source organism: Acanthosepion esculentum (assembly GCA_964036315.1). Lineage (NCBI taxonomy): Eukaryota > Metazoa > Mollusca > Cephalopoda > Sepiida > Sepiidae > Acanthosepion > Acanthosepion esculentum. The sequence continues at coordinate 42,325,921 of OZ038515.1, forward strand.
TTTTTTTTTTTGGTCTTTCGATGAGAAAATTTTAAAATAGCGGGAGAAATATTTGTCCTCTATTTTTTAAGTTTTTTTTATCTTTTTTTTTTTTTTTAATTTTATCTATTTTTTTCTATTTGTCTTGAATTTCAACAATTCAGATTTAATTGTTTTTTTTTTTTCTTCTTTTTCTTGTATATATAAAAACAACGACTGAAGTCGGTCGCCCTCTTTTCTTTTTTTTCCTCTTCTTTAACGAAAAACGGGCAGAACGACTTTCTTCTTCTCAGAATGTGGAAACCAAATTTCAACCCAGAATAAGTTGTTCTTAGTTGAAGTAAAATCAAACGGGTTTCTAATATAATAAGAAGAGCCTCCTCCGGCCATCGATACTTCCTTTTTCGGGGGGGTTTCTTTTGTAAGATTAGCAAATGATAATAATCAACCAACCGGTATGGTTAATCGAAGCAAAGCGGGAGAAAAAATATAATAAAACTCGGAAGAATTGAAACAGGGAGAAAAAGAATAATGTGATCTTTCTTTTTTTTTTTGTTTAAGTGTTGTTTTGTGTTTTTTTTTTTTTAAGTGTTTGTATTTTGGTGACCCCGTTGTTATTTTCCCCCTTTTTTTCTTTTCCTAAATCGAAAAACTAGGGGAAAAATATCCCAAAAAATCGTAGTCTCTGCTCCTCTTTTCCTATGTGTATATCTCCGATGATAAAAGATGCGATATCACCGGCGACTTCGATCGTACAGCTAATGCGCTGTCGTGACAAATCTGTTGTAAGACCGAATCTGATTGGACGAGAATTTTGAAAATTCTGCATTTGGGCCAATCGGCGTTAGTGTTACGGACGTTGTCTATGTGAGTACTTCCTGTTTGTAATGGCGGTGCAACGGTGACACTTTATCTTGTTACCAGAAAAGCCAAAAAGTGAGCGGACGGTAAATGTTTTCTTGTTGATATTAAGTACCTATGGAATGAAAAGTTGAGAAACAAAACAGAAAATACAATAAAAATGGCTGGGTCCGCTTTAAAACGATTGATGGCTGAATATAAACGTAAGTATGAAAAAAAACATTTATCCTGACTGATGTCCAAAAAAGTGTTTATGAGTATTGACTGATTAAAAAAATGTAAATAATACTTTATCGGATTTCAGATAAAAATATAAAATAAATTAATATTAAAAAAAATAAAATAAAATACCCAAATTATGGTAAATTATTATTTTTTTTCATTTTTGGAAATGCGTGACTGATTATTATTTTTTTAAAATTTACATAACAGGTTGATTTTTTTTTTTTTTTTTTCATTCATTCGTCTCTTGTTTTACACTCAGTTTTTTTAGTATTTTGTTTATTTAAAATGTTTTTAGTTTAAATGCATGTTTAAGAGCATATCAATCAAGCTGTGGAAGCTAAATGTTTCTTAATATCACCTTTTGGTACTACGTGACACTTTTTTTTTTCTTTTTTTATGTCAAATAAAATGCCAATTCAAGATGAAACACTGTTGAATAATAAAAATATATTGGCTTTAAATTTTTAAAAATCTGTCGTCGTCATCTTTTGCTTTGATGATCATGATTGTCTGTTTAGAAATTTGTAAAAAAACAACAAAAAAAACACAAAAAATTAAGTTAAAAAAATCTATTTCAATCAGTGTTACTAATCTGGTGGAAAGCGGTCAGTGGTCACAATCTCTTACAGATATTTTTTTATTTCATATATAGAAATTTTATAATAGAATTATTGAGTTTATACTTTTAGAACGACTAAAATTCTTTCAAAATCACTTGCATTGAACTTCAAAACAATTTGCATTGAGTTTCATTGACTTCTCGGCTACAGAGTGCGTCGATCAAACAAGACAGAAATAAAAATACCAGAATCTCTCTTTTTTTCCATATCTCATTCTAAAGCATTAGTTTAAAAGTAAAACATGCTAGAATCTTAAAACGTTTCCTATTTGTTTTTTATCCTATCTATATGTACCTGTCTGTATGTAAGTGTCTGTCTATATGTCTGTATGTAACTTAAGTGTCTGTCTATATGTCTGTATATGTCTGTCTGTATCTATGTATGTATCTACCTGTCTGACTCTGTCTACCTATCTACATCTCTCTCTCTCTACTTGTTTCTCTGTCTTTATCTATCACATATATTTGTATGTCTTTTGTTTTGTTTGTCACTCTTTACACTCACTTTGTCTTTATTGCCATAAGAGCAGAGACTGTTCCAAGATGTTTATAAACCCTGCAAGTGTGAAAAGGCTGACTGCATAAAAAAGCAGCATACAACAATAATAGGAAAAAATATTTTAAATCTTGCATGTGAAAACCTAATAATATTAAGTACATAACAAAATATTTAGTCATTTTTGACAGTACAGGTAAACTAAGGTTAACCTACTGGACAGAAATTGGAGATTTGTTTTTCTACCATTATTAAGTAATAAACTGATCCCCTAAGAATTCATACATATATTATGCTTTTTACTTTTCAGTATTTGACGATTACATTGTGTATGAAACTTGTGGTTTTAGTACTGGTGAGGAAACAAAATGTATATTTATTTATTAATATAAATTATAGGTCTGTTATAATATATTGGGAGGAGGCATGATGGAGTAATGGATAGCGGCTCGGATTGAGGAATTGGAGAGCCGAGTTCAAATTCCAATCGAATCCATTGCATTCACTTATGTGCTAATACCCTTGGGAAAGGTATGAATATTCTCCCCCAGGTATGGGTAAATAGCAGGACAGACTGGGTTCTGTAGCCTTGGATGGCAACTGGTCTACCACAGAAAGAAATGGCAACCTGCTGCGGGAGAAAAAACTGCTTTGTCAATCGTGTATCACGCATGGCACATAACTGACTGCATTGAGCCCTGTTTTATTAGCATCTGTGATATTTTATATTTACATGCATATGCACACACATACACACATATATTTATATATTTATATTTCAGTTAACAATATGAAAATAGTGTTTCCTACATTCCAGTTGCTAAGAACACTTTGTTTTTATTAATTTTCTTTGTTTAATTAAATTAATTTCGTTTCTTGCTTTGAAAAAGTCCACATTGGACGAAACACGTCAGCAATTACTGTTTTCCTATTGTCATTTATTTCTAAATATTGTCTTCTCTAAAAGTTAACTTTGAGAAGTTTTCATATATATATAAGGTTCCTCTATATGTCTGTACCTGTCTGTATGTATGTATGTACGTACATGTCTTTCTGATGAAAAAGGCTCGAAATGTCATAAGAACAAAGTTTTCTCATTAAAATGTTTGTTATTATTAAGAGAAATGATCAAAGTATTTTTTGATTATTTTAGTAATTTTTTCAATCCTTTCTAGCATGTTTGAAATTTTGGTTAAAAATCTTGTTTTCCAGTGGGTGGGCCAAAGATTGGTATGGGTAACTTAGCATCATTTTTCCAGTAAAAAACACATTGTTTTGGGAATTATTGTAGAAATCAGATAATTGTCTGATTGTAATTAAAATTGCAGGACACATTCACAAATGAATGAAATTATTTTGGAAATATTAGATTTAACCTATTAGCTTGAAATTAAAAATAAAGTAAAAGCTTCAAGAAAGATCTTTCATTTTCAAAAATTTGTTTTACATCTTCGGTGTTTCGTTTTTTGTGTTGGTACCTAATAAATATAATCTATAAGAAATGTTGTATATGTAAAATTTCAGATAGAACCCATCTGTAAAAGAACGATATGAATAAAGACAAAAGGAAAACTTAGCCAATATGTTCTGTCTGCTGAAGGACATTTTTAGTCATGTATCTTGGCTTGGGAAAGTAAAGTAAAAGGTTCAAGCTCATATTGCACTTTTCATTGTTATTGCTTTTCTCTGGTACTCCTTATTACTGGTTCCTCACAGACGAAGAAGAGACTTCAACCAATAGAAACAAAGAAAAGAGTACTGAACTGTTATGTAATATCAGTCCTCCTATATGGCAGTGAATGCTGGACAATCTCCTCACAGATGAAGAAGAGACTTCAACCAATAGAAACAAAGAAAAGAGTACTGAACTGTTATGTAATATCAGTCCTCCTATATGGCAGTGAATGCTGGACAATCTCCTCACAGATGAAGAAGAGACATGAAGCAAGAGAAACAAAGAAGAGTACTGAACTGTTATATAATATAAGTCCTCCTAAAATTCAAACTCGGTTCCCCAATTTCTCATCCCAAGCCACTATCCATTACACCACCCCTACATCCTAAAAGAGAAAAAAGTCCCTTTGCAAATTCTAGGCTTGCCAATAAGGTGTGTTCAGTGTTGCTCTTCCTGGAGTTTCCTTATTGGGCTTTCTCGTTGCAATTGGCATGTTATTTTCTCACTTAATAAAATCCTATAATAATTGTGCTTGTCATTCTCTTCATTAGTTTGCATGAGTGTTAAGACCTGCCAATACCTAATAAATAATAAAGTATTTTCTTTTGATCTCATGGAAAGATGGGAAAAGACACTACTTGGTTTCAGTGAGAAAATGAATGAATGAATGAAAGAAAGAAAAAAGGAAGCTAGAAGTATTTAATGTTTGTTTCAGTGAAATGGAAAAAGTTGTCAATTTCAAATCTTTTCATTTGTACCCACTTCTTAAAATAATGACAATCATTCATGCTTTTGATTGTTATTGCAATATTTTGCTAAAGTCGTTAAACTCAAATATTTAATGATACGATAGGGAAATTTATATGAATTGTATTGTCATAGAACTTGCCACAAGTGTATTTAATCATTAACTGAAGAATTAAGATTAATCAGAATATTAAAGTAGGAAAACCACAAAATTTTCATGGGTTAATGATAATAATAATAATCTTCTTCAGAAAGTGACAATTTTGCTTATTCGCATTTGATATACGCTGCAAGGGGTACCATATGTGCTACCTGGGGTACCGATCATGATTTTATGTCATATTGCTGAAACGGCAGAAAAATTAAGCAAAATATTTAATAGCCACACATATGATGTCCATGATAGTTCTTTTAGTAGCTGATACAAAATGTGGAATGTCAAGACACCATCTCTAGAAAGACTGTCACCTAAGGCTAAAGACTTCTTTCAAGCCATGAAGTAAATTATCACGTGCCAGACACCCTTGCATGGAGTATTGCTGCCATATATGGTCTGGAGCCCCTGCTGTTTGCCTCAGGGTTCTTGATAAGATCCAGAGATGGATATGCAATGTGATTGGCACTGATCTATCTTCTCGTCTGCAGTCGCTCTCATAGACGCAATGTTGCCTCGCTCTGTCTTTTTTACAAATACTTTCACGATAATTGCTCCAAGGAGCTGCTTTCGCTTGTCCCTAAGCCTCATTAATTTAAACGTCCTACGAGGCTGGTATCCTGTTCCCACCCCTTCACCATTGAAACTGTTAGATGTAGATGTCTCTTCTACTCCAATAGCTTCATGTCTTGCACATCTCACCTGTGGAACTCCCTTCCCTATTACTGTTTCCCTGACAAATACAATCTCCAGCGGTTTAAGTGTAACGTCAATCGACATCTCCAGCTGCCTTGATCTATCTACTTCCCATCTCCACATCCTTTCACCTTTCATTCCTATCTGCTCTCGCTCCAAATCTTCTGTAACCCCCTTACCTTGATCGACCCACTGTCTTTCTCTTTCTCCACATCCTCTCCTTTACTACTCCTATCTGCTCTTCCTCCAACCCTTCTATCACCCCTTGCGTGATAGTGGCCTCTAGCCTTGCTTGGGGTGATACGCTTAAAAAAAAAAATTGCAGTTTGAATTTCCATGGACAATGATCTTGCATTAATTTCCCAATGTTTCAAAGATGCAGAATCCTTGCTACAATCACTCAAGTAGGCAGCGAACCGGGTAGGCCTCTATTGCAACGTGAATAAAACAATATATCACAACCTCTCCTGAAGCATCCGAGTTGAAGTCAAGAGTGAAAATCATTTAAAATAGCAATGAGTGTGTTGGAATATCAAGGTGACATGTTGTCACTTGATACAATAGAAAATAATTGTGAGTTACGAATACTTTCTTTAAAAAAAAAATAAAACATATCTTCCATGTTATTTTCCAGTATCGAGTAAATTAATATATGGCATTTATTCATTCGAAAGTTGTCAAGGTCTCAAGTAATTATACTGATAGGCCAAAATGAACATTACCAAATGTTGGGCAATTTAATAACACATAGCCCACACTCTTATTTGAAACCAAGTGTAGGAATCTTGGTATTGTAAGACATAAGATTGTATATGATGTCAAAATAGATAAAGATAATTAATTTGAATATAAGAGAAACATTTCATTATCCAGGCTTAGATGAATTATACTGAAAAAAAACACATACATGCATATATATATATATATATATATATATATATATATATATTATTGCTGCCATATATAGTCTGGAGTCCCTGCTGTTTGCCTCAGGGTTCTTGATAAGATCCAGAGACGGATATGCAATGTAATTGGCCCCGATCTGTCATCTCGTCTGCAGTCTCTCTCTCTCACCGACGTGACGTTGCCTCGCTCTGTCTTTTTTACAAATACTTTCATGGTAATTGTGTCGATAAGCTGCTTTCGCTGGTTCCCAGGCCTCATGAATTTAAGCGTCCTACGAGACTGGCATCCCGTTCCCACCCCTTCACCGTTGAAACTGTTAGATGTAGAGGTCTCTTCTACTCCAATAGCTTCATGTCACGCACATCTCGCCTGTGGAACTCCCTTCCTTATTCCTGTTTCCCTGACAAATACAATCTCCAACAGTTTAAGTGTAACGTCAATCGACATCTCCAGCTGCCTTGATCTATCCACTTCCCTTCTCCACATCCTTTCACCTTTCATTCCCATCTGCTCTCGCTCCAAATCTTCTGTAACCCCCTTGCCTTGATCGATCCACTATCTTTCTCCACATCCTCTCCTTTACCACTCCTATCTGCTCTTCCTCCAAACCTTCTGTAACCCCCTGCGTACTAGTGGCTTCCAGCCTTGCTTGGGGTGATATGCTTAAAAAATATATAATATACATACCATATTTTAAAACAGTTAATTTATAGTATTAATGCTCTGTAAATTTACATTGAGCACTATTTTGTAAAAATAAAAATATCTATAAGAACTCCGGATTATATATCTAACTGTTCTTTCTTTTTATATATATATATATATATATATATAATATATATATATATAATATATATATATATATATATATAATATATAAGTTCATCCCATAAGTTCTGTCCGAATTTTGAATAAAGAAAACCAGTAACCAAGTGTTACATTTAATTACAGATTCAATCAAGAATGTATTTTCCCTGATTATCTATGACTTCCTTCCATCTATTAACAAGCTTACTAATTCCATTACTGTAAAATTCTTTTGGCTTTGATTCGAAGAACTCACAAATGTCAGTTTTAACCTCTTCTTTTGTTTCTTCCAAATGATTCTGTAAGCTATGAAACAAATGGTAGTCGGAAGGAGCAAGATCGGGAGAATAAGGTGGAAGAGGAATTTTCTCCCAACCAAGTTCTTCGATCTTTTGTGAAGTGATTCTTGCTGTGTGTGGTCACGCATTGTCCTGATGAAACATCACCCATTTTCGATTCACTAGAGCAGGTCTTTTTTTCCTCAAAGCTTGGTTCAAACGCTCTAATTGCTGACAGTATATTTGAGCATTAATTGTTGCATTAGGTGGCAAGAATTCAAAGTGGATTATTCCTTGGCAATCCCACCAGATTGAAAGAAGAACCTTTTGCCCATGAAGTTCCCTTCTCGGCTGTGGCTGGGGTCCTTCCCCTTTACCAAGCCACTGTCTACAACGCTTAACATTTCGATAAAAGATCCATTTTTCATCGCCAGTCACAAGTCTATCCAAAAAAGGTGAAACAACAAGTTGGCGAGAATGGAGAGAAGAGCAGATACCAACTCGGGATTTGAGGTTGTTTTTAGACAATTCATGAGGCCCCCATTTTCCAAGTTTAGGAACTTTTCCAAGTTGTTGAAGATGACGATGAACAGTTGTATGGTTTGAACTGAGAACCACTGCCAATTCCTCAACTGATAAAGCAGGATTTTCATCAAACTCAACTGGACGTCCGGTTCGATCTTCATCTTCAAAGGTGAAATCTCCACCTCTGAATTTTGCAAACCATCTTCTGCAAGTTCTTTCAATCACGTATTCCTCTCCATAAACTGAGTGAATGTTTCTAGCCGCTTCGGCTGCTGAGTTTCCTTTCTTGAACTCATAAAGCATTATGTGCCTCAAATGATTCTTGGGTACTTCCATGTTAGCAGGGTTTTAATCAAACAAAATTTAATTTTATTGTTCTCTGAAATAAAATTTGATCAGTTTAAATGCATCTAAACATAAAAATAATGTTCAGCTCCATTAGACATTATAAAATACTCTTTAAATTTCGTTCATTTTTACAAAAAGTTAAAATTTGGACAGAACTTATGGGATGACCTAATATATATAGCACACACGAGTAGAAAAAGTAGGTATACACTAATTAAAAAGAAAATGTGGGAACAGAATGCATTGTATTGATTATACAAACATCAATAATTGTAGAATACTTACTTTGCAGCCCCCCCTGTATGTGTGTGTATAATAGGGGGTGTAACAGCATGGGATAATTGTCCATCCCACAAAGTGTTTAATATCTAAAAAAACCACGAAACTAATTCAGTTTCTTTTGTTTAGGTTTTCAGTTAAGACGTTTAGCCATCTTGACACCATTTGTCATAAGAATCAATGAAAAACTCTTTGAGTTATTCAGCTAGAAAAAGAACAGGTTAAAATCATTTTGTGTCAGCCCAACTATGTCTTCCCAGCTGAGCAATGGCGAGAGGAAAAAAGATCAGTAATGGTGCCGACATTCATACTCTGGCTTCCATCTTCAAAGTCCATTCAAGAACCATCAAGAGAACGGTGAATAAGTTTAAGAAAAGAGGGAACATTAGAGAGGAAAACTGGATCAGGAGGTCACAAAAGGAAGAGGGATCATCATTTCAACTTAGAGCTAAAGAGATCAATAAGAAAAATCCAACTCAATGCATATAAGACGTTTGGCACGGGAGAGAGGAGTTTAACCTATGACAATCCAAAGAGCAATGAAAAAAGACATGAAAATGAAATCGTATGTGAAACGTGTGAGGAACCCTGTTACAGGACAGAAAGTCAGGTTAGAGAGGGTGAAGATCATCTTGAATAAGTTGGAAAATGATCCTGGAATATATATTTGAACTTTATTTCAATCCTTCATAAGATTCCGATCTTAGCTATGATTAGTTAATGATGAACAAGTCATTTTCATTTGTGATCAATTTCATCATGCTTCTTCTGTTAAGCTAGGAGAGTAATTATATATTCTTATTGCTCAAAGTAGAATAAAATAGTTATAAAAACTTTGGAGAATTCCAGTAAGATATCTTTAATCATTTCTAAGATAGTTGTTCAAAGCTTAATCTAACAAATAGATGATTTTGCTGTTACACCCTGTGTGTGTGTGTGTGTGTGTGTGTGTGTGTGTGTGTATGTATGTATATATATATATATATATATATATATATATATATATATATAGAGGATTATTATTATTTTGAAATTTTGTACTTCTAAAGTGAAGCTGGTTGGGTAGGAAAAATATCTAAAATTGGGTTAATGTGCAAATTTCTCAAGAAGTGATGCAGTTATTCCAGACACAAAAAAAAGAACTCAAAGTTACATAGATATACTTTCTATAACAGGATAAATTGAGTCTCACAATAAAATCTCACTTGTTTTGTAAGCAACACTAAATCAATATGTGATCAATATTTTAATTGATTTGCAACGAAACATCCCCATGAAATTCAACCTCAAGAAGTTTGTCTCCTTTTTAAAAAAAAAAAAAAGAAAGAAAAACACACTGATTTTTTTTTTTTTTTTTTTTTTTTTTTCATTCCTAAGCAAATGAAGCTCCATTCCCCCTCATTTTTGACCTGTCAGTTCCTTTAGAACTTTTCTCATTCAAATCTTGTTCAGAATGCCGGTGTGTTTTTTTTTTTTTTTTTTCTGGGGCAGGAGGATGTTTCCAATTCAGTGTTACATGACACTTCCAAATTTTTTATGAGATTTACTAGCCATAAAATAAAGTTTATCATTCAAGAAAAATGTTTTTCTTTTCAAATTGTGTACACCTCCAAAATATGACGCACATTACTCTCATTTTGAAAAGCCAACGAAGCGGTCATCAAAATCCACAAAGAAAAATAACCCACCGGAGAATGCATGTCGATAAAACTTGAAAACTCTGGTAAAAATCACAGCAAACATGAACTTTCATGTTTGCCAAAAAAACGTGCCAAAAGGATGGTTTTTCCCTTGACACCACTATTATTTTAACTACCTTCACTCCTCAGCGATGTTTGTTTTAAAAAGCAATGATTAAAATTTGAATAAAACCTAAACATGATGAAAGTGAATTTATACATTTTTTTTAGTTCTTGAGAATTTACAACAAAAATATTAAACACTATTAGATTGTTTATCTCCAAGAATAATTTAATATTTACAACATTCTAAAAACGAATCTAATTGTATTAAAATTAATGCAATTCAATATTTATCATTTACCAATTTATAAGGAAATAAATATGAAAACAATGTTTTATTCATAAATTTATAAACATTTACTAAATTATTAAAATCTGTGAACCAACTACAAGGAAATCTTTATTATTTACCATTTTATAAAGTTTGAATCAATTGGCATTTAGCCAATGTTTTGCCAACTATTCCAATAAATATTATAATAAATAAATAATGTTTATTATTTTTGTTCTTCTTAAATTAGTATTTAAATTAAATTAATTCAGTTTGGGATTAAATAATTTATATACTAATTTGCACAAAAAATTTCTAAAACATCACATAGTCACTTTTTTTTATTAGATATTGAAGTGTATCGCTTTGTATCCTCCATAGATTGCCTGATGCTTCAGCTAGCCTGATGAATAATTATGAACATTCCTAAATTCAAAATTTTGAAAAAAACAATAACACTCTTGTATATAAATACTTGTTACAAAATAAAATCCTTGCATTTGCCTTGATAAAATTATGTCAGAGGACAAAACAAGTTGGTTTAGGTAAGTTTTTCTTTTGTCTTTATTCATATAGCTCTATAATACTAAAACTCTAATCTTTTATATATATATATATATATATATATATATATATATATATATATATATATATATATATATATATATATATATATATGCGTGTGTGTTTCTGAGATACAGCTTAAACGATACAAAATACTGCAACCAATTTCGGAGCCAATTGTACCTTGAAGCCCTGAAGAGTGCAGTACCAAATTTCATCAAAATTAGACAAGGGCTTATTTAGCTGGTGCTGATTTTCTGTTTTTACAGCATTTTTAATAGGAACTGAATCCCAGGGATTGACGCCACGATTCTGTTACCAAATGCTCTAATCCTTTCATTCAGTGTTTTGCAACCGTTTTTCTTTCATGGCACTCTTGAACCTCTTGTTGAACTTCCACGGAATACTTAAATTATGACGATAAAAAAAAAGAGTATAATTTTTCTGTTTTATTTAGTAGCATTAAATAAAACAATTTATTATAATTTGTAATAAAAATAATTAAAATCTTTAAAAAAAAAACTTTCTGTTTATTACAATTTAATATATATATATATATATATATATATATATATATATATATATATTACGCAAATCATTCATACGAAAAGCAGATAATGAAGTTAATGATATGGCAAGAATCACTCTCGCAAACAATTTTTAATAATAAAATACATCAACCTCGTATCCGTTAATGAATGGTATGGTCCTTGTTTATAAATTCTGGTTTTATCAGGGTTTTTTTTATTTTTTTATATATAAACAAGGATCATACCATTCATTAACGGGTACGAAGTTGATGTATTTTATTATTAAAAATTGTTTGCGAGAGTGATTCTTGCCATATCATTAACTTCATTATCTGCTTTTCGTATGAATGATTTGCGTAATATAAATTGAAACCGCACCACATACTTGATATATATATATATATATATATATATTTATATATGCACGTTACTTAGTGGGGAGCACTCAATATCAGTGATAGAGCTAACATTTAGTTGGATTGATTTCAGTTGGTGATGCTGGATCTCATGACTTTGAGATCATCAGACAAACGACAGATGATCACAAGGGCATGAAACCAAGGGTCATGAACTCAAATAAATCCAACTACTATATATTCTACACTTCTTGGCATAGACAGGATACCATCCATACAAATACTTATGCAGGAATCCCAAGACAAGTTTTTACAATTAGAGTTTACATGCAACTGCTCTAACAAGCTTTTTTCCCTGGTGCCCCCAAAACATAAATTTAAACATGCTACTGGCATCTTGGTCCCACCCTTTTACTGTTGAAATAGCTAAATGCAAACACCACAGTTTATTTTTCGCACATCCCACCTGTGGATTTCCCTTCCCTTTACTTGCTTCCTTGATAACTACAATCTTCAAAAATTTAAATGCAACATCAATCGCTATCGTTTGTCTTCTTGAATCCCTTTCATCTTTAATCCTTTCTTCAATCCCCTCATATACCCATTTTCTCTCACTTTCATTCTCCCTGTAACCCCCTGCGTACTAGTGGCATTCCCGTTCATCTTTTGTCCTTTCCTCAATCCTCCCTATTCTCAGTCTTCTCTTTCACTTTCACTCCCTGTAACCCCCTGCGTACTAGTGGCATTCCCGTTCATCTTTTGTCCTTTCCTCAATCCTCCCTATTCTCGGTCTTCTCTTTCACTTTCACTCCATGTAACCCCCTGCGTACTAGTGGCATTCCCGTTCATCTTTTGTCCTTTCCTCAATCCTCCCTATTCTCGGTCTTCTCTTTCACTTTCACTCCCTGTAACCCCCTGCGTACTAGTGGCATTCCCGTTCATCTTTTGTCCTTTCCTCAATCCTCCCTATTCTCGGTCTTCTCTTTCACTTTCACTCCATGTAACCCCTTGCGTACTAGTGGCATTCCCATTCATCTTTTGTCATTTCCTCAATCCTCCCTATTCTCAGTCTTCTCTTTCACTTTCACTCCCTGTAACCCCCTGCGTACTAGTGGCATTCCCGTTCATCTTTTGTCCTTTCCTCAATCCTCCCTATTCTCGGTCTTCTCTTTCACTTTCACTCCCTGTAACCCCCTGCGTACTAGTGGCATTCCCGTTCATCTTTTGTCCTTTCCTCAATCCTCCCTATTCTCGGTCTTCTCTTTCACTTTCACTCCCTGTAACCCCCTGCGTACTAGTGGCATTCCCGTTCATCTTTTGTCCTTTCCTCAATCCTCCCTATTCTCGGTCTTCTCTTTCACTTTCACTCCCTGTAACCCCCTGCGTACTAGTGGCATTCCCGTTCATCTTTTGTCCTTTCCTCAATCCTCCCTATTCTCGGTCTTCTCTTTCACTTTCACTCCATGTAACCCCTTGCGTACTAGTGGCATTCCCATTCATCTTTTGTCATTTCCTCAATCCTCCCTATTCTCAGTCTTCTCTTTCCCTTTCACTCCCTGTAACCCCCTGAGTCCCAGTGGCATTCCCGTTCATCTTTTGTCCTTTCCTCAATCCTCCCTATTCTCAGTCTTCTCTTTCCCTTTCACTCCCTGTAACCCCCTGCGTACTAGTGGCATTCCCATTCATCTTTTGTCATTTCCTCAATCCTCCCTATTCTCAGTCTTCTCTTTCCCTTTCACTCCCTGTAACCCCCTGAGTCCCAGTGGCATTCCCGTTCATCTTTTGTCCTTTCCTCAATCCTCCCTATTCTCAGTCTTCTCTTTCCCTTTCACTCCCTGTAACCCCCTGCGTACTAGTGGCATTCCCATTCATCTTTTGTCATTTCCTCAATCCTCCCTATTCTCAGTCTTCTCTTTCCCTTTCACTCCCTGTAACCCCCTGAGTCCCAGTGGCATTCCCGTTCATCTTTTGTCCTTTCCTCAATCCTCCCTATTCTCAGTCTTCTCTTTCCCTTTCACTCCCTGTAACCCCCTGCGTACTAGTGGCATTCCCGTTCATCTTTTGTCATTTCCTCAATCCTCCCTATTCTCAGTCTTCTCTTTCCCTTTCACTCCCTGTAACCCCCTGAGTCCCAGTGGCATTCCCGTTCATCTTTTGTCCTTTCCTCAATCCTCCCTATTCTCAGTCTTCTCTTTCACTTTCACTCCCTGTAACCCCCTGCGTACTAGTGGCATTCCCTTTCATCTTTTTTCCTTTCCTCAATCCTCCCTATTCTCAGTCTTCTCTTTCACTTTCACTCCCTGTAACCCACTGCGTACTAGTGGCATTCCCTTTCATCTTTTGTCCTTTCCTCAATCCTCCCTATACTCAGTCTTCTCTTTCACTTTCACTCCATGTAACCCACTGCGTACTAGTGGCATTCCCTTTCATCTTTTGTCCTTTCCTCAATCTTCCCTATTCTCAGAGTTCTCTTTCACTTTCACTCCATGTAACCCCCTGCGTACTAGTGGCATTCCCTTTCATCTTTTGTCCTTTCCTCAATCTTCCCTATTCTCAGAGTTCTCTTTCACTTTCACTCCATGTAACCCCCTGCGTACTAGTGGCATTCCCTTTCATCTTTTGTCCTTTCCTCAATCTTCCCTATTCTCAGAGTTCTCTTTCACTTTCACTCCATGTAACCCCCTGCGTACTAGTGGCATTCCCTTTCATCTTTTTTCCTTTCCTCAATCCTCCCTATTCTCAGTCTTCTCTTTCACTTTCACTCCCTGTAACCCACTGCGTACTAGTGGCATTCCCTTTCATCTTTTGTCCTTTCCTCAATCTTCCCTATTCTCAGAGTTCTCTTTCACTTTCACTCCATGTAACCCCCTGCGTACTAGTGGCATTCCCTTTCATCTTTTTTCCTTTCCTCAATCCTCCCTATTCTCAGTCTTCTCTTTCACTTTCACTCCCTGTAACCCACTGCGTACTAGTGGCATTCCCTTTCATCTTTTTTCCTTTCCTCAATCCTCCCTATTCTCAGTCTTCTCTTTCACTTTCACTCCCTGTAACCCACTGCGTACTAGTGGCATTCCCTTTCATCTTTTGTCCTTTCCTCAATCTTCCCTATTCTCAGAGTTCTCTTTCGCTTTCACTCCATGTAACCCCCTGCGTACTAGTGGCATTCCCTTTCATCTTTTTTCCTTTCCTCAATCCTCCCTATTCTCAGTCTTCTCTTTCACTTTCACTCCCTGTAACCCACTGCGTACTAGTGGCATTCCCTTTCATCTTTTTTCCTTTCCTCAATCCTCCCTATTCTCAGTCTTCTCTTTCACTTTCACTCCCTGTAACCCCCTGCGTACTAGTGGCATTCCCTTTCATCTTTTTTCCTTTCCTCAATCCTCCCTATTCTCAGTCTTCTCTTTCACTTTCACTCCCTGTAACCCACTGCGTACTAGTGGCATTCCCTTTCATCTTTTGTCCTTTCCTCAATCCTCCCTATACTCAGTCTTCTCTTTCACTTTCACTCCATGTAACCCACTGCGTACTAGTGGCATTCCCTTTCATCTTTTGTCCTTTCCTCAATCTTCCCTATTCTCAGAGTTCTCTTTCACTTTCACTCCATGTAACCCCCTGCGTACTAGTGGCATTCCCTTTCATCTTTTGTCCTTTCCTCAATCTTCCCTATTCTCAGAGTTCTCTTTCACTTTCACTCCATGTAACCCCCTGCGTACTAGTGGCATTCCCTTTCATCTTTTGTCCTTTCCTCAATCTTCCCTATTCTCAGAGTTCTCTTTCACTTTCACTCCATGTAACCCCCTGCGTACTAGTGGCATTCCCTTTCATCTTTTTTCCTTTCCTCAATCCTCCCTATTCTCAGTCTTCTCTTTCACTTTCACTCCCTGTAACCCACTGCGTACTAGTGGCATTCCCTTTCATCTTTTGTCCTTTCCTCAATCTTCCCTATTCTCAGAGTTCTCTTTCACTTTCACTCCATGTAACCCCCTGCGTACTAGTGGCATTCCCTTTCATCTTTTTTCCTTTCCTCAATCCTCCCTATTCTCAGTCTTCTCTTTCACTTTCACTCCCTGTAACCCACTGCGTACTAGTGGCATTCCCGTTCATCTTTTGTCCTTTCCTCAATCCTCCCTATTCTCAGTCTTCTCTTTCCCTTTCACTCCCTGTAACCCCCTGCGTACTAGTGGAATAATATTAGTATCATTTCCGTTTTTCTTAATACAAGCTACATGTCCTCACTACTTTAGGCACAATTCAATATATGCACAATTATGCATTGCCGAGTCATTCCCAAAATCAATTTTGGATGATTTTTGACGTACATCACTGTTCACTGGCAAAAGTCCATGCCATCTCATTCTGTACACCCCACCCACATTGTATATTATGTACACATTTATTTGATATAACAATGATATACTTGTATAAGCAATTTCTCGAAAATTATCAATCATATCCTGGGCTGTTACACTGTTCTTCATTCAAACATGGCTATGCTGTTTACATCATTAAATTGAAAGGGAGTCCTCTACTATAAGTATCTTAAAAAGAAGAATCATATGATTGATTTGAACAAGTACTGTTTCCAGTTAGACTGAAGGTAACAGCAAAATGTATTTGAACTTATTTAAAGTAATATAATAACTCTTGGTAACATTAAAAACACTTTGTGGATCACCTCCAATCCTCTTACAGCACACCAATTGAAAATAACTAACTCCATTGTCCCATGGGACAATCCACAAGCTGCAAAGTAACACCTTAATTGTGAGTTCAATCCCAGGCAGGGTGGTATGGATATACTCGGCCTTATTGGAAATGGGGCTAGCAATAAGTGAACAGTTAAGTGAGATGGGATATCTCTAGACATATTTACACTATTTACATCAATTAGTCTGTTGTCCTTATCTTTATTGCCATATTTATGTTTCAGCTCTTGTATGCTCCGACCTTCTTCAGGTGATATACATTCGAATTTCAAACTGAACTGAACCCTTCATTTAGTTCACGGGGGTAGATTGTTCTAATTCCACATGCCATGCCTTTTTTTTTTTTTCGGATATATCAGTTTCAGTTAATTCCCTTTAGTAACTCAACTCTGCAAGTTTTTGTTCCTGTGGACTAAATAAAGGGTTTGGTTCAAAATTTCAACGCTTACAGCTCACAGTTTAGAATGGACGAAACATTGTGAATATGGCAATAAAGTTGAGGACTACAGTCCGAATGATGCAAATCGTGTAAATAGTTACAACACCTCAGCTGAGAAATATAGACGGATATCCCTTGACATGGACAGTGGAATGAAAACAATCTACACCAATAAATTGAATAAAGAGTTCAATTCAAAATTCTCTTAAAGCTTACCTGGAATGGTAGGCACACCTGATGATGAATGGAAACTGTTCTATCTTTTGGATGACTATTATCGGTCACTTATGCGCCATGCATAGTACATACTTAGGCAACCATGTATCTTTTGATGCATGACCGACAAAGCAGATTCTTTCCTGCAGTAGGTTGCCATTTCTTTCGGCGGTAGACCAGTTGCCATCCAAGGCTAGAGAACCCAGTCTGTCCTGCTGTTTAACCATAACTGGGGGGAAAATAAGAGGATTCATACCTTCCCCAAGGGTATTAGCATGTAAATGAATGTAATGGATTCAACAGGAATTCGAACTCGGCTCTCTGATTTCTCAATCTGAGCCATTATCCATTACTCCACTGTGCCTTTCGTACCACCAGCAGCTTTTGCCTCTGGACAGAGTATTGTTTATTGGTGTAGACACGTCAAGCTCTGCGATTTTTATGCAGCTATAGTGTGTGTTAATGTTAATCCTCCCAAGGATTGAACTCTTCATCCTTGGCTAACAAATACTGTTGAATTACCCTGTCCCACCTGCTAATTAAAGTGTTCCAATCCTTTTCTATAAAAAAGCTTCATTTGTCTCTGGAAACTCTATTTGGCCATTTCAGATCTTGAACAGAAGGTACAATCATTAAAATGTTATCATAACATCAAAGATGAGGACATTAGTTCAGCTGTAAATCATAAATTGTTTCTTTGAAGATTTTTTTTTTTATCTTCCTCAGAAAATGACTATTCAATATGCCTTTTGCAGTCTTCCAGGGAACTGAAAACTTTTTCCATTAAAACTAATAAAATTCTCTAAAGATCAGAATAACAGGTAATCCAAGGGTGAGATATCTCCTAAACACCACAGAAGAGTGGAAACTTCCCAGCTTGGTATTAACGATTTTTACCTGGTCGCCAAAGAAACATGTTTACAAGAATTATTACGATAGAATATGCCACCATTTAAATAATATACGTTTTGCTAATTGTTTCCTTCAGTTTTTGCATTGACATTCTCTCTTATGTCCACCTTCAAAGGTGACTTGCATGATGGTCTTGCGCAGGCTGCTGTGCCTTGTAACGTCTCCAAATCACGCCATTTTTCTCCATTTGACAGTGAAGAGGTTCCTGGTGGCCCACAAAACTTTCAACTCTTTTCCACACAAACTCATTGGTTTTATGCTCTCAACAGAAGATGCCAAAAAGTTTTCTCATGCATTTGTTCTCTTTGTCTTTGCCAGCAGTAGCCATGTTTTAAATTCAGATAGGAGAATGGAGACTACCATATATATATATATATATATATATATATATATATATATATATATATATATATATATAATATTTCAGATCCCTATAGGAGAATGGAGAATATTTATCATATCAGTCAGTTATGTGCCATGCATGATACATGCTTAGGCGATCATGTATCTTTCAATACATGACTGATGAGGCAGATTTTTTTCCTGCAGTATGTTGCCATTTCTTTCTGTGATAGACCAGTTGCCATCCAAGGCTATAGAACCTGGTCTGTCCTGCTATTTACCCATAGCTGGGGGGGAGAAGTAGAGGATTGATACCTTTCCCAATAGTATTAGCATGTAAATGAATGTGATGGATTCAACTGGAAAGTCAGTCAGTCAGTTATGTGCCATGCATGATACATGCTTAGGCGATCATGTATCTTTCAATAGATTACTGACGAGGCAGATTTTTTCCTGCAGCATGTTGCCATTTTTTTCTGCATTTGTCCTCAAACACTCGGATCCCTCTCTCTGTTTCTGTCAACCAGTGTACATGTTTCGCATCCTCATAGGGGAATAGAAACTACCAGCAATCTGTACAGTCTCTACTTAATTCAAAAGCTGTTTCTAAAAAGTTCACTTACATTTTGCTAATTATTATATTCAATCTGTCTAATTGGAAACAGTACTTGTTCAAATCAATCTTCTTTTTAAGGCACCTATAGTAGAGGACTCATCCTTTCCAATTTAATAATGTAAATGTTACACCCATGTTTAAGTGAAGAGCAGTGTAACAGCCGAGGACATGATTGATTTTTTTTTTTTTTTTTTTTTTTTTTTTTTTTTTTTTATGGCTAATCAATATTTTGCAGTTTATTTGAAGCCATAAAATATTTTTAGATTATAAGAATTTGGGGGTGACAATAATTTTACTGTATCTGTCTATATTTCTGAGATGAGGTATTATGTACATTATTTACATTATTTGGACTATTGTCTTCATCTTTGTCGCCATATTTATTACAACCACCTGAAGAAGGCCAGAGCGTACAACGACTGAAACATTGTGATAAATATGGCGACAAAGATGAGGACAATAATGTAAATAATGTACTGATATAAGTCCTACTAATTAAGCTATAGCTTTGGATTCATGCCTTTCCTAAAGATATTTGCGTGTAAGAGAATATAACAAACCAAACTGGAATTTGAACTCGGCTCTCCGATTTACAATTTTGAGTTATTATCCATTGCACTACCTTCACAAATCAATTGCACAATCAATCAACCTTTTTTATATCAATGTAAGAAAACCTTTTTTAAGGTTTTAAAAAGTAAGCAGCACTGCTACTTTGGATTTTTTTGATTTTTTTTATTATTTATTTATTTATTCCAAAGTGGCAGAGTTACCTGCTTTTAAAAACCATAAAATGAATGTCCATTAACCTTCTATTGTTGTCTCTTAAGTCATATGATGGACTACAAACTGTATGGTGTTTGACCAAAAAATATCAGGACTGTTACTAGAAAAAAAAAAAAAAACTAAAACACATATCAATTCAGCATTTAATTTCCTTCAAAGTAGTCCCCCCCATACTGGGCAAGACGATAAGCTACACCCGCATCCTGGGTAAGATGATAAACTATGTCAAACAACAAGGCCTCTGATCAGGAGGTTTTGAGGAGTGTGGAACCACCTCTTATTTGCTGGTGTTCCCGGGGTGGTAGCACCTGTTAGGGTCCCAGCTATGGGCAACTAGTTAACACCCAAACTTGTGTAAAAATAGGTTTTAATACCAGAAATACTTTGTAATAAAAAAAAATTATTATCAGCAATACTTAAAAGAAAAACAAAAAATACCAGTAATACAAACAGTTATACGTTCTTTGAAAAAAGAATTGGAGAATGGAACTCAGATTACAAAATAGTGCAAACAAAATATTACCAAGTGAGTAATTAAAAAAAAAAAAGACCTTTTTATGAAAATAATCTCATCCAAGATTGTAAATTTCCTAAAAGAAGAACTCAAAAATATGAATAGTTCAAATATATATGTATACATACACACCTTTTTTTTTACCAAACTATTGCTATGAATCGATTTCAAAAATTTTGTTGGCATTAAATGACCCACTGAGGTTGATATGCCATAAAACAAAACAACGAACCAAATCAAAGTAGTCCCCTTCTGAAGCCACACTTTATCCAGCATCATTTCCATTGGTGGAAGTATTCCTGGAACTCCTTTTTGGGGGGATAGCGAGCAGCTGCCTCATCGGATACTTTCAGATTTCCTCAACATCTTGAAATCTAGTTCCTTTCAAGTGGAATTTGATTTTTGAGAAGGAAAAAGTTGCAAGAGGTGATATCTGGGGAATATGGTTGTTGTGGGACCCTGGGTGAATGATGTTTTGGCCTAAAACTACTGCACATGCCATGTTCACTGTTGGAATCTCTGTGGAGTGGTGAGACGACCACACTCTACACACTTTCCTTCAAACCACTGTTATAAAAGGAAGTGGATGAAAATGTTATAAAATAGTGTATATGTGTGACAGAATTCAAGGTCAATCTGCACCAAGCAGTTTCACTCTGTGTACTTCAGCTTCATTGCCAGAGCTATTGTCCCGATACTTTTTGATCAAACATTTTATATGCAAATGCAACACAAGGTTGCAAATGATAATGGTCATTTGTTTTTATTATGTCAAATTAAAGCAAGAACAAATTTATAATCAATAGCAATGAAGACAAAACAGAAACTCTGTATCAGTCATCAAAGTAAGCCTATCTGGAATTAACAATATTGATGGATGAGCCTTGGAATATCTATTAGTTTGTATTTTTTTTCTTTTATTTTCTGCTCTCCATATCTAGGGATATCTCGTCTTGTTAGTATTTACCTCTGCTCAGTTGTTACTCACCCTGTTTCCACCGTCTCTTGGTCTGTACTACCTGGACCAGAGGTTGAACTTCTGATTACTATGCCACCAGCTACAGCCTTCATTCGCTGAAAGCCATTTTTAATTATTGACAGGGCTATTTAAAAACATGGCTCGAGGTTTTAGATTAATGTTTTCGCTTTGTAGTAACTTAGACTGGCACTACATAATCCCAAACAAAAAAACTGTTCCAAATAACAGAAACCCCCATCACTTGAAGACTTTCAACAACAGCAAAAAATAAAACGTATAGCACCTATAACTTAATGAGAAAATAATTACACTCTCAAGATGTTGATGTTCCGCACTACTTTAAACAAAAGGTTTGGAAGGAAACTCCCCATTAATACTCGAGAAAGCTATTTTCCTGAAAAATTGTCTTAATAGAAAGATTTTATAAATTTCAACTGAAAATGACACTGGTTGCTCAGTCAATGAATACCGAATGTTTCCTTATAAGGAAACGGCATATAATATCATTATTACCATTATTATGTCTAGGGATCTCTCATTTTTATTTAGTTGTCTGATCATCGAGTCAATTAGAAAAATCCTTTCCTTAGCTGCACAGTATGTGCTTTGCCAGGGCTATATGCAGTTTTTTTTTTATAATACAACAATGGCATCTTTCCTTCTGTTTTTGCTTTTTGCCTTATGTTCGATAATGTAGGATACAAATATGGTGGTAGGACACACACTAAAGCAGCACTTTTTTCTTTTTTAATTCAGTTTTCTTTCTCCTAGACTGGTTGCCACCCAAGGCTATAGAACCCTGCTTCTACTATTTACCCATAGCTTATTTAGTACTTAGTTATTACTCACTATTTCTACTAAATCTACACTACTGGGCCCTGGGATTGAACTTAGAATTACTGTGTCAGTAAATTCACAGACCAGTGTTTGCTTTAATCCAATGTTTGCTGGGTTTATATGAACATCCAGATAACAATTTTGATTTTTTGCAAAATAATTCTTGCTTGACCTTTGTTTAAATTCAAGTTGTCCATTCCACTGATGTGATGGTTAACAATCCCATCATGGTATATATATATATATATATATATATATATATATATATATATATATATATATATATATATATATATATATATATATATATATATACATATATATATATATATATATATATATATATATATATATATATACATATATATATATATATATATACATATATATATATATATATACATATATATATATATATATACATATATATATATATATATATATATATATATACATATATATATATATATATATATATACATATATATATATATATACATATATACACATATATATATATATACATACATATATATATATATATATACATACATATATATATATATATATATACATACATATATATATATATATATACATACATATATATATATATACATATATATATATATACATACATATATATATTTTTTTCTTTTTTTTTTTTTCATGTATATTATTATTTTTTAAATTACAGCCGTGTGCAATTTTACCGTTATACAGGCATTTTCTTTTTTTATGTCCTTTCCTAAGCAGTCCAGTATGTTTTAATAACAGACCTAGCAGTTTTCAGTTCAATAATGTAACCACAGAGCTACAACTACTAGCCAGTACTGCTAATAACATTACATAAGCTTTCTGCAACCCACTCTACCATTGAAAAAAAAAGAAAAAAAATGAATGTCGACCCCCCCCCCTCTATATTTTCTGTTCCATGCTTGATTCAGGTTAAAATGACTTCTTTTTTTTTCTTTTTTTCCATTAGTCTAGCAAACATATTCTTCCTGTTTCCATGTTCTCTTAGTGTTAACTTGTTTACCGAGCCTTGTGGTCCCTTATGTTAACTGACTAAATCCATAGCTTGAGAGAAAATTATATATTTGAAATGGCAACCAGATGTTGCTTTCTCAGACGGGGAACTTTCAACTGAATCCTTGCTCTTAACCACTCCCTCTGATTTTTGTTAAAAAAGAAATGTTTTCATTTTAATACAAGTCCCAGTCTAATGAAAACATTAATTATAAGTAATTAAAAGCAATTAAGTTGTGTATATGACTTGCATTTGTTGCTGTTTCATAATTAGCATATTTTTAAATCAATGACATGGATAAGATTTAAAAAAAAAAAAAATTTAAATAAGAAAAATATTTTCCATAAAATCAGATTTACTCCATTAAACTCATCTCCATAGAAACAGGAATATTTTTACACTCAACAATTTAATGTGATCAGTTTAATTTGCTGAATGGGAGAGAGATCTTTATTTCGCTGTTTTTATTTAATATATATATATATATATATATATATATATATATATATATAATCTCTATCTCTCTATCTATTATATGTAAATATATTATATGTAAATATATTATATATAAATATATTATATAAATACATTATATATTATATATATATATTATATATAATTATATATATATATTATATATAAATATATATATAATTATATATATATATTATATATAAATATATATATAATTATATATATATATTATATATAAATATATACAAATATATATATATATTATATACAAATATATATATATATATATATTATATAAATATATTATATTATTATATATATATATATATATATATATATATATATATATATATATATATATATATATAAAACACACACACGTGTGTGTGAGACGGCCCCTGATGAATGGTTGAAGTGATTCCTGGAGTGCCTGTCTATGAATCTCTGGAGTTAGGATGCTGAAGATGACATCAGTCAGCTAAGTAACAAACTTGTCTTAATTTTCTCTTTCTCCTGTATAATTGATTTCACCCCATGCAAGGGAGTAAGGACACAAGTGGGAATGATGTACGATTTAAAAAAAAAAAATTTTTATTTTTATTTTTCATGCTGTATTATATTCTTATGCATTTATCAGGCATATTCAATAAAATACACATTTTATTTATTTTTTATTAAGATAAGTCATGGCATACATTGATTGATTTCTTTTTTAAAATAAGTGTTATTTAACAAGTGGATAATGAGATCAACCCACAGTGCTGACAGTATTTCCTGCTTTGTCTAGTTTGTCAAAAAATAATTTCAGGATTATATTTTGTCATTTTTTTTTCTTCGGAATAGAAAATAAGAGAGAAATTTAAAAAAAAAAAAAAAGAAAAAATGGCATGAATATCTATACCCAAATTGCGGAATTGTAATTTTGGAGTTTTGAACCTAGTATCTGTATCCAGGTTCCAGGACTAATTCTATCATCCATACTTGGATGGTGGCACAGTCATTCTGGAGCCTTCAACCTAATGTCTATCAATGTACTACTGTGATTGTATGAGTGTCCTGACTCCGAAAAAAACGAAATGATAATGCTTGTCTGAATAAATTAAAAAAATGTATATAAAAACAAACAAATAGCATTTTTCTTTTTTTTTCTCTTTTATTTTCTATTCCAAAGAAAGAAAATTACAAAATACAATCCTGAAATTATTTTTTGACAAACCGATTTAATCAACCCAGGCAATAGAAACTAACCTTGCTAGTTACTTTTTCTATTCTATTTTGTTTCATCTTTTTTGAGTATTTTGTACAATAGCAAACTTGTATCCACCCAATAACAAGGCCGCCCCAATCTCTTAACCCACCAATAACCTTCTTCTAACTGTTGTGTCTGTAGGTTCACTTGTTAACTGGGTAGGGACGTATGGGAGGGCGGTGTTTCCTGTTCTTGTGACTCTTGGGTGATATCAGCTGACTTTCACCAAATACTTTCCAAGAAGGAATATCCAAAACAGAAGGATGGTAATGGTAATATTAGCCGTTTCCCTATAAAGAAACATTCAGCGGTCATTGACTGAGTAATTGGTACTGTTTTTGGTCGACATTTATAAAATCTTTCTCTTCAACACTTTTTGGGGGAAAACAGGTTTCTCAAGTCCAGTGGTCGTTACCTTTCTTTCTTGTGCCAAATTTGGTGCCTCCTGAATATTCTATTTGATGTGGTGCAAAATGTTAACATCTCGATTATATTATTATTTTCTCTTCCAGTTCCATGTGCCATCCATTTTAGTTGTTTCTGCTGTTGGTAGTCCTCAAGTGATGTGGTTTCCTCTTATTTGGTACAGCTCTTTGTTTGCGATTCTGTACCGCGAATCCATAATGTTCGAAGAAGGACTGTCCTGTGTCTGACAATAAACTCCATCCGGCAGCAAGGCCTCTGATCAGGAGATTTGGGGAGTGTTGAACCACCTCTTAATTGCTGTTGTTCCCAGGTCCATCCTGACTTGGGGCGGTAGCACCTGTTAGGGTCCCAGCTATGGGCAAATAGTGAGGCCCCAAGCTGTGGTCAAAAAACTGAAAGTAGAAAATAGATTTTCATATTAAGATATTAGCAATAGATTTCTAAAAGAAAATAAATTCCCAGAAACAGATTTTTTTTTTTTTTTTTTTTTTTTGTAAAAGAAAAGAAATTACTGAAGCTCCCAAGAAATTTAATTTTTTGGCTTTAAATGACCCACAAGGTGCTGATATGCCATTAAACAAACAATCAAAGCAGGATGATCTTTACCAAGACCGTCAGGCTTTACTTGCTCAAAGCATTTTATCACCATTGATCTTAGAAAGTGGTTCTATACAGCTGACAATTTATATATTTCAGGTTTGGCACAAGGAAATCATATGAAAGTCTTGATCTGACGAGACTATTTAAGAACATGACTTGAGTTTTCAGGTTACAGTTTGGGTTTTGAAGCAATTTGCAGTATTAGTTGATTGCTTGATTGATTTGTTTTTTACGGCTTATCAACCGTTGCAGGTTATTTAAAGCCAGAAAATATTTTTAGATTTTAAGAATTTTTAAAGATAATAACACTTTAGTCATACAAATCTTACTAATTAATCTATATCTGTGGAAGAGAAGTGGATTCGTACCGTATCAGAATTTGATAAACAAAATTAAAATGTGAATATAAAGTGGGGGGGTCAATTATATATTACAATCACTATATAAACTGATCCCTCACTTTTTGGCCACGTCAGTTTCTATACATTCATATTCCAGAAAATGTAAATAAATCTAAAAGATATGCCTGTGTAGCTAATCAGTATTTCATTGATTGATTCGGTTTCTACGGATAATCAACTCTTTGTAGGTTATCTAAAGCCAGAAAATATTTTTAGATTGTAAGAATTTTTTTGACATAATAATGATTTAGTGATACAAATCATACTAATTAACCCATAGCTGGGGGAGAAGACATGGATTCATACCTTTCCCAAGGGTATTTGCATGTAAATGAATATAACCCACCCAACTGAAATTAGAACTTGACTCTCGGATTTCTCATTCTGAGCTGTTAGCCATTTCACCACCCTTACACCCAGGCTTACAGTTCTTTGTAATTCCATAGTGCCAGTTTACAATGTTCAAAAAGAGATGATCTTTGCCTACACCCTCAGGTTTTACTTGTTCGAGGCCTTTTTTTCACCATTGATCTTAGAAAGCGGTAGTATTCAGTATATAGTATACAGCTGACAGTTTAGATATTTCTGAACAGGTTTGGTGCCATGCATGATATCTATATGAAAGTCTCAATTAGACGAGGCAATTTAAGAAGAATGGTTCTTTAAGTGTTGTAGAAAGAGAACAAATATTTGTAAATTCTTTACATAAAATTTTGGGAACTTATTTAAAAAAAAAAAAAAAAAAAATCACTTTGTGAATTGTATTCTAAAAGTGAAGCAAAGTAATTTTTCTCTCGATTTGAAAAGTTTCTTAGAAAAATTTCATCTGACAATTAAAAAAAAAAACAACAAATCTTCAAGACTGATATAATTAGCAAATATTAATAAAAAGCAAAATACCTGAGTCTGTCTATTAAAAGTCAAAAATATTGACAAATCTGCCTCGCAGTCAAAGACAATTTCATTACAGGTTTCTCAAATGGAGACAGCGTCATTCTTATGCTTTCAGGAATGGAATGTTGAAAGTCATGTGATCCTTTTGCGGAAAAATCAAGTGTTCTGGCTCCTCTAGGCATTTTCTGAATTATCTTTCACACTTAAAATTCTTCTGTATTTTATTTCTAACATTTTTCTCTGGCCTTGAAAAATGCTGTTAAGTGGTTTAAAAAAAGCACCTTTGAAATATCAAACTACATAAAACTCTTTGTTGTCGTGTAGCAGTTTGCAAGCCAGGGTCTCGTATGTCATTGTAATTGAGTATATGTGAGATTGATCTTTACTGGATGCACTATTCTTGTAGCCTTGTGCCAATCATAAGGTTCCTCTTCTTCTATGTGTCATGTCCCTTCAGGATGTAGGCAATCATGGCTCTCCCCAGTTTCCTGTCTTTTGTAGCTTTTCATAAATTTTGTCTTTTTGTTATCTCTCCTAAAATTTGTTCCAGCATCCATTTACTTAAGCTTGCTAGGTAGGTTATGCATTATTTTCTTCTGTCCCTGTCCTGTGAGTATCAGATTTTCCAAGCCCTCTTATTTTTTTTCATTATGCACCTTAAAAATTTCAACTATCTCTTTCTGATGTTAAGTATAAGCTTCCTTTTTGCTTCCATTTTCTTTAAAAGTTTGTACACTTAGTAAATATCTGTAACTGGGTATGTCAAGTGCCTCTGAGAGATGAACATCCCTGTCATGCACTGTTCTCGGAATGTCAAAGGAGAGGAACGTATCATGAGGAAGCACTTGTCACAGAAAATTCTTGAAGCTAGCAAACTGCAGCTCGGTGAGTTTGATCCTCACTGGTTGCTTGTGGCCTTGCGACAATGTTTCAACATAAGAAATTAAAGTGATCAACAAGGCTTGACATTAACATTGTCCCAGATTTAACATTATTTTTTAACAACTGGTTAGACTTCTTTCTTGTGAGGTCTGGACAATAATGCCAAGGTGATAACAAGATTTTTAATTAAAATTAGAATTTAATTTAAGAATAAATATATCTTCTCAACAGTAGAGTACTTACAAATAAAACAAAAATAAAAGTTAACTGCTTCTTTGTAAATTGGTGAATGAAATCAAAATGAGAAATGAAGGTTGCAGGACGTAAGTTTTTGTCTATATTTCTGAGGTGAGGTATTATAATTATTTACACTATTTACATTGTTTAGACTGTTGTCCCATTCACAATGTTTCTGCTGTTATACATCCTGGCCTTCTTCAGGTGATTGGAATTTCGAACTGAACCCTTTATTTCATCCACTGGGGTAGGTTGTTCTAGTTCCATGTGCCATGCCTCTTCCGGATGTCTCAGTATTAGTTATCTCCCTTTAACCTAACTCTCCAAGTTTTTTTTTTTTTGTTCACCTCAGAAACAAGGACACATGGCCCATAAGATAAAAGTGTTGATTGAATCCAGTTACTTAACCCAAATTTGTTGTGGGTTCAATACCTGGCTACAGCTCAGGTGAAGAACAAAAAAACTTGGAGAGTCAAATTAAAGGGGGATAGCTGATACTGATACATCTGAAAAAGGCATGGCACGTCGAATGAGAACAATTTACCCCGGTGGACGAAATAGAGGTTTCAATTCAAAATTCCAATCGCCTGCAGAAAGCTGGAGTGTAGAACAACCAAAACATTGTGTACATGGCAACAAATCAAATTAGCCATTATTTTTTGCTTATAAACTAAATTGAAAATGCAACAGAGAATTTTGATTCATTCATTCATTTTCTATGGCTTATCAACTGTTTGCAGATAACCTGCAATGGGTTGATAAGCTATAGAAAATGAATGAATCGATCAAATTAATCGATGAAATACGGATTAGCTACACAGGCATGTCTTAGATTTATTTACATTCTCTGTATTATAAATGTATAGAAACTACTGTGACCACAAAGTGAGGGATCAGTTTATATATTGATTGTAATATAGAATTGACCCCCACTTTATATCCACATTATCATTTCTTCTTGGCATGTCTTTATTTACATTCTCTGGAATATAAATATATAGAAACTACCGTGACCACAAAATGAGGGTCTAGTTTATATATTGGTTGTAATATAAAATTGACCCCCCACTTTAAAGCCTGACAATATTTTTGGATTGTCCGTTTTTTTTTTTTTTGTTTTTTTTTTTTTTGAGATAATAATAATTTAGTGATACAAGTTTTACTGATTAACCCATAGCTGTGGCAGGAAAAGGTGGCTGGTGGATTCATACCTTTCCCAAGGATATTTGCATGTAAGTGAATATAATGAACCCAACTGGAATTGGAAGATGGTTTTCTGGTTAACAATTACGGACCATTATCCATTACTGCACATCCAAGCTTACAACACGTCCTACGAGGCTGGCAGCCCGTTCCCACCCCTTCACCGTTGAAACTGTTAGATGTAGACGTCTCTTTTACTCCAATAGCTTCATGTCTCGCACATCTCGCCTGTGGAACTCCCTTCCCTATTACTGTTTCCCTGACAAATACAATCTCCAACGGTTTAAGTGTAGCGTCAATCGACATCTCCAGTTGCCTTGATCTATCCACTTCCCTTCTCCACATCCTTTCATCTTTCATTCCTATCTGCTCTCGCTCCAAATCTTCTGTAACCCCCTTGCCTTGATCGACCCACTGTCTTTCTCTTTCTCCACATCCTCTCCTTTACTACTCCTATCTGCTCTTCCTCCAACCCTTCTATAACCCCATGCGTGATAGTGGCCTCCAGCCTTGCTTGGGGTGATACGCTTAAAAAAACCAAAAAAAAAACAAAAAAAAAACCTTGTATTCCTAAGTTGTCACCCATCTGGCCAGGCTCAATGTTGCTTAAGTTTGGTGATTATACGGCAGAATTTTTTAAAGAATGATAAATATATATATGGAAAATTTAGTCAAATTTAGTGAGACAGGTAATTTTAATTAAAACTCTTTTTAATAGAAACTTTAATTAGTTTTTTTTTTAATTGTGTATATTTGGAATAGTAGGAATGTGCAAAATATTCTTTATAGAGAACAGGAATTCAGAGAGCAATTTATAAAAAGTTTCTGCGTAATATTATTCCAGATGATTTAACTAAAATGTTTAAATAAAAATAAAATGATTTTCTTTTTATAAATTACAGTAAAGTGGAACTTATGTTTTTGTATTGATTCATTTTAAAAAGTAATTAAAATTTAAAAAAATTTATTTCTTTAACATTTTAATGGCTTCTTTTATTATGCTACTAACAACTATAAATGATTATGAAGGTTTAAAAAAGACATTTTTGTTTTTTAGGATAGTTTTAAAATATTTTGATGGGGATTAAAGTTGTTTTTCAGGACAATTTCTGGATGATGACAAAAAATAATTAGTCTGAATCCCTGATGATCATACATAAAGAGATGTCATTGTGTGCCAGTGACTGTGACAGGATCGTGACAGGCGCATTGCCCCCCCCCCCCTCCGGGGGGCAAAAAAAAAAAATCCAAAATAGGACATAAAAGTTAGTTAATCACAAAGCTTGCCCGGCATTATTTTTTGAGAAAGAAGTTGTATACAATTGATCCCAAATCGGAGAATCCATAAATAAAAACCTACTTTTGCAACAAACGAGGTCAAGACACCTGATCTTCTTTTTCCCTTTTCACTTTCACTTTCTTCTCTTTCCTTTCTTTCTCCCTTTTCGCTTTTCTTTTCCATTTTTTTCTTCTGTCTTTTTTTTTCTTCTTCTGTCTTTATTTTTTTTTTTTCTGTCTTTATTTTTTTTTTCTTCTTCTGTCTTTATTTTTTTTTTTTCTTCTTCTTCTGTCTTTTATTTATATTTTTTTTTCTTTCTCTTTAATTACTGGACAAGATCACAAATTGATTTGCAGAACTGAAAACTACTTTTTGTCCTTTAAAAGTCAATTTTTGACAAATATACAAATGTTGGTAGTGAGTAACTTGGTGAGAAGCAACACATACATACATACATACATATATATATATATATATATATATATATATATATATATATATATAAAGACATTTTTATGTTTAACATTCTTTTAATAGATACAAGTATTTAAGTAAATGCTCTGTTTTATAATAAACAGTATTAAATAACATTTACCGGCCTGAATGTCTGAGAAATTTTCATAGGAAATATTCGTCCTCCGACAGGATTCAAACCTGTATCCTATACGGAACCATCATATAGCCTGACATGCCTTAACCGATTTGACCACTGAGGATTGTTCTGTTGGCAAGGTCGAATTTACTGCTTATAAATTTCAATCTTCCATGAATCTGTCGAAGGACGAATACTTTCTATGAAAATTTCTCGGACATTCAGGCCGGTAAATGTTATTTAATATTGTTTATTATAAACAGAGCATTTACTTAAATACTTGTATCTATTAAAAGAATGTTAAACATAAAAATGTCTTTAAATAATTGTCGGACTTTGTCCATTTCATAATTAACATACATATATATATATATATATATATATATATATATATATATATATATACATATATTTCGGCAGCAGTTTTTCATTAATGCATGTTTCATTAAATAATATACACAGGTTTTGTCTATTTATTTTAAGTAAGTTCCTTTCATATTGTCTGATAAGCTTAATCACATTATCGCGTGGTCATGTGTGACATCACGGCTGTGGCACGATTTTTGTTTCCTTGTCTCGTATATATGAGTTTGTCGTTACTTTGAGCTTATTCAAGCAGAAAGGGCGGGCTATCATAATATTACCAGCTATATGCTCTTTTGAAAGAATAGTGTCGCCAGCTATACATTTTTGAGGAAAAAATATTAACAGAAATAGATTTTTGACAAAACAAAAATATTACTGGGGGGTGTGTGGGGGGGGGAGTTGTCAGCATTAAATGACCCATTGAGGTGGATATGCTGTAAAACAAGACAAACCAAACCAAACCTCCTTGGGTGATAACTAAGAACTGTACTTTTGCATGCATACACTCATACAGTGAATATTACAGTATTCCAGTTCTTTTGCACCTGTTGACACAATCCCTAAAGAGCTATAGGTGGGCTTATTGAGGGAGTCAAGCATTCAGCCATCATATCCTATCATTTCAAATGACTACATTATGATTTCATAAATTACCATCTCAGTTTGGTTGTTTAAACCTTCTTGTAAGTCGATATTAATATGTTCTTGATATATTCAGAAGATATTAATGTTCTTGTAAAATATTCCATTTTTTTTTTTTAAATGATTGCCTTTCAATTATACCGTGAAAATATTTGTTAAAATGTATTTCATAAGAATTATTTATTTTGATATACTTTTAAATAACACATTTTTCTAATTTTTACTTAAGGTTTTCAGTATAAACAACTTAAAAGCAGAATTATTTTGATGTTTTGTTAAATCATCACAACTGGCTACATTTCAGTTTATTTGAAGTGTGTAAGAAAAACATGAAAAGCTGGTTCTGCCTGGACAGTTTGAAAAAATTCTTTTGTCTTGATAATAAAATCACTGAACTGTATCTGTGTGAAGCTGTTAATGTCTTTAACATGCCTAAGTTCTACAGGGTGTCCCTAAAGTCTGGGCACTCTAGGCAAAAATGCATATTTAAAAAAAATTAAATTTTCAACATTTTATTGAATTGGAATATTAACAAATAAAATCTTCAAAATGTGATTTCCTGTGTATCCAGAGTCAAGGGAAACACTGTATAAATTTTTATTTTTCTTAAATTTACCTGTAGTCTCATATTTACTTACTTACTTTTTTTTTTTTTTACTTCAGAAAGTTTCAATTTTTATTTGATGTATTTCTCTATCGTAAAGTGTCAGCATGTCTTTCTAGCCTACCTATGTACGTTGGCCTGTCAGCATGTCCCTCTCAGCTACCTGCGTATGCCGGCCGGTCTCCCTCAGGTACCTGCGTATGCCGGCCTGTCCCTCTCAGTTATCTGCACATATGGCTTATCGGCGTGTCTCTCTCAGTTATCTGCACATGCGGGCTTGTTGGTGTGTCCCTCTTAGCTACCTGTGTATGTTTCCTTTTCTCTGACACTCATTACCGTTTCCTCATTACGTGTCTTTGAAATATCAACTGTCTCTTTCTGGTTATAAGTATAAATGTCCTTTTCATTTTCCTAAAACTTCCTCATTGCTTACATTTTCCATCCATGTTATTCTCAGCATCCTTCTGTAGAACCACGTCTCTGTTGGTGGCTGACATTAGTCAAAATCCACCTCTGTTTTGTAAAATAAATCATTACTATAGCACTGAGACTTGCATATGAGTCAACCAAAAATCTGACTTGATCTCAGATTATAAACAGTCAATAAAAAAAAATATTGCTGGATTTGTATTTGATATTAAATCTTGCTAAAAAAAAAAAGGCAAAAGCAGTATTTCTGTCCGTGTCAAGTCAGGTGTGACTGTTGCTTAGCTTCGCCATATTGGATACTGTGTGAGTGTGTTTACAAATGCAATGAATAGCTTTATTTCTTCTTAGAAACAACTGTGTTGTCATAAAGTGAGTCAATTTCAATGCTCTTTTTTTTTTGTTTTTCCTTTTTAACATTGCTTCATCAAACATTTATCCTGACACAAATAGATCAATCATTACAAACTATTGGTTGAAGATTGTTTTTATCTTCATAAGCAAACTGAAACCTGACTTATCTTTATGTACATACATTAATTACCTCTTCCAAAAAGAAAGCAAACTTTGTGAACCTTAACCCCCCCCCTCCCCACCGCGCCAATTATTTGGGGGAAAACGATTCATTTTCAGATGAAATTATTTATTTGTTTTTAATATAGTAACTAAGAAACTGAGGCACCTTGAAGTACCCGAGGGGTGGCTAACAACACTAGGAGATATCTGAGCTGACAGTTGGGGAATCATCTCATGCTCAGAAGGGCATAAAAAGAATCAAGATCGACATATAAATACGTAGCTGGTTTTTTTAATATTATGTTTTGGATGGTTTTATCCATCAGTGTCTGAAAAAGAAACTTTTGGTTAAAACTTATATGCATGTCTATGCTGGGGAAGAGGCTAATTAAAATAAAAAGAAATTCATCACTTCCAAATATTCCTTATATGGAAGAACACATTTCATTCTGGATCGTTAAATGGAGACCTACCTTTCTGTATCATTTTTTTTTTAAGTCCACCCAAAACAAGGCTCAAGAGCCACTCAAGGTGAAAAGAAATGAAGATTAGGATAAGGAGAGATGGTGATTGATGCTTAACTTCAAGAGGTCAAGATTAAAGCATTCAGAGAAGCAACCATGCACAAGTCTGTTCCACAAATGGCAGCCCCTGGGAGTGGGGAAGCTGTCTGTTTTTGACTCTGCCAATATAACGTATATACTCAAGTATATTGCGATTTTTTTTTTTTTTTTTTTTTTTTTTTTTTTTTTTTTTTTATGATCTCTTTTTTTATGCAAAACTTAGGTTCTACTATACACAGGAATAATTTTTTCTGGAGGGGTTAAATTCCATGCATTTTCGGTGACCATAATCGACCTGGTAGGCCTACATTCTCACAGTACCTTTGGCTAACCTTAACAGTACAGGTTAGCTTCTTTTACATTATATGGTGGAGTAATAAATAGCGGCTCAGATTGAGGAGAGCTGAGTTTGAATTCCAATCGAATCCATTACATTCACCTATGTGCTAATACCCTTGGGAAAGGTATGAATCCTCTTCTTCTCCCCCCCAGCTATGGGTAAATAGCAGGAAAGACCAAGCTCTATAGCCTTGGATGGCAACCTACTGCAGGGGACAAAGTCTGCCTTGTCAGTCATGTATTGAAAGAGACAGATTGCCTAAGCATGTATCCTGCATGGCACATAACTGACTGAATTCTGATAAAAAGGTTGCCATTGGAAAGGTAATAACTCAGCAATGTGAAAGAAAGATGAATGCAAATTCGATATAGGAAAACAATCTGTTAATTCTTCATTTATATAAGGTATTTGTTGATTTAAGTGGCATACATAGTGGATGTGATTTTGCTCTTCATGTTGCAACAAAAGGGAAGAAACTTAAGCGATGTCGGAGACAGGCCCAGGGTAAAAGAGTGACTGTAATCAGGCATGGATGAAAACAAAAGTACAGCATCGAAATCTTTGTATCCGATATTTTACAGAAATCTTTTTTTCTCATCATTTTGGGGTAGGTTTGTACAAAAAAAAAATAATGAAGACCATTTATTTGTTATAAAATCTGTCCAGGATAATACCCAGTACAGCAATATTTGACTATGGTAGGCCTACTAGTATTGCTTGGTAGCTGGGGTCGCATTATACACAAGCTATATGGAAATATCAGATTTTTCACACAAAAAAAAAATCAGGGGTTGTACTATACATATGAAGTAGACGGTAGACTTATACATGTGTGTGTGTGTGTGTGTATATATATATATATATATATATATATATATATATATATGGATAAAATAACTGAAAATACATACGAAGAAGAAAAGAGAAATACTGGATTCTAAAATTAGACACATATAAACTAGGGTTAAACAAACACGTGGATATTTTAAATCTATATAAATATTTCAACAGTTAAAAAAATTTCTTTAGATATGGTCAAAAAACCTTTTTAAACATTTAAAATACTATCATCAGTCTTCCGCCAAAAATTCAAACACAGTCACATTCCACATCACGTGACGTCCACGCCTCACGACAAACGCTCTAAACAAACACACAAACACAGTATCTCATTTGATTTCTGAGGAAGGACCGAGGTGGTCTGAAATATTAAATATATATAAAAACACAGAAATAAATACTTTCGTAAAAAAAACACCCAATTTCTTTTCAGTTATTTTATCCATATATTGTATACATGGCCTCTGACATTGTTGCTTTGGTTTAGTATTTATGTATTTATACTGTCCTTTACAGAACTTTTGTTTTTGAAAAAAAATTCAATTGTCTGGAAGACTAAAAAGCACGAGCGTCCTCGGTATGACAATAAACTACATCCGCGTCCTGGGTATGACGATAAACTACGTCCAACCAAAAGGCCGTCGATCCGATCAATCGGCTGGTCATGTCATGCCCCATCACATCTAACCCATCCCAAAACAACTACAACTTACAATTAACTTTCCCTCCCAAACCCTACACTAAATATACTAACACCTTACCCCTAAAATGTGATAGGAAACAATGATGTTGCCAGCTATACGTTTTTGAAACGATGATGTTGCCAGCTATACGTTTTTGAAACGATGATGTTGCCAGCTATACGTTTTTGAAACAGTTGCCAGCTATACGAGAACAGAATAGTAAACATCCTGTTGAAAAATTTGTTCTTAAGACAATAGTATTCATAATATATGTTATTCATAAAACCAATTAAAAACTTTTCTAAATAAATAATGTCTTAGTTTTATTGCATTTTTATTTTACAATTCAGAGATTTTCTGTAACTGGAGGCCCTGTTTGAGAAAATAAATTTGATGACTTAAAATCTCCAAAGACTTCTTCTTATAACTAATATGAAGATTAAGTAGTACGAAAATGAATTTCTCGAAATATCATAAAATTGACAGCTTTTAACAGATGTTAAAAAAAATATATATTTTTATCAAGATTTTCTAAAAGAATACAAATAATTTCTAAAATAATTTAATTCATTTGTGAATAAGTTCTGAAAATTTCATTAAAATATGACAATTATCTGATTTTTGCAAGAATTTCCAAATTGGTATGTTTTTCACTGCAAAAAGATACTGAAATTTCCCATACTAATTTATGGTCACCGACTGACGCAAGAAAAACAAAATTCTTAAGGTTGTAAATAGATAAAAAATATAATTACATAAATCTAATAAAAAATAAATAAACATAAATCTAATAAAAAAATCTTGTTTTTTCCTCTTAATAATAACATCAAGCTTTTGATGATAAAACTTTGTTTTTATTAAGTATTGGACATTTTTTTTTTCATCATGTATGCTCATATTTTTGTAAACCTTTGAAGGTATCTAGTATTATAAATAGCAGACTCTGAATAAAAATCTCAACAAGGGACACAAAGAAAATAGTTTTTTACCTAGGGAAGGTTTACTGAATAGAATACTCACATGAAGGTTGGTAATGAACGATAACACTTAGAACAAGAACAGAACATAAGATTCACCAGCAGCGCATAGAAGTATTAGTCAACTGCTAATATGAATTCCACAATGAATCTCCAACTACAGGATATCTAGCAATCGCCCCACACAGTCAGATGTGGCACATAGCCAAATTTAATTTAATCCAAGCCCATAGTCTTGGCCCAAAATTCCCTGTAGACCCTGTATAAAACCGAGTCAGGTCGCTGTTTCCCAAGACGAGACTCTGCCCTTCGATATAGCCTCATCTGTGGATCCTCTCTGGCTCTGGGCAGAGAGTTTGACCAGCACAACTGGAGACAAATCTCCAACTGCAGACCAACATACAGTATTTACTACTGTATTTATGTGAATGGGTAGGTATGCTACAACAATAATAAAACGCAGATAACAATGGTTGACTGCTTGCTTCTGAACATGCCTATGTTTTAGGGTGGCTAACTAATTCCTGCTGTGGACACACAACTGTGGTGGGGGGAGCTTTCTGTCTTTCATACCAGACAAATTGCACTTGTTAGCACTGGTGTGTACAAAGACTGGAAAAAAATCTGCTGGCTCTACATTCACAAGAGAAGATGAAATCAGCAGCAAGAAATGAAAACAAATCTAAATCCAGTTCTCAATAATTTGGGGTCTATTTCAATTAAGATCCTTGGTCAAACCTGGTATTCTCTCCGGTCCTATAGGTAGATGGCACATATATGCCTTCTACTCTTCTTGCTTTAGCCAAGCAACCGACATTGGTTGGACAGATGGTTTCTCTCCCGGTCTGGTCCTAACCAGGACTCTATTTATATAGACTGCATGCAGGAACATCTAGTTTCCGACAAGTGATCCCCTTTTTCATTTATTTCTTTATTATTTTCTTCTTCACTGAAGTGGGTTGCCACTTTGAACCCTTGATTTCAAAGACTATCTTCTAGCTATAAAAAAATACCCCAAAACAACACTCCTGGCTCTGATAACATCATTTAAAATCCACTTGACTTTGCACATGTTCAGCTGGTCAGATGTGGAACTTTTGTGCCACAAGCTCTCGGCATTAACCGGTTGCAGAGGAAAGCTCTCAGCATTAACCAGATGCGGAGGAGAGCTCTCGGCATTAACCAGATGCGGAGGAGAGCTCTCGGCATTAACCAGATGCGGAGGAGAGCTCTCGGCATTAACCAGATGCGGAGGAGAGCTCTCGGCATTAACCAGATGCGGAGGAGAGCTCTCGGCATTAACCAGATGCGGAGGAGAGCTCTCGGCATTAACCAGATGCGGAGGAGAGCTCTCGGCATTAACCAGATGCGGAGGAGAGCTCTCGGCATTAACCAGATGCGGAGGAGAGCTCTCGGCATTAACCAGATGCGGAGGAGAGCTCTCGGCATTAACCAGATGCGGAGGAGAGCTCTCGGCATTAACCAGATGCGGAGGAGAGCTCTCGGCATTAACCAGATGCGGAGGAGAGCTCTCGGCATTAACCAGATGCGGAGGAGAGCTCTCGGCATTAACCAGATGCGGAGGAGAGCTCTCGGCATTAACCAGATGCGGAGGAGAGCTCTCGGCATTAACCAGATGCGGAGGAGAGCTCTCGGCATTAACCAGATGCGGAGGAGAGCTCTCGGCATTAACCAGATGCGGAGGAGAGCTCTCGGCATTAACCAGATGCGGAGGAGAGCTCTCGGCATGCAGAGGAGAGCTCTCGGAATAACCGAATGCGGAGGAGAGCTCTCGGCATTAACCGAATGCGGAGGAGAGCTCTCGGCATTAACCAGATGCGGAGGAGAGCTCTCGGCATGCAGAGGAGAGCTCTCGGAATAACCGAATGCGGAGGAGAGCTCTCGGCATTAACCGAATGCGGAGGAGAGCTCTCGGCATTAACTGGTTGCAAAAGAGAGCACTCGACATTAACCAGACGTGAAGGAGAGCACTCGACATTAACCAGACGTGAAGGCGAGCACTCGACATTAACCAGACGTGGAGGAGAGCTCTCGACATTAACCGGTTGTGGAGGAAAGCTCTCGGCATTAACTGGTTGCAAAGTAGAGTGCTCAACATCAACCAGATGAAGAAAGAGAGCTCTTGGCATTAACTGGATACAGAGGAAAGCTCTCGACATTAACCGGTTTCAAAAGAGAGCTCTCCACATCAGCTCATTGCGAAGAGCTTTCCATAATTTAATATTGATGGAGTTTTATGTATTCAATGTGAAAAGGAATGTGACTGGAAGATTTACATGGCTTGCAAAATATTTTTTCCTCCCTTTTCATCACTTGATTAAGTTTCTTTTCAATCAGCACTTGTTTGAAAATTCAATAACCATAAAGAAGATCTTCCATCATCTGTGATTTGAATGGCTTCATAATGTTACTGTTGGTTTCTAAAACCACTTTAGTGAAATGCTGGACTTGAAGAATCTATCCTGCAGACATTTCTGTATCTCACCATAATTCTTGTATTTCTGAGCTGGGGACAGGATGGTGTTAGGAGGGTTGCTTGAGATCTACAGGAATCTTTGAATATTTAAATATATTTCAGATTGAATAAGAGGGTGCTACTTAAATCTTTCCCAACAGCTTGTTCGACGGGCTTTTCAAAATTGCAAGCAATTAAAGAAATGAAAAATGTACTTTATCATTTAAATTTCTTATCACATCTAAGATATATTTGAGACTTATATATATTCAGCAAATAACTTCAGATGTATTTTTGTTCATACCAATAAAAGTGGATTCTTCTTCTGTGTCATGTCTCTTCAGGAAATGGGTGAGCATGGCTCTTCACAACTTCCTATCCTTTGTAATTTTAAGTAATGTTTGTCTCCTTACACTCCTGCCCAGTCCCCGTTCTGATTAGTGACCACTTGGGAATGCCAAGTGCTGTAAGCTTGTATGTGCTAGTGGGGTATTGGATAATATCTCGGAGTTCAAATTCCAGTCAGATTCATTACATTCAATAATATCCTTGCGAAAGGTATGAATCCACTGCTTCTACTCCCACCTATGGGTTAAATAGTAAAACGTGTATCTGAAAATTATTATCATCTCCAAAAAAATGGTTAATAAAATATACATTCACAAAAACAAAAGAATTATTCTTACAATCTGAAAATAGGCTTCAGCTTTAAATAAGCTACAAAAGGTAGATAAACCATAAAAAACAAAACAATCAGTTAAAACTGTTCTGGCATTCATTTACACAATCTTGTTTGGTAGGTTATTCACTATTTCCCCTCTTTCTTACATGTCCTATGAGTGTCAAATTCTCTAAGTCTTCTCTCCTCCACCAGAAATTCCAATTGTCTCTAAGTACAATTTTCCTTTTTGTTTCCATTTTTATTATGAGTTCGTTATTGTTGACATGTTCTGTTGATGGTATTCTCAGTATCCTTCTGTAGAACCATATATTAGTTACCTTCAGTTGTGTTTCTAAATTTATGAATAAAAAAAATTTTCATATTTATTTCTTTACAAATTGGTTAATGATAAATATTGCATTGCATTAGTTTTAATTATCTATCCTAAATTTTGTTCTGCCATCCATTTATTCAAGCTCGCTGTGCAGGCTATGCATTGTTTTCCTCTGTCCCTCTTACCTTAAATCTGTCCTGTGAGTATCAGATTTTCCAAGCTCTCTTTCCTCACCATGTGCCAGAGAAATTTCAACTCTCTCTTCCTGATGTTAAGTATAAGTCTTTTTTATTTCCATCTTCATGATTGTCTTCTCACAAAGAGTAATTCTAGATTTGTTGGTTTGGTTTGTTTTGTTTTATGGCATATCAACCTCAATGGATTATTTAATGCTGACAATTTTTTATTGCTGATAATATTTTTTTTCTTCAAAAATCTATTGCTGGTAATATTTTTTTTTTTCAAAAATCTATTGCTGGTAATATTTTTTTCAAAAAATGTATAGCTGGTAATATTTTTTCTTTTTGTTCAAAAATATACTGATGGTAATAATGTATTTCTGGTAATAATTTTTTACAAAAAAGTATTTCTGATATTAAAACCTATTTTTACACTTTCATATTGTTTTGACTCCAGTTTAGGGGTTAATTATTTGCCCATAGCTTGGACCCTAACAGGTGCTACCATCCCGGGTCAGGGTGAACCTGGGAACTCCAGCAGTTAATAGGTAGTTTTCACAGTTTAGATTTGTTTGCATTCTCAGAGAAGTCTTTAGCTACCAACTTCTAATTGAACTATACACCTTGCAACATAGTCAAGTGCTTAGACTTGTTAGCACTCTCTTACAGCAGTATCGTTATTCTTGGGCCAGATTAAATTTAACTTCATTTAAGCCATCATCTTCTATATGCCATGTCCCTTCAGAACGTAGGCAATTGTGACTCTCCACAATTTCCTGTCCTTTGCGGCTCTTAATAAATTTTGTATTTTTGTTATCTCTCCTAAACCTTGTTCCACCATCCATTTACTCAAGCTCATTCTTCTTCTCCTATGTGCTGTGTCCCTTCAGGATGTAGGCGATCATAGCTCTCCACAATTTCCTCTCCTTTGTAGCTCTTAATAAATTTTCTCTCTTTGTTATTTCTCCTAAACCTTGTTCCGTCATCCATTTCCTCAAGCTAATTCTTCTTCTATGTGCCGTGTCCCTTCAGGACGCTGGCAGTCATGGCTCTCCACAATTTCCTGTCCTTTGTAGCTCTTAATAAATTTTGTCTTTTTCTTATCTCTCCTAAACTTTGTACTCCCATCCATTTATTCAAGTTCGCCAAGTAGGTTATGTGTTGTTTTCCTCTGTCTCTCTTGCCTTCAATCTGTCCTGTGAGTATCAAATTTTCCAAGCTTTCTGTCTTCATTATGGTGTTTTTCTAAGCATAGCTTAAATGTGACACAAGACAAAGTAATTCTTGATTTGTTTGCATTCTCTCAGAGAAGTCTTTTAGAAGGCAAAAAGAATTTTGTCAAAGGTCAGAGTGTAATCTCATGAACTACAAAAATTGTCTGAATGTGCCACTAAGAAGCTGTGAGGTTTTCGTTTTGACAAAAAGTTTGTTTTTTTATTCTTTTAATTTATGTGACTTTTGCTTTCTTTCATTTTTATCAGGAATGCACTGATTAAAATTTAAGATTTGAGCTTCAAGAATTAAGAAAGAAAAAGTACTTTCTTTTTTTTTTTCCCATGTGTTAGTACATATTAACATATGAAACGCTTCCTTGCAACTGGGTAGGAAAAAAAGTTGTTTTTTTTATTCTTCTTTCAAATTTTCTTTTCTTTTATTCTTGTTTCATTGGCTGTTATTGCAATGGCTGTTAGACTACCAAACTTCACTTAATTCTCTGAAATGTCATTTTTTTTTTCTTTATGTCTATTAAAAGAAAGAAATATTTTGCAATAAATATCTCTCTCCCCAATGTCTTATTAGGCTGTCACTTTTTCATTTGGAAGATGTTGGCAAGATATCTTCCAAGAAATTTCTTCATCTTGGGTCTTCTTGCTCTGTCAGTTATATGGAGAATGATTCAAGACAATTTATAGATGATGACGATGAAGGCATTAAAAGCAGTGTTTGTACTGGAACAGCTTTTTGTTGTTTTTTGTTTTTTCATTTTTTTTTTCCTCATTAAATTGGGTGATTTTGAATATAATTCATTTTTATGCTAAAAGTGAGTATAGGTAAAAATTATTTTATGTTTTTCAACCATTTCACCCCAAGCAAGGCAATAAAGCCATTAAGATGCAAGGGGTTACTGAGTGTTAAAGAATATGAGAAAGAAACATGAGAGAAGACAATAAAAGAACAGACAATAAATGAAACGCTTCCTTGCAACTGGGTAGGAAAAAAAGTTTTTTTTTGTTTTTTTATTCTTGTTTCAAATTTAAGAAGGCAGAAGATTGAAATTGCATTTAAATTCTCGAAGATCAAATTTGCTTGGATAGCAAGGAGCCAGAAGAGAGTTCCACAGGTGAGAAGTGTAAGATCAGAAACTGTTAGCATAGAACTTACATTTACATCTAGTCATTTCAACTAGAAAATGATGAGACCTTACCACCAATCTAGTACTGCATTTAAATTCATAAAGTCTACGTACCACAGAGGAAAGTTCATTAGGACAATTACTGTGAAAATATTCATAGAAAAAAAAACACAGGAAAAGTTGCATTATAGCAGAAGGAAAGTGACTGAAGCCAAGATGCCAGATTTTGATTATTAACATTGCAGATTCTTTCTTAGATTTTATCGAGAATCTCTAAATACATAACATAATATTTTGCTGATACACAGAAATATCCTAATTCCAATTGATTAATGTAAGAATGGCCTATCAAGAATTATTTTGAACCTTGTTTACAATGACTATCATCCTGACAGTGACCAGTTCTATAAAGTAAGTTTTTCCCCTGATAGATTTTAATATTCTTATTACAATTCTGCTTGTTCCTCCCTTCATCAGTTTGCACGACTCTTACGCCATGCCAATACCTCATAAATAAATAACTATTCTGCTTTGACTGCATGAAACACACAGGAAATTTACATATCAGATGCTACTTGG
Source organism: Acanthosepion esculentum (assembly GCA_964036315.1). NCBI lineage: Eukaryota > Metazoa > Mollusca > Cephalopoda > Sepiida > Sepiidae > Acanthosepion > Acanthosepion esculentum. Next base: position 42,370,132 of record OZ038515.1, read on the forward strand.
TTTCAGTGAAAAAATGAAAGAAAGAAGGGCTTAACGTCTGTTTCAGTGAAATGGAAAAAGTTGTCAATTTCAAATCTTTTCATTAGTACCCACTTCTTAAAATAACAACTAGCATTCGTATTATTTTGATATTGCAATATTTTGTTAAAGTTGTTAAGTTCAAATATTTAACGATGCAATAAGAGAATTTCTATGAATATTTTATTATTGTAGAACACGCCCTGAGCATATTCAATCTGGAAGCGAAAGAGGATGAAAAGCTTTTAGAAGGGACCGGAAACCCAATCCTAAACAGGAAACAAGGAATAAATCTCTGTTAATGTAAATAAAAAAAATTGAGAATAAAACTGAAATCTTTAGGAGGCACATAGAAAGTAGTAAATTTGATTACTTCTGAGCACCTTATATTTTATGACCTCATGCCAAACAAAGCTAGGTATATATCTACATAAGGCACCTTCTATAAAATACTAATTAAGTCTTAAAAACCATTATTTAAATGTTTGTTCTTGACAGGATGTTCCACTATTTTGGCCTTGTGTCCAAAGAAATGTTTAAATACTTGGACACATTGTGTAAGACAGAGGTTCTCAACTAGGAGGTGATTTCAAGGGAAGGGGATCTTTTACTTTTATTTATTTATTTATTTATTTTTTTTTATTTACTGAATTTGGAACCCATCACGGGTGGGATTTTTTTTTTTTTTTTTTTTTAAAAAACTCCTCTATAAAAAATAATTCATGTAAATGTATATGTACTAATATGAAAAGGAATTAATATTTTCAATAATATATACATATTGGAATGCTCCTTTTGAGTTAGACAGTCTTGGAAAGGAGGGGGTAATGACATTTTGATATATGGCTAAAAAGGAGCATGGGTTAAAAAAAAATGGTGAACTACTGGTGAAAGACATTTGCCATTGGTTAATGGTTAACCAACCATTCTCACAATTTGATTACTATTGTGAATTCATCCTCAGTGATGCTCCAAGCCTGTGCCCTTGTACCACTGTGGTGTTCTATCAGAAAAAAAATATCTGCTCTAGGACAATTATTGCTTCCAACATCATCTACAAATTGTCTTTAATCATTCTCCATGTTGCTACTTTCGTGGCAAGTGTTCAGATGAGCGTTCCATTCTTTAGTTCCACCAGTTCAGACCTTTACAACTAGGACATGCTACACTGCTTCCACAGAGTCAAAGCAGCCTCATTTCCTCTATATTAAGAAATACAACAATGTAAGTAAGTTCCATTCTGACACCTTTTTTTTCCCCAAGATCTGCTACTTTATGGAACAGGCTCTGGTATGAATGCTTCCCTGAACACTTCAATCTTAACCCCTTCAAGTCAAGGGTCAATCATTATCTATCCTCCTTATCCTCACTTCCTAACACCTCCTATTTCCTTCATATCAAACAGCATCTTCACTACCCATCCCATGCCTTGTATTGGATGAACTTTATTGAAAAAAAATTTAAAAAATCTACATCATTGATTGATTTTTTTAATTTTTTTTTATCTCGGATAAAAAGTCAGAATTTGTGTATAATCATCACAAATACAGTCTTCCTGTCATTTGTTTGCCTCTCCCACTTCACTTCCTACCACCTCTTCTTACATTCATATCACACCCCTCATTAATATTTTAATTGTAGCCCTCTACCTTGAGTGCCTCTCAAACCTTGTATTAGGTGAACTTGAATATTAAAATAAAATAAATAAATTGAACCTTGCATAGTGTACTGTGCTATGATTAGCCGGCCAGTCTCACAGAGGATGTGTGGCTGATGTAATGCATATCACCTTTGAATGAGAAATTGGAGAACCAAGTTCAAATTCCAGTTGGGTTCATTATATAGGGTGACCCAAAAAAACAGGAATTTTTTAAGTGCATATTGCCAGACATGAGCAAGTGGCAACACTGCGAGCCAGTGACCTTGAGCAAGTAAACATTTCGCCATTTTAGTAACGAGAATGAAATTCCCAGTATCCCAGCTGAGATGTTGCAGCAGTCAATGAGGAATCTCAACAGCAGATTTCAAGAATACATTCGTACAGGAGGACGCCATCTACAGGACGTAATTTTAAAAAAATGAAAATTCCATCATTGTTTCTTAAATAGCATGTTTTAAGGTTTCAATTACTATGAATTAAATATTTTTCTTGGTTTTATTGGATTGTTAAAAAGTTCCTGTTTTTTTTTTTTTGATCACCCTATATTTACTGACGCGTTAATAACTTTGGGAAAGGTATGAATCCATCTCTTCTACCCCCAGCTATGGGGTGAATAGCAGGACAGACTGGGTCCTATAGCCTTTGCTGGCAACCAGTCTACTGCAGGTTTGACCAGTTATCCTATTACATCTTTGTGTCTGACAAAGTGAAGTAAATATTTGACCACATTGTGTTTGGCACTTCCCAATGTTTAACATGCTTATACTTTTCATCCTTACCACTACATGTTGGTGGCCTTGTGCCAGACTTAATATCTGCATATTTTACAAAGACTGTCACTATTGTATTAACTCTAGAAGTGAGATCTTATCAGTTGATTTAGAAGGTAACCTTAGAAAGAAATCAATTGTTCTATGAGACATAGTTAAAAAAAGAGAAATTGATAGTCTGGAAGAGGAGAAAGAAAAGAAAAGAGAAAAAAATTGAACAAGTGTTAGGAATTGTCAATCTGCCAACACGGTTAAGTATAGCATCTTAACCTTTAGCACTCTGTAGGTGACTATTTCCACCAAGCAAAATGTTAGTCTTGCCAATGCAAGTTGAATTTGAATTTATTCGTTGTGTCGTCATATCCTTCTATGACAACAGCTAAAACAATCTTGACTGGAATTGAGAGCCAGGCTACTTCAATTTCAAATGTACAGAACTAATATATAAAACACTATATTTTGATGGGATTCCATATACAGAAAAAAGTGAAAGATTTATGTAAATATTAGATAGTGTAAAATGTTAAATCCTTTACTCATTGGAGCATCTTCACTGATTCGCCAGTAATTGTTTATTATTATTTGTTCTTTAAAAACTCAGATTAAGTCTTTTCCACAAACTTGGACCCTTGTGCCTGCAAAAAAAAAAAAATTGGAGTATCAAAAGAACAGTTTTTCCCTTGACACCGCTATTATTTTAACTACCTTCACTCCTTGGTTGTTTTAAAAAGTGATGATTAGAATTGGAATAAACTCTAAACATAGGATGAAGGTGAATTTATATTTATTTTTTTTTTTGCTTCAGAATTTACAACACAAATAATAAACCCTATTTATTTATTTGATTGTTTATTTACAAGAATAATTTTATATTGACAACATTCTAATAACTAATACAATTAAAACTAATTCAATGGAATATTTATCGTGCCCACAAAAAAAAATGAAATGTCAAAAGGACATCACTTTTATTTTAAATACCTTCATTTTTTGGCAATGTTTAAAAAATGATTAAAATTGGAATAAAACTCCTTTGGCAATGTTTGTTGTTCTGAAAAGTGGTACTTAGAATTTTAATAAAAATAAAAATTTCTTTGTTCTTCCTGTCTCAATTCAAAGATGGCAAGGTTGATGATTGTACAAGTTTATGTTCTATTTTTGTGAAAAACTTTTCCCAGGTAAAGTTTACGGTGTAAGGTGAAAATGATTCATTTATTCACAAAATGAAAAATTCAGTTCGATAAATAATGTCACAGAAAAATATCTGCAAACTTGGACCGTCGTGCCCACAATAAGACGTCGTGTCAAAAGGACGGTTTTTCGCATGACACCGCCTTTTTAACAACCTTCACTCCGCGACAATATTTATTGTTTTAAAAAGCGATGATTAGAATTGTAATAAAACCTAAACATATGATGAAAGTGAATTTATACATTTTGGTTTTTTGGGGTCGGGGGTTGTTTCTTGAGAATTTACAACAAAATATTAAGCACTATTTATTAGATAGTCTGAGAGAATGCCAACAACTCTAGAACTACTCTTTGTGAGAAGACAAGAAAATGGAAATAAAAAGGACCTTTATGCTTAACATCAGGGACAGAGGAAAGAGGGCTTGGAAAATCTGATACTCACAGAACAGATTTAAGGCAAAAGAGACAGAGGAAAACAATGCATAACCGGAGGGCTTCAATAAATGGATGGCAGAACAAGGTTTAGGAGAGCTATTATTGCCAACATCCTGAATGGACACAGCACATAGAAGAAGAATGAGCTTGAGGAAAAGAATGGCGGTGCAAGGTTTAGGAGAGATAAAAAAAGACAAAATTTATTAAGAGCTACAAAGGACAGGAAATTGTGGAGAGCCATGATCGCCTACATCCTGAATGGACAGAGCATGTAAAAGAAGAATGAGCTTGAGTAAATAGATGGGGAACAAGGTTTAGGAGAGATAACGAAAAGACAAAATTTATTAAGAACTACAAAGGACAGGAAATTGTGGAGAGCCATGATCGCCTACATCCTGAATGGTCACAGCACGTAAAAGAAGAATGAGCTTGAGTAAATAGATGGCGGAACAAGGTTTAGGAGAGATAACGAAAAGACAAAATTTATTAAGAACTACAAAGGACAGGAAATTGTGGAGAGCCATGATCGCCTACATCCTGAATGGACACAGCACGTAAAAGAAGAATGAGCTTGAGTAAATAGATGGCGGAACAAGGTTTAGGAGAGATAACGAAAAGACAAAATTTATTAAGAACTACAAAGGACAGGAAATTGTGGAGAGCCATGATCGCCTACATCCTGAATGGACACAGCACGTAAAAGAAGAATGAGCTTGAGTAAATAGATGGCGGAACAAGGTTTAGGAGAGATAACGAAAAGACAAAATTTATTAAGAACTACAAAGGACAGGAAATTGTGGAGAGCCATGATCGCCTACATCCTGAATGGTCACAGCACGTAAAAGAAGAATGAGCTTGAGTAAATAGATGGCGGAACAAGGTTTAGGAGAGATAACGAAAAGACAAAATTTATTAAGAACTACAAAGGACAGGAAATTGTGGAGAGCCATGATTGCCTACGTTCTGAAGGAACATGGCATATAGAAGATGATGGCTTAAATGAAGTTAAATTTAATCTGCCCCAAGAATAACGATACTGCTGTAAGAGAGTGCTAACAAGTCTAAGCACTTGACTATGTTGCAAGGTGTATAGTTCAATTAGAAGTTGGTAGCTAAAGACTTCTCTGAGAGAATGCAAACAAATCTAGACTGTCCTGGGTATAACGATAAACTACATTTGCATCCTGGGTAAGACAATAAATTGTGGTGAGCTATGAACTGCTGGGACTCTTCACATAGATGAAGAATGAGCTTGAGTAAATTGATAGCGGAACAAGGTTTAGGAGAGATAGCAAAAACAAAATTTATTAAGAGCTACAAATGGCAGGAAATTGGGGAGAGCCATGATCACCTACGTCCTGATGGAACATGGCACATAGAAGAAGAAGAATGAACTTGAATAAATGGATGGTGGAACAGGGTTTAGGAGAAATAACGAAAAGACAAAATTTATTAAGAGTTATGAAAGACAGGAAATTGTGGAGAGCCATGATTGCCTACATCCTGAAGGGACAAAGCACATAGAAGAAGAATGAGCTTGAGTAAATGAATGACGGAACAAGGTTTAGGAGAGGTAACAAAAACTAATAAAACCTAATACAATTAAAACTAATACCATGTAATATTTATCATTTACCAATTCATAAAGAAATAAATATGAAAACAATTTTTTATTCATAAATTTATAAACATTTACCAGATTATTAAAATATGTAAACCAACTATAAAGAAATCTTTATTTACAATTTTATAAATTCGAATCAATTGGCAATTAGCTGATGTTTTGCCAAACATTCTAATAAACAATCTAATAAATAGTGTTTATTATTTTTGTTGATAATTGTCAAGAACAGAGAAAATGTATAAGTTTACTTTCATATGTTTAGATTTTATTACAATTTTAATCCTCATTTTTTAAATCAATAAACATTGCCGAGGAGTGAAAGTAGTTCAAATAATAGTGATGTCAAGAGAAAAACCTTACTTTTGACACACCGTTATTTTATGGGTATGAGTTTGCCGTCTTTTCATTGTTTATACCGTTTTGGAGTGATTACTTTTATCTTTGTTGTTCTTGTATCTTTTTTGGCTGTCTTTCTTGTATTTTTTTTTTTTTGGCTGTCTTTCTTGTATTTTTTTTTTTTTTTTGGCTGTCTTTCTTGTATTTTTTTTTTTTTTTTTGGCTGTCTTGTATTTTTTTTTATGGCTGTCTTTCTTGTATTTTTTTTTTATGGCTGTCTTTCTTGTATTTTTTTATTTTGCTGTCTTTCTTGTATTTTTTTTCTGTCTTTCTTGTATTTTTTTTCTGTCTTTCTTGTATTTTTTTTCTGTCTTTCTTGTATTTTTTGGGGGGCTGTCTTTCTTGTATTGGGGGGGCTGTCTTGTATTGGGGGGGGGGGCTGTCTTTCTTGTATTTGGAGGGGGGACTTTCTTTCTTGTATCTGATATTATTTCTTAAGAACAACTATTAGCAACAAACTCCTGAAGGTCATCCTGTTGGAACCAAAATTAACAAAGATAATGTGACTAGTTTGCAAGAAGTAAATTTAATTCCAAGAATTGTTTATGTGATTTGAACCCATTCTTTGTATTAGTGTTATTATTAGCACAATATTTTGACTGGTCTATTTTCCAACCTTCTTTAAGCATACATTCACTTACCTTATGGACTGCCCAAATGATAAAAGGGTGTGAAAAGACTCAACTGAAACATTGCAGCAACAACAAAAGAAAAAAAAAACTAAACAAAGGGCTTATGGTAATATGTTGAAACACTAGTTCCCATACCATCACCAAAGTTAAGCAATGTCAAGCCTGACATTACCTAGATGGGTGATCACTTGGTACTGATCACAGGTACTGTAAACTTGGATGTGCAGGTGGTGTAGTGAATAATAACTCAGAGTCTTTCTTGAGAAAGATATGAATCCATCTATTCTCGTTTCCCAGCTATGGGTTAATTATAAGACTTGTATCATTATTATCTATCCCAAAAAATTCTTACAATCTAAAACAAAAAATATTTTCTAGATTTAAAGAACCAAGGGTTGATAAGCCGTAGAAAACGAATCCATCAATCAGTGAAATACTGATTAGCTACACAGGCATGTCTTTTAGATTTATTTACATTCTCCATAAATGTATAGAAACTACTGTGACCAAAAGGTGAGGGATCAGTTTATATACTGATTGTAATATAGAATTGATCCCCCACTTTATATCGACAATTTCTTGTTTGTTTATCAAATTCTGATTGGGTAGGAATTAACCACTTCTCTCCCTGCCACCCACCAACTATTGATTAATTAGTAAAACTAAAACTAAATCATTATCTCCAGATAATAAAAATATTTTCTGGCTCTAAATACCCTGCAAAGGGTTGATAAACCATAAAAAATGAATCGATCAAATCCAATAATAAAAAATGAGATAAATATTCTCCAAAATCCATGGAATGATAATGATAAATTTGACATAAATTTGTGAAAATCATTTTTATAGTTATTTCTAAAATAGTAAGTGATAAATGTTGCATTATACCAGGGTGGGGGTGTCTTTGACTTACAACAGAGTTCCGTTCCTTCAATGTGTCGTAATGCATTTTTCTGTGTAATTCGAAATGTACTCGCAATTTGCCATGAATAAGCACTTATGTCACTCACCAAAACTAAAGCAATAGTAAAGTAATAATCTAAGACCGGAGTGGGCAACCTTTTTGAGAGTACATGCCAAAACCGGACAAATCTCTGACACAAAATTTTTCCACGTGCCAACAAACATTTTTTGAAAGCTCAAAACTAGGAGAAACTAAGTTGAAACTGGGCCTACCTGAAATAAAGTTCATAAAGTATCAGAGTCTGGTTGTCTTGCTCAGTTCATGAGAAATTCATTCTCTTTGTTCCTCTCAACCCTGGGTATGACGATAATCTACATCAATGTCCTGGGTATGACGATAAACTACCTCCAACAGCAAGGCCTCTGATCAGGTTTTGAGGTGTGTGGAACCACCTCTTAGTTGCTGTTGTTCCCAGGTCCACCCTGACCCGTGGTGTTAGGGTCCCAGCTATGGGCAAATAGTTAACCACCCCAAACTGGGGTCAAAACACTATGAATGTGTAAAAATACCAGAAATACTTTTTTTTTTAAATTGTTGCCAGCAATACATTTTTGAAGAAAAAAATATTACCAAAAATAGATTTATGAAGGAAAAAATATTACCAGCAACAAAAATTTTGTTGGCATTAAATAACCCACTGAGGTTGATATGCCGTAAAACAACCAAACCAAACCCTTTGTTCCTCATCAATTGTATTGCTTAAGTTCTTATAAACATTTTCAAAATGTCTCTTTACAGAAGAAGTCCTATTGTTTCGGAACAGAAAATACTTATGGCTTTATTGTCTTTCTTAATCATGCCAAATTTTTCAGTCTAGTATTCTTTAAATTCTCTAATATCCGCGTCATTTGAATGACATCGTTTCTTAGCTGATCGTGACATTCTGCACAATCTGTAAATGGCAGAAAATAAAAATACGTGAGATAAGGATCTACATGAAAGAAGAGAAAGAATAAAAGTAAGTCAAAAATGAAATCTAATGAATAAGTTTCACATGCCAGAAAGAAGTTATACCGTGTTTGGTATGCATGCCAAGAGTTGCCAACCCATGGTCTAGATCATAATACATTTCTATAATTTATATCAAAATAATTAGGACTAAAAAAACAAAAAGACACATGGATGGCATAAATATAATACATATAAAGAAATTACAGTGTAACCCGGATATAAGAGACCCTGATATAAGATTGATTTTATCTGGGCCCCAAATTAGAGCCATACTTACCTAAACAAAATAGACCAAACCCGGATATAAGAGACTTCTTCTCCAGTCCCTACAACTCTCTTATATCCGGGTTACACTGTAAATTGTTTTAAATTGCTTGTATATTTATTGCCAGTGATGTCATTGGCTTCTGGTAGATGAGATGACAAAGCATAAGATCTTGTCTCTCTTGCAGTAGTCGGAAGCAGCAACAAATATGGGGAAGAAAGAAAAACAAATATGAGTTTGTTTTTCTTTTTTATCAGGAATTCACCAACTTATAGTTTAACAAGAAAATTGTTCTTATCTCTTACAGGGAAACTCCATATGTATACACATATATACATGTATTACGCAACAGTGGAAGCACTGGCCAATGTTCATCACTGTTCCTTCCTTGTCTAATTTCACTTCCATTATGATGGCTTTCCAGTTTTTTGGGGTTTTTTTTTTTTTGAGAAGCACCACAATCAGAAGGGATTACAGAAGGTTTGGGAGCCATAACAAAGGGCAGTAAGTTTCCACAAATACAGCACAAATGAAAGAGAGTAAATGAACAACAATCCAAGATAGCGTACAACCAGAAACTGACCCATGCTTCCTTATGTACGAGGCAAATGACAAGTCAAAACAAGATGAATGGAAATTGCATTATTACCACAAACTGTTGTAGGTTGGGATGTTGTAACCTGCGGACTTTGTGTAGTTGGTTAACATATTTTGATAATTTTGTAATTTTTTTAAAAATTTTTGATAAAAAGATTTCTTTTCAAATTTATTTTTTTATAAAACGTAAATAATATTGCATTGTACTTGGTTCACATATTTTTATAACCTTGTATATAAACATTGCTAAGGGACTCAAAGGCGTATGCAGTAATAGCGGCGTCAACGAAATAACTGTCCTTTTGACACACTGTGTGACGAAAGACATGACTTACCTCGAAGTTCAAAACGAGTGAGAACGTGTCTTGCTTGCAGGGTAATGCCGAAAATAAATATGGCCGCTATCGAAGACACAATTAATGCGTGCCAATCTTGTCCAAAATGAGACTATATCTGTACACATGCAAATTTCGGCAGTGTCAGATGGGCATAAAAGCAAGTTGCCAGCGGCACGAATCAGGTCGAGTCATTCGGCAGACTTTGTGCAACAGAGTTGGACATGCGAATTGACTGGTGTACGAAGAGGAATTTGAAGTAGGCGCATCAGAGTTGGTGTCTGTTTCACGACTGCCCGGTGAAACAGCCGAGAAAAGGAAAACTCACAATCCATTTCCTGGGGCGACCGACAACGAACGTAGAACTGCTGGTCTGCCAGTGAACGGCGCACTGCACTCTCTAACCCCCCTCTCGTCACTTTTTCTTTTGTTCACTACACACTGTTTTTTATGGCCACAAAGGTTAAACATTGCTGTTTTCTTTTCTTTGCAAAAAGGACACTTTGACATAAAATACCGAATGAGAAAACATAATGTTACATGTAGCCATTTCAACTGTAAAAGGATGGGACCTCCCCACCAATCTAGTACTGCACTTAAATTCATAACATTTAGGTGCCATAGAGGAAAGTAATATTTATTTTGTAAAGATGGAAAAATGTGGCAGAAGTTGGGGTGGGGAAGGATGGTCTTATAATTAAACCTAGCTAGCCACAATTACTGACACAAACATACTACAGTATTCCTTACACCAAAACAACCTGTTCTTACTTACCATTCTTACCACAGCCACCATAATACCTCAAAGTCTCTATGAAGTGCTAACTAGTTCCCATATGTACAATTTGTATCTGGTGGTTAATAAAAACAAGTTTAAAAAAAAATCTAACCCCAATGTGTATTTATAAAATATTTTAATATATATTTACAAAAAACTAAACAAAATAGTGTTAGTAATAACCCCACCCCCGCCCAATCTTTAATTGTGACAGAAACATCAGTGAACTGGACAAAATTAATGCTGGACTTAAATCGTTTAAAACAATCATTCATCCAACCACTCATTCAAACATTTCCACAAAAGACAAAAGTGCATCTAAACAATTACCGTGTAAATATTTACAGAAAAGACAGAGAGAAGCTATGTTATGGCAGGGAAGGGAGTGGTGGGGCTAGAGCCAAGATGCCAGTTTAGGACCAGTGACCTTGCAGATTCTTCTTTGTATTTTATTTAGAATCTCTAAATATATAGCAGAAGCACCAGACCAGATGTGACAGCAATATTCAAAGCACAGATGAATTGTAGACTTATAAAAATTACGATTATTTCTCTCGTATTTTTTCTTTAAAAAACCAAAAAAAAACCACAATCGAGCAAATGCCAGATAAATGTTTTATTAAATGTCAAACCTGAATAAAATAATGGTGTCTATTTACTTATATCACGACTGTGTATGTAGACAGCCACATCTTGTGTCAAAGGCAAGGTTGGTGTGCATTATCCGGCTTCTAATTTTGGAAAACTGATTTCTCTGCTCTCAACCGATCTACATCCTAGAGAGTTGCTGACAATCTGCTTTGAGTTGCTAAGCAGGTGATTATTTGAACTGCAAGCATCATTTGCATATGATGCTTTTACTTAAACTGGGTGAGGAAGAGAGGGAGGCACTGTTTGCAAAAAACAGTGTGTAATGATGTGCAAGTAAAAATTAAACATCAGTGAACGCGTTGTTTTAGCTCAGTGGCTAGGATCGGGAACTGTTTGTTTTGGAGATTGAGGTTTGACAAGTTCATTATTACAAATGGCTTTTGGAAACCCAGACTTTTGACACCTTCGCACAATTGTCAACAAGATCATCTTTCAAGCCAAGTAGTTAATATCGTGAGTTTGATCTTCACTAGATGCCCCCATTACTGTGATTTCATGCTAAACCAAGAACTTTTGCAGACACGTGACCGAGTGGACTAAAGCATTGGTTAATACATTTGAGTTATTATTCCCTTGTATCTTGTTGGTACACCCATATTTTTTTAAAAATAAATGAAAGAAAAAAGTATAACTAGTGATTGTTGTGAAACTGATCCTGGATATAAAAAGGACTCAAAGCAATAAGAAAAAGAAAAATATATCATTCCATTGACCAGATGACCAAGATCAAAGTCTAGTATCTGTTCTGACAGCTGGTCCACATATCCAGCCAACCATCATCATCTCCTGCTTGCCATTGGCAGCTGTTCCAGCCATCTCCAGTAGATGTCCAACTACAGCTAGCTCCAGTTATCCTCGCCAACAGCAACAATATCCAATAAACTGTCCTTTTCAGGACAACACTCTTCAGTGGCTACAAAACTGTTCTTTTCAGGACAACACTCTTCAGTGGCTACAAAACTGTCCTTTTCAGGACAACACTCTTCAGTGGCTACAAAACTGTCCTTTTCAGGACAACACTCTTCAGTGGCTACAAAACTGTCCTTTTCAGGACAACACTCTTCAGTGGCTACAAAACTGTCCTTTTCAGGACAACACTCTTCAGTGGCTACAAAACTGTCCTTTTCAGGACAATGCTCCTCAGTGGCTACAAAACCGTCTTTTTCTAAGCTTACAACAACTGCTATTCCCAAGTGGTCACCCATCTAGGTACTGACCAGGCTCTATGTTGCTTAACTTTAATAATCATATGAGGACCAGTATTTCAATGTTATGTGGCTGTAAGTGTAAAATCAGAAAGAGGGAGGTGAAATTTTTTGGACACACATTAAGCCATCATGAACGACGCAATAAATCAGTGTTTTGATTCTGAGTATAATTGCTACCATTTTTTTCAAGACTTACTTGCTGCTTAGTGGCGCTCTCTGTAGACAGAGATTAAAAAAAAAGAATATATATTTAAATTTAGTTAATATCTTTTATACAAACCAACATGAGGAAATAACAATAAAATATTAAGGTGGTTGGCTTTTCAATGTGAAGATATGAAGAAAATTAATCCTAAGTTTTTATTCACAGATGGTGATTAAGAACATCTGGCAGAGAATGTAGAATCTACCAGACCAGAAAGAAATTTACTTTAATAGAATTAAATGTTATTAGTAATGTATGTAACGTATATATATATATATATATATATATATATATATATATATATATATATCTATATTATATATATATATATATATAATATTATTTCAGTTCGCCATGTAGCCACAATTCACCCAAAGAACCATTGATATCCTATTGCAAAATCTGGTTAACATAACCCAGGCAATAGTACCAAAACATGTCTTTCTAACAGGATTTGTATATTGTCTATTATATATTTATATAAAAAATGTGTGTACGTACGTACGTACGTGTGTGTGTGTGTGTATATATATATATATATATATATATTATATACACACACATATATATATATATTATATACACACACATATATATATATATTATATACACACACATATATATATATATATATATACACACACATATATATATATACATACACATATATATACACACACACACACACACACACACATATATATATACACACACACACACACACATATATACACACACACACACACACATATATATATATATATATATATATATATATATATATATATATATATATACACACACACACATATATATACACACTATAGTTCAAAAGTTTGAAGCCACCCACAGAATTAGCATGGGATGAACTTGACAGAAGTGTGAAGAAAAAAAAGGAAATTAGAGTTACTAAAAAAGAAAAAGAAGGAACTTGTACTTTGAGAAATTTTTGCAACAAATGCCAAAAATTTCTGCTGCAGTAATCAAGGGAGGTATTTTGACGAGAGCAGAATTTAATCATAAAATGATTTTTTTTCTTTTGGGCATAACATTTCTCGTAAAAAAAAATAATGTCTCACTTTTTTTAAACACGTAAAATATTTTTCTGTTATTTAAAGTACAAAACAATTACTTTTGGGGCCAATTTAAAATATTACCAGGGGTGGCCTCAAACTTTTGAACTGTAGTGTATATATGCCTCTATGTTTCCTCAAATGTGAAACATGTTTCACAAAATCAATCCCATTTTAGGAAAAAAAAAAGGATTAATATATCTAACAGACATAAAATGTCTATTTTTATTATATTTGTTGGCAAGAATAATTTCTGACCCAAATATATATAATAATACAAGTAAAGGTTTGTCACTTAGCTGATTGATATTATCTTCAGCATCCCGACTCCAGAGTTTCGTAGATGGACTCTCTGGCAATTACTCCATCCACTTATTGGAGGATATCAGCAATTGACTGTTTATATTTCTGAGATGAGGTATTATGTACACTATTTACATTATTCGGACTATTGGCTACAAAGATGAGGACAATAGTCCGAATAATGTAAATAGTGTACATAATACCTCATCTCAGAAATATAGACAGATACTGAAGGGTGATAAATATGGCAACAAAGATGAGGACAATAGTCCGAATAATGTAAATAGTGTACATAATACCTCATCTCAGAAATATAGACAGATACTGAAGGGTGATAAATATGGCAGTTTTCACTGTAACAGTGCATTTCTTGCCTCATTTGATTGTAATACATGGAAAAATATCCGTGAATATGAAAGGATCATGCTAAAAATAAGCAGACATAATGTTTGTAATTTATTTAATTAAACATGTTTAAAAGAGAATTTGCTGCCTAAATACACACACATATATAGCTATCAAAATACAAGGACCTTGGAATCAAAATCTTGAAAATGTGGCACATGAGAACATCAATAATTCCAGTTGTAGTTGGAGCCCTCGGATAGAAAAGATTCCAATAGACTCATTGAAGGGATTCCTGGTAGCCCATGCCTTAAAGAAATACAAACTCTTGTTCTCAGAGTACAACCCACAAAGGGCTTTATTTATTTAAAATATGTGCAAATTTTTTATTTTTTTAAATTTTTTTTTAATGCTCAGTGGAAAATATGATGTTTCTGTCCTGAGGTCTCTAGTTGGACCACCCCTCCCCCCCGGAAAGAAGTGAGTACACACCAAAAATCAAAGGAAATATAATTCACTTAATTCATCTGGACTCCTAGATATCTTTTTATGCCCAATCTTCACCGGATTTAAAGTTATAGTCACACACACACACACATCGTTTACATTCCCCAAAAACTAAAAGATGACATACACTTAAGAAACACCTCCCCTTCCCAGCAACGAATAAAGCTGTTAAAATGACCAAGGAGGGAATTCTGAAACTCTGGAATCTCCCAGACTCTAAATTAAAAACAACTTGAAAGAGGCCATTTCACCAATACAAGGACTGACCAAAAATAACAATAAAAAAAACAAGTGAAAACTAAAAAGTTCACTTTTTTCAAAGACAGTTATTCACTCCTGTAGTTCACTGCTACTAACAAGCAGGGTTTTTTTTTCTCCTCCTGATGATGGCCATGATGGCTGAAATTAGTCAAGGAACCTAATTTAAATGAGGAAATTAAAAAATATTTATATACAACCCAGTGAAATTTTCAAGATATATATATATATATATATATATATATATATATGTATGTATGTATGTATGTATGTATGTATGTATGTATGTGGTGGAGAGAGATAAGGAGACAAAGTGGAAATGCTATTATACAACTCATTTTGCCAAAGAAGTGAACCAAACTCACGGCATGTTAACAAAACATGTATAAGAAC
Source organism: Acanthosepion esculentum (assembly GCA_964036315.1). Classification (NCBI taxonomy): domain Eukaryota; kingdom Metazoa; phylum Mollusca; class Cephalopoda; order Sepiida; family Sepiidae; genus Acanthosepion; species Acanthosepion esculentum. Next base: position 42,385,691 of record OZ038515.1, read on the forward strand.
TTTTCTTGTCTCATTATCTACACTTTTTTTTTCTTTTGGACTCTTATGCACCTTATATACACACACACACACACTTTTAACCAACAAAAATTAGTGACAGTGCAAATTGAATTTCTTGCATCCTCATCTAATATAGGTACAAAAGTCTCTTTTGTGACAAGCGAGTATTGTGACCACTTGGCCATTTTTGTTGTTACTCAGTTGAAAGGGTGAAAAAATGGAGTCATGAAGGGGGAGGATGTTCGGTATTATTTAAAGCATTTTCAGGCTTGGCTCCCTGTGGCATCACATGATGAGCAGTCATAAGATCTGAGTTCTTTTACCACTGAATATTGAGTTTGGGGTGGGGGGGATCTGGAGGAAATTCCCCAATGGGGATAAAGATCAGCAGGAGAATTAAAAGAAGCTGCTTTTTATGGGGGAGGGGGAAGTTTTGCAAATTTTTCTTCTTTCACATAGCTATTATCTCTTGTTTATTATTAATCAGGCCTTGATTTTGGTAAAATTTGCAATATATATATATATATATATATATATATGTTAAATAATTATTTAATATTTACTTTGGTGTTACATTGGGCTCTCTGGATTACATCCTCTTTGGAATTATCCACATGGATTACCAAACCCTTCATTACCTTACTTGTGTGTGTATGTATGTATGTATGTGTATATATATATATATATATATATATATATATATATATATATATATATATATTAATTGGACGTAGTCCGACAATTTATTTAAAGACATTTATAATATGTTTAACGTTCTTTTTATAGATACAAGTATTTATTCAGGCCGGTAAATGTTATTTAATACTGTTTATTATAAAACAGAGAATTTGCTTTAATACTTGTATCTATAAAAAGAACGTTAAACATATTATAAATGTCTTTAAATATATATATATATATATATATTCCCATAAATAAATGAACTGCTGCAATATCTTAACAGTAGATTGTTGAAATATTCCAAGGGTCAATTTTCAAACTTAACCTGACAATTGGTACGTGCATGAAACGCAGTTGGAGCAAACGTTGAGGAACAAGTATATATTTATTATTACTAAAAGTTTTCACTCACTGTATAATATATATATAGCTATTAAACTTAACCTGACAATTGGTACGTGCATGAAACGCAGTTGGAGCAAACGTTGAGGAACAAGTATATATTTATTATTACTAAAAGTTTTCACTCACTGTATAATATATATGTATATATATATATATATATATATATATATATATATATATATATATATATAAAATTTGTTTCAATCCTTCATTAGCCTCCAATCCTTAGCTATAATTAATTAATGATGAACATGTCATTTTCATTTATGATCGATTTCATCATGATTCTTCTTCTAAGGTTGGAGAGTAATTACACATTCTTATTGCTCAAAGTAGAATGTATTAGTGCTATGAATATATATATATATATATATATATATATATATATATAATCATTCCTAAGATGCTTGTTCAAAGCTTAATCTAACAAATGGGCAATTTTTCTGTTCCACCTAGTATATACATTGAGAAAACAAAATTATTTTTTAATCATTTCACCCCAAGTAAGATCATAGCACCACTAAGATGCAAGGTGGGGGCGACTGGAAGTGAAAGAAAAGGGAAACAATGTAGAAGGAATGCGAAACCCAATAATAGTTTAAATATCAGAGTTTAGGCGGAGATGTTAGAAGTATAGATTTGAAGTAGACTTTGAAGGTTCCTTCAAAGGAAACCCAATCCTAAAGAGGAAACAAGGAATAAACCTCTTCTCCTATTCAAAAAACCTATCTACTCCTGCTAAAAGAAGAAAATAAATAACATTTCAGAGTTTAGGCGGAGTCATTAGAAGTATAGAGTTGAAGTAGACTTTAGAAGTAACCGGAAACTCAATCCTAAACACGAAACAAGGGATAAACCTCTACTGCTGTTCAAAAGACCAGAGTAGAGTGTGAACCGGATGATAGGCAAACCTATCTACTCCTATTGGGAAAGGTAAGAAATAGCAATGATTACTGAATAAAATTTCAGACAGAGATGTGAGAAGTACAATGTTGAAAGAACTAGAAACTCAGTATTAAACTGGAAACATTGGATAAATCTCTATTCCTATTCAAAAGACCAACAAAAAAAGTTAAAATGTTTTTATTAAAAAAAATATTTCAGTTCCCTTACCTGTCTCAGATTGTGACTATCATAACAACATGCTTCTACTCTGTTATTTTTGTTTAAACAAATAGATTCTTTCAATTTAACCTTGAACACTTTGGGTGGATTAATTCTGTACATCGTTTCGCAGACATTTTACACTGGTTATCCAAAACTAATCTTATTTCTTTTCTGTTCGTAGTGTTATTATGACCCATTACATTATAATTATTAAGACTTTCATTTATAGCCAGAAGCCTGCACTGTTGTAACGCTTCTACACCATAAAACCAGCACACTGAATTGAGGCCACTCACACAGGGGGACTTTTTTTGAAACAAATGATCAACTAAGACCAATTTTGACTAGTGACCAGAGCTGTCGTGCTTGAGCTCCCCTCATTAAGCCCTGACTTTGTGTCACATCCAACCACAGTGAAGAGACTACAGGCAAATACCCACTAGAGGGGACTTTTATCTCCCCCCTCCTCCAAAATGACCAATTAAGACCAGTTTTGGGCCTGACTTCACTTGTGCAGCGTCTAGGCAAATTTTGACCAGTTGCCTGAGCGTTCATGCTCAGGTTCCCCACATTAAACTCTGACCTTGTGTCGCATCCCACTTCAGTGGGGAGGCTATGGGTCGCTGTCCACACAGGGGGAGGGGCAGCCAGGATGATTGGGTTGTATCCGGACCAGCAACCAACTGACTCCTGCCGACTGCCAATCCACTCGTCGATTCCGGTTTCACTTCCTGCTGCTCATCTTGTGAATCACAGTGGTTTCAACTGCCTGCCCTCGACCAAGACTGCCTGACTGTCTTTTGACCTTTGACACCTCCCAAGCAGTTTCGTCTTCATCTTCTAGTTACCAACAATCGGCTACCCTGGGCTACAACTGCCAGCTAGTACCAACCCAATACACCAACTGGAGCACCACTTTGGCACCACTTAAGTTGCTCCAGTCATCAACTGTTGACGCATCCAAGACCAACAGTCAACTACCAGCACGACCACCCAGGGCATTTGAAACATCAAGATTCTTCAATTGTATTTTCCTGCCAATAATAAATTTTGGCATATTTTATCTAAACTCCTTGTTCTCTTTATCCTTGCCTTGGCCTCTGTTATGTCTTCAATTTTCAGTGTTTGTGGTGTTCATCTAACATCAACATCCAGACCCCACAACATGACTAAATTTTCTGTGTTACCCATTTTAATTTTTTTTTTTTTTTTTTGTTTTTTCAATTTAGTTTTTGATAAGCAGCAAATATAAAACATTTTATTTGAAAAGAGTTAATTGTTTATTCTTTTTAATTAATTTAATGGAATTTTAATTAAACATTTTATATCATCAAAAAAAGGGAATATAACCAGCTGCCTTAATATTTTATTGAGTTTAATATTGAGCACTGATCCAAATGTAAATATAAAACTTTCTGCTGTCTGTCATCAATTATCCATGGGCTGCCAGTGCGTGCACATTGACTCTTCATTTTTAATTTTTTTTTTTTTTTTTGAAAGAGAGAGGTGGGGGTAACAAAGCCAATCAAACACCCCAGAATAATGTAATAATATATTGTGTGGCTAATTTTAGTGTAGACTCGTTTTCCATCCTGATTAGGTCCCACTCAAATTCAGTTATTTATGTGCCATACATGTTTAGGCGATCATGTATCTTTTCGATACATGACTGATGAGGCAGATTCTTTCCCGCAGTAGTTTGCCATTTCTGTCTGCGGTAGACCAGATGCCATCCAAGGCTATAGAACCCAGTCTGCCCTGCTATTTACCCACAGATGAAGAGGAGAAGAAGAGGATTTATACCTTTCCCAAGGGTATGAGCGCATAAGTAATGGATTTGACAGGAGGCACGGTGGAGTAATGGATAGTAGCTCGGATTGAGGAATCGGAGAGCCGAGTTCGAATTCCAGTCAAATCCATTACATTCACTTACGTGCTTATACCCACTCAAATTACCACCTTAAAATATTGGAGGCCATATATATTTTATCTATGAAACCTTCACTTTGCAAATAGAAGGATTTTGTCCTTGGCCTCCAATTGGTTTCCATTTACATATATAATTTTTTTTTTACTCCCCATTTCTTTTATTGACAATGTATACCTATTTATTAACCTCGATTTAGCTCTGTTAAGTGAGGTTTGAAACTGGTTAGCTAGCTCATGTTTCATTTTTTTTTCTTTTATCACGTGTGGTAATATTAAAAGTAAAATTTGTCTATTTACGGCGGTTAATAATATATTTATAATTCCTGTACAATGACCAATTTCTTGAACTGATGAACTCTAGATAACACTAGTATCTACCCTTGCTGTTCTATAGTTCAATTGCAAATGGCAGAGATATCTAGTCTGCTGTTAATGGGTGAAACAGTAAATAGCAGTGTAAGAGATGCAAAAGAAAAAAAAAAAAGAAACACTTCAGTCATAAGTTCCTGTTCGTTCTCTCATCTATCTATTGAATTGCTGCTTTTATCTTGTGTAATTACAACTGCAGTATGTGAGAAAGACATGTCTAGATTAGGTCTCCTTTGACACTTACCTGCTATTATTTCATGACCAGCTTCTTTGTTGCTTCACAGGATGTTGTTAAATTCCTACTTTTAATAATTCAGTGGCTTACTTACACTACACACACACACACACACACACACACACACACACACACACACACATATTAATTTCCTTTCAAATTTTTTAATAATTTTAAAATTACAATGTATTAGACAGACCTTGTTAGATGAACCTAATAAGACTAATAAACATGAACTTTTGCTATATATATATATATATATATATATATATATATATATATTTGTGTATTTAGGCAGCAATCCTTCTTTCATGCACATTTCATTAAAACGACTGACAAGGTGCTTTTATTTCGTTTTTTATATAATTTCTCATGCAATCTAATAATTTTTTTTCTTTTCGGATCATAAATTATATAAAAACTGTCTGAATGTTCTTTTTATCCGAGCGCTTTCGGCTATACATTTAGCCATTTTCAAGGATTAAATATTTTAACTGTTAAAAAAGAAACAGTTTGTTGTATGTATGTTTTATAAGATGTTTTCATTGTTCAAAAGACTGTCAAGATATTGAGATACATATACATATATATATATTATATTACATTGTAAATCAGTTTGGGGATCAGTTTCTTAATAATAGAAAACTGACACCCCACTTATTGTCCAGTTGTCTCTTAAATTAATACTAATTTACATGTCTTAAAAATTATATATTTCAAGTCCTTAGAATTATAAGGTTTTTAAATGTGAATTTTTAAATGTATTTTCCTGTTGTAATATTAATGTACTAAATTAAGAGAGGGATCAATTTATTACTTAATAACAATAGAAAATCGATCCCCCATTTGAAGTCCAGTTAATTCCTATATTAATATGGACTTAGACGTGTCTTAAAAAAAATTTCAAGTCCTTATAAGGTTTTCACATGTGTGCGTTTTTAAATATACCTTTCCAGTTTGTTTCTTAATAACAAAACCAATCCCCAAATTTATGTCCAGTTGAATCTTCATATTATCGCAAATGACAATATATTTTGTTCTTTACTATTATTAAAAGGTTTTCCTATGCGAGTCATTAGATGTTTCTTTTCCAATTGTTATATGCAATAATTTTAGTTGGGGATCAGTTAAAACTTAATGACAACTGAAAAATGACCCCTCCCCCCAACACACACACACACTTTATGTCCAGTTGAATCTTCATGTTATCTCGAATGACAATATATTTTGTTCAGTCTTTATTCTTATTAGGTTGTCACATATGAGTCTTTATATATATTTTTTACAATTATTACTCAACTCTTTCTAGGTGTCGATTAGGTTTGCCCTTAAAAAGAAAATCTTTTTCCCAACATCAAAGGAGTTTCACTATTTAATAAATTTAGAAAAAAATACTACTTTAAAAAATTGCACCATAACTGTTGTTTTTAAAATCATTTCATCACAAGCAAGGCAATAAAGCCACTAAGACTCAAGGGGTTACTGAGTGTGAAAGAATATGAGAAAAATATACTCTTAAGAAGAGAGGACAATAAAAGAACAAGAATTAAGAAGATAATGATATACATCGCATTTAAATTTTTGAAGAACAAAATTTACTTGAAAGCAAAAAGCTGAAAGAGAATTCCACAAGCAAGAAATGCAATAGAGGAAACTGTTAGCATAGAATTTACGCTTACATCTAGCGGCCATTTCAACTGCAACATGAGACCTTGCTGCCAATCTAGTACAACACTTAAATTCATAAAGTCTTGGTACCATAGCTAAGAGGTGATCTGAACAATTATCATGGAAGTATTTATAGGAAAGGACACAGGGAAGCTACATTGCGGTGGTGAAAATTGACTGAAGCTGAGATGCCAGGTCAGGAGCACCAACATTGCAGATTCTTCTTAAGGATTTTATCAAGAATCTCTAAATATATAGCATGAGTGCTAGACCAGATGTGGCAGCAATATTCAAACCAAGGCCGAATGATACTTATAAATACATAAAATTCTGGTGAGAAAAATTGTTTATAACTATAAATAATGTACCTGATGGCGTATAAGACTCTCTTATTAATATTTGATACTGATATGCAGAAAACTTAAAACGGTTACTTGGGTCCTTATTTTAGTGCATCATTTTACTTAAAATTATTGCCACATGATGCAAACAATAGTCAGCTCGTTATTTAAACAAATTAGCCATAAATAATCGACAGTGCCTTTTTATAGCCATCTGTCAATTATATTATTGCCAACTAAAACTGTTCTTTTTTAAATTTATATAAGTAGCGAAGTAATCATTTTAAGTAATGCCATTAATCGACAAAAGTGCTACATAATCTTACAGTATTGTGGAGTTATCCTTGTCCAACATAATCAAGATCTTAGAGTCCTCTGTAAACATACAAACGGTGGTTCTATTTAAATCAAACTGATTTAAATCAATTCTACAAGAATCTTTATTTAAAGCAAAAGATTTAGAAATAAAATGTTTTTTTTATTTTCATGTAATTTCATGGAGGAATAAAAATGTTAGACATATTGAATCAAATGTTTATTCATCAACTGAATAACTTTCTTTTTTTCTTTTTTCTTTTTTAACCACAGAAAGTACAGACAAACCTCTCATCAACAGACTAATAGGGGTGCAGGAGACGGGTGGTCCGTTAAAGCCGATTGTCCGTAGATAGGAAGGGATTATTTTTGAGTTATAAAACCACTATAGCAACTACCAGTAGTTATGATCATAATGGAAATACTATAAACATGTATATATGGCATAAATAAATATATACTTAATGTAGATATATTAATCAAAATACCAAAAATAATAGATTTCTTAACTCCAGTAACTGTTATTGCTCTTTCTGAAGGCAAACATGAAATTACCTACTTAATGAGCTTGTGTAAATAGATGGCAGAATGAATAATGAGGGGGATAGTAAAAATATAGACTTTACTAAGGATAGAAGAGAGCCATGATTGCCCACATCCTGAAAAGACATAGCATGATGATGATTTGGGCATCAAAAAAAAAAAGTGTCAAACAAGGTGGAATGTTATTGGCCATTCTCTTTTGTATTGTCTTATCAGCTGTAATATTTAAAACTGAACAGGAGTGTAGAGAAAGCAGTTTCTTTATTGGGGGGTTAAATACGGACAAGCCTCTCATCAACGGACTAATAGAGGGAGGGGTGGTCCGTTAAAGCTGATTGTCCGTAGATAGGAAGGGATTATTTTTGAGTTATAAAACCACTATAGTAACTACCAGTAGGTATGATCATAATGTAAATACTATAAACATGTATATATGGCATAAATAAATATATACTTAATATAGATATATTAATCAAAATAACAAAAATAATAGATTTCTTACAGCTACTTTCTCACGCATGAATTAATGTATCGTACTTTATATACTGTACTGGATGGCAACTGGTCTACCTCAGAAAGAAATGGCAACCTACTGCGGGAAAAAATCTGCCTCGTCAGTAATGTATTGAAAGATACATGATCTCCTAAACGTGTATCACGCATGGCACATAACTGACTGACTGACTTTCCAGTCGAATCCATTACATTCACTTACGTGCTAATACCCTTGGGAAAGGTATGAATCCTCTTCTTCTCCCCCCAGCTATGGGTAAATAGCAGGACAGACTGGGTTCTATAGCCTTGGATGGCAACCAGTCTAGGAGAAGGAAAAATTCTGAATTCAAAACCACCCTGGAGAGGGTTGGACTCCATCAGGCTGTCTTTCCCTAGAAACACCACTTCTACTGCAGCTGCAGTACTACAGGTCATGGGATAAAATAAAAATTTATAGTTTCCAGGTAGCAGGTATTGGCTCAAAATGAAGCCCTTCAAAAATGCGAGGGGGGCACTGTTAGTGATCAAATAATAATAGGAATTTTATTTTCAAATATTTTAAAACGCTGACTCATGACTTTGAGATGGTAATTCCAGTCGACCCATCAAGTCCAGCAACTGAAAAATTAATCCAATGCTTCACTTATTTACCTGTCACAAAACATATACAAATATATCAGCAAGTGCATGTTTCATCAACTTCACCTCTTCGCCTGAGTCCATTTGTTCTTGAAAGCTAATATCTACTGTCAATCTCTGATCTCTTGATCAATGCCTTTAACTGCAGGCAAAAACATCAAATCTCTCTCTTCCTTCAGGGCAAAGCACAAGTTGAATTTGGTTCCAAAGTCATTGATTTTCCATCTTCAAATAACTTCTTGTTAAATACCATAGACTGTGAATATAAATGAATTGTTTATTATTCAGTGAGATCTTAATTTTGCATGTGGCACAAGAATTTATTCAATTTTTGGCTAAATTCCACAGATGAATAGTCATCATTATTTACATTCTTTACATTCAAACTAATATATTCATCTTTGTTATTATCACAACATTTTCACTGTTATGCTGTCTGTCTTCAGGACAATACCTCATTGATCATGCTTTGCCTGGACAAGTAGCAAGTTAATCTGTGTGATAAGGTGATTGTAGTATAGCCAACATATTAGCATCGTTTTGTCAGATTAATGTCCTCGTCTTATCACAATTTTGACATTGTGCTTTCCTCAGGTCTATTGATCAAGATAATACCTTCAGGGTATTTCAGACTGAACCCTTTATTTAATCTACAAGGCTATTCTTTTACTAGTCTTGTTTCCACTGAGGATTCTGTACAACCCGACCCAAGAATTGAACTCATAATTATTATGCCACTAAATTTGTGAACCAACACTTTAATCTTCTTATGTTAATGATTATTATTATTATTATTATAATTATTATTATTATTGTTATTATTATTATTGTTATTATTTAATTATTGTTATTATTGTTAGATGAAATACATTCAAGCAAATAAGAATAGGTAAGTAAAATAAGAATAGGTAAGCCTATAAATATTGCTTTTTTTGTAAGTAAAAGTAGAATGTAACAAGGCAGCTGCTCGCTATCCCAAAACTGGATTTCCAGGAATGCTTCCATCAATGGAAACAACACTGGATGAAGTTTATGGCTTCAGAAGGGGACTACATCGAAGGAGATTAAATTTTATAGCACCTGTCCCAATACTTTTTGATCAGACCTCATATGCTCAGGGTATTTTAAACTGAACCCTTTATTTAATCAAAAAGGCTAGATTGTTCTCTTTACACTGTTCATGTCTAGGGATATTTAATCTTCATTTTTAATTATTTTTTTTTTGGTTGCTCTGTATTTATTTATCAGAAGAAAATTATTGGCGAACCGTCTTTAGATTAAATCGGAGCACAAGGTTTGTATGGAAAATATACAGCGATTTAATATTAATGCAAAAATTGCCTCCTTACGGCAATAGAGCTGAAGTCCCCTTCGATATACTCCTCTTGGGATATCACACTTATCTTCATGTCTCTTCAACTTGTGGTTTAATCATCAGTTGTTCCAAATTACAAAAATTAAGATTCAAGGCATTATCACAGAAAGCCAAAGCTGGAATTAGTATTGAAACATTTTCTTAGAGATTGGTTGTGTAACAAGACCTTTTTTTTTATTATGTGAGTCCTTGCATATTTATATACATAATTGCCGAAATTATCTAATTGCATTGGCATATTGCCACAGATGTCAGGATGGGCTCATTAGCTGTTAGTGCAATGGGGAAGTTTTGACTTGGAGAAAAGATTCCCAAGAACTAGGCATTAGTGAATTCTACTTGGAGCCTTTTTAAATGAAAAGCTTGTTTCAATAAACCAATCTGTGTTATCAGTTGGTGACTATTATTAACATTGCGAATCAGATCTTGTAGAATAGAGATGTCTAGGGAATCAAAGATGTTTATGGTTTTTATTTGGAGAATTCTTCTGCCCTATCTTTGACATCATTATTATGGTCTCTTGCTCTTTTTTTTTTTTTTTAATCAGGCTTACAGCCAGATCACGTTCAAATATCAGTTTCTGTATGCTCACTGAAGTTAAGCAATATCAAGCCTGGTCAGTACCTAGATAGGTGACCTATTGGGAATGCCAGGTGCTACAAGCTTGGATGTGTGTGTGTACTGTAGTGCAATGAATAATGGCTCAGAATTGGAAAATTAGAGAGCCACGTTCCAATTCCAGTTGGGTTTGCTATATTCACTCACATGCAAATACCCTTGGGAATCCACCTCTTCTCCCTCCAGCTATGACTTGTATCACTAAATAATTATCTCTCCTCCAAAAAAAAAATTCTTCTAATCTAAAAATATTCTGGCTTTAAATAACCTGAAAAAGTGTTGATAAGGTGCAAAAAAAATGAATCAATCTGTTTTATCATTCCATATAGTATATTCATTCTTTGTCTTTCTTTCATTTCATTTTTGGCTTTTAGTTTTTTATGGATGGCTCTAAATATGGATTACTGTTTCCTGTAGATTGATTCAATCCGAGACGAATTCTTGAGTTTTAATATTTTGCTTATTTGCTTGAAGTTAATTTCAACCTATGTACCTATGTCTGACAAATGAGACTTTTCATTATTACCATATACTCCAATTCTTTGATTCCAGGATATTTTTCGATTATAAGAATTTTTATTTCTCTCTCTCTCTCTTCCCATTCTAGTCTCTCTCTTTCTATCTCTCTTTTTCTTTCTTTCTTTCCATTCTAGTCTCTCTCGCTCTCTCTTTTTCTTTCTTTCTTTCCATTCTAGTCTCTCTCGCTCTCTCTTTTTCTTTCTTTCTTTCCATTCTAGTCTCTCTCGCTCTCTCTTTTTCTTTCTTTCTTTCCATTCTAGTCTCTCTCGCTCTCTCTTTTTCTTTCTTTCTTTCCATTCTAGTCTCTCTCGCTCTCTTTTTCTTTCTTTCTTTCCATTCTAGTCTCTCTCGCTCTCTCTTTTTCTTTCTTTCTTTCCATTCTAGTCTCTCTCGCTCTCTCTCTTTCTTTCTTTCTTTCCATTCTAGTCTCTCTCGCTCTCTCTCTTTCTTTCTTTCTTTCCATTCTAGTCTCTCTCGCTCTCTCTCTTTCTTTCTTTCTTTCCATTCTAGTCTCTCTCGCTCTCTCTCTTTCTTTCTTTCTTTCCATTCTAGTCTCTCTCGCTCTCTCTCTTTCTTTCTTTCTTTCCATTCTAGTCTCTCTCGCTCTCTCTCTTTCTTTCTTTCTTTCCATTCTAGTCTCTCTCGCTCTCTCTCTTTCTTTCTTTCTTTCCATTCTAGTCTCTCTCGCTCTCTCTTTCTTTCCATTCTAGTCTCTCTCGCTCTCTCTTTCTTTCCATTCTAGTCTCTCTCGCTCTCTCTTTCTTTCCATTCTAGTCTCTCTCGCTCTCTCTTTCTTTCCATTCTAGTCTCTCTCGCTCTCTTTCTTTCCATTCTAGTCTCTCTCGCTCTCTCTTTCTTTCCATTCTAGTCTCTCTCGCTCTCTCTTTCTTTCCATTCTAGTCTCTCTCGCTCTCTCTTTCTTTCCATTCTAGTCTCTCTCGCTCTCTCTTTCTTTCCATTCTAGTCTCTCTCGCTCTCTCTTTCTTTCCATTCTAGTCTCTCTCGCTCTCTCTTTCTTTCCATTCTAGTCTCTCTCGCTCTCTCTTTCTTTCCATTCTAGTCTCTCTCGCTCTCTCTTTCTTTCCATTCTAGTCTCTCTCGCTCTCTCTTTCTTTCCATTCTAGTCTCTCTCGCTCTCTCTTTCTTTCCATTCTAGTCTCTCTCGCTCTCTCTTTCTTTCCATTCTAGTCTCTCTCGCTCTCTCTTTCTTTCCATTCTAGTCTCTCTCGCTCTCTCTTTCTTTCCATTCTAGTCTCTCTCGCTCTCTCTTTCTTTCCATTCTAGTCTCTCTCGCTCTCTCTTTCTTTCCATTCTAGTCTCTCTCGCTCTCTCTTTCTTTCCATTCTAGTCTCTCTCGCTCTCTCTTTCTTTCCATTCTAGTCTCTCTCGCTCTCTCTTTTTCTTTCTTTCTTTCCATTCTAGTCTCTCTCTTCTTTTTTTTTTTTTTTTGTAAGATAATAATGATTTAATGATACAAGTCTTACTAATTAACCCATAGCTGTGGGCAGAAGAGGTGGATTCATACTTTCCCCAACAATATTTGTGTGTAAGTCAATATAACTAACCCAATGGGAATTAGAACTCAGCACTCTGATTTAACAACTCTGAGCCTATCCAAGCTTACAGCACCTAGTATTCCTCAGCAGTCACCCATCAAGATACTGACCAGACTCAACTTCAGCGATTGTACGAGAACCAGTGTTTCAATGTGATGTAGCCATAAGCCAAAAATAATACATTAGACTCCTGAATCATATCATATATTAACAGTCCAAAAAAGCTTTCCATCCTGCCACATATCTTTGGCTCAGTAAGAGTTCTCGGTGATATTTAAACTGCATCCAATATTTTCTTGGATTTCTCAGATCCAGCATTGTCAGCCATTAATTTTTGACAAATATTTCATTCATCTTATTTCTGTTACATTTTATTGCAACTTCCTGGTTACCATTCTATGGATGTAAATAAGCTTTTCTCTTTCGCAAGAAGCCTGTCTGTCCAGGACGGCTGTCTTACCGATTAGATCACAGAGGCAACTGGTTATAGAAACTCACATCTAACCATATGTGTATATTTCATCAGGGTTATTTTCCCAGATTTGGTGCCATTTTATTTAAATAATTTGCATATATGCAAGCATGGTGCCACAGCATGGTAGTTTTTCGACCTAAGCCCATTTATAAAGGGTGTTCCATTAAGGGGGATCAAAGTCAGCAGTAAATATATCAGTGTTGTTGGTGAAAATTTATTTATTTCTCTATTGGATCATGTTATTTAAGTCATGTGGGAAAAATAATATTGACCAAATGTCTGCCAAGAATGATAGATATGGATAGAAAGATAGATATGCAAAGATATAGATAGTTAGATATGCAAAGATATAGATAGATAGATAGTTAGATATGCAAAGATATAGATAGATAGATAGTTAGATATGCAAAGATATAGATAGATAGTTAGATATGCAAAGATATAGATAGATAGATATGGAAAGATATAGGTAGATAGATAGATAGATATGGAAAGATATAGATAGATAGATATGGAAAGATATAGATAGATAGATATGGAAAGATATAGATAGATAGATATGGAAAGATATAGATAGATAGATATGGAAAGATATAGATAGATAGATATGGAAAGATATAGATAGATAGATATGGAAAGATATAGATAGATAGATATGGAAAGATATAGATAGATAGATATGGAAAGATATAGATAGATAGATATGGAAAGATATAGATAGATAGATATGGAAAGATATAGATAGATAGATATGGAAAGATATAGATAGATAGATATGGAAAGATATAGATAGATAGATAGATATGGAAAGATATAGATAGATAGATAGATATGGAAAGATATAGATAGATAGATAGATATGGAAAGATATAGATAGATAGATAGATATGGAAAGATATAGATAGATAGATAGATATGGAAAGATATAGATAGATAGATAGATATGGAAAGATATAGATAGATAGATAGATATGGAAAGATATAGATAGATAGATAGATATGGAAAGATATAGATAGATAGATAGATATGGAAAGATATAGATAGATAGATAGATATGGAAAGATATAGATAGATATATCTGACTATGAAAGACATACATATGAATAGAATGTGATGGAGAAGAAAATTGTGCTGACTTTTTTTTTATCTTTGAGATTATGTTAATGTAACTCACCAAAGCAGCACCTCATTTGAAGCCTAATATCTCCAATAACCTCTATTACAATGCTATGCAATGGATTATTTTTTTTAACAAATCTCTCCAATATTTTTCTAGCCAAAAAAAATAGTCTATTCAAAATCCCTCCATTTTAAAATCGTTAATGTCCAGTAACAATAATTTTACAAGAGAATAACCACAAATATGACAGGGTGGGTGGGAACTGCTTATTTTTTATTTATTTATTGTAAGTTTGAGAGCTAGGTTGACGGTTAGGGGTTTTCTTGGTCTTCTTGACCTCGTGTTCTTCGTTCCTTTCCTCTACCATCAAGACTATACCACCAAGTGCACAACCACCTTTTATTGTCAATCTGTCTCATTATTAATAATCTTGACAATCACACACGAATTTTCTTGTGGCATATTTGCCTTATTAACCAACGCACTGTAATTTACAAGTGCGTGTCTGCTTCTTAGGGTGTGGCCACGTTGGATGCATGTTTCATTTCTGGGTGGGGGGGTGCTAGGACGAACGCACCCCCTATTTCATTTTTTTTTTCTTTCCTTGAATTTACTACGTTGACAGCTTTATTTACTGTCAACAATTGTGAGTTTTATTTTTTTTTATTTAAAAATTTTTTGTTGTTCATAATAATAATAATAATAATAATAGGACCCCCCCCCCCCATCTTGTCATAGCAACAACGATTTTTCAGTTTTCTTGCTGGCAAGGTTCGCGGATTCCATCTCATATTTTCAAGTGTAATTATTTGTTTGAACGATGTTAAATTAAATTCTTTCATTTGCTAAAAAACGGATACTTTTTTTGTTTTTCGTTATGAGAATACACAAAAAAAAATCAGTTAGTGGGAGACGATCTTTTTTTTTATTCATTCATTTATTTATTTATTTTAGTAGCAACCTCGGAATAATAAACCATGTGAGAGACGGGAGGTGATTATGTTGACAAGACGAAAAAAGTAGATATTTTAAAAGAAAACTATAAAAGATTTTTGTTTAAGCAATCATAATTTTTAATCCCGTGATTCTTCTTTTTCTTTTCTTTTTTTTTTTTTTCTTTTTTGTAAATTTTATTTCGATAAGAAGACAATTTCTAATTTCAATGCTTTTAGTTTTAGGATAGAAAATGCTGCTTTTATGGAGAATATATAAATGCAAGTAAGTAATGAAAATATGGGACGAAAGGCGAGCACTTATTCGACGCACTAATTTTAAAAATGCGTCACTTTAAAAAAGAAAGAAAAAAAAGTTTTCATATCAGAACATAATTATGATTATCAGCCCCTCACATTGTTTAGTGGTTGGGGTGATCCCCGATTTTGTGACCGTCTAGCTCCACCTCTACTTTTTTTTTTCTTTTCTTTTTTTTTTTTCGTTATTCCTCTGTTTCTGTTTCTGTTTCTTTTTCCTTTTTTCCTTTTCTTTTTTTCTTTCCTAGTCTTTTAAACGTTAGTTTTTTGGGGGATGGAGGGGTGCTCTTCTTCGTGTTCTTTCTCGCCCACTCTTTAATTTTTCTTATCCTTTTCTTTCTTTCTTTCTTTTTTTTTTCTCGGTTGTCTTTGACATCTTTCTAATTATAAGTTATATAACTCAATATTATAACACTTAAAAAAACAGTAACAAACACCAATGAAATACGTAGCTTCTCACCACACTATTACCAGCATTTAAAGGAAATTATATATAATAATATTCAGTTGTATGGATATGAGTTTGTGACCCTGGGTTTCACGCTTTTGCGATCATCAGACAAACTGTGTGTGTGTGTGTGTGTGTGAGAGAGAGAGAGAATTGCTATGTGCCCGAGTTTTGGATTCATAGTTCAGTGGTAAACTATTGAACTGGCACTCGCAAGGTCGTTGTCGTTTCTTTCTGACTATACCAGCCCCCTCCGACTTGACGTGCAAATACTTCCTCGGCTCAACACGGAAAATCTCCATGTGACGATTCTCCGAGCACCTTCCCCCTCTCTCCTCCCGCTCCCAACAACCACCACCATCATGGGGGCCCTTGGCAATGGCTCAGTGGCGGAGCAGTGGAGTGGAAACCTACAAGATTGCGAGGAAGGTGGGGTTCGTTAGCATAGGCTCGCTCAAAAGAGGAAGCGGAACACAAACGTCACGTCGGAAATGTTGATGTACACAGTTTCGAAAAAAAAATGTTTTAAACGTAAAATATCTGCTTGCTTTAAGATTAGGCTCAAGTGGTAGGGACGAGGGGTGAAAGACGAAAAGGTTTGTTTCAGCTTAATCTCAGTTTATTTTAGATTGGTGGTGAGGGCGTAGGAAAATTTATTGGTAAAAAAAAAAAATAGCAACGATTGAAGCATCTATTGTTGAACTGGTCTACGAGGGGGTGCTGAGAAGTTCTCGTCCCGACCACTGGCCAATATCCGACCAAAAATAACAGAATATTTTTTCTTTCTTTTTTTTTTATATTCGTTTATTTGAAGGGCCATGAACTTTTCAGCACCTCTCCGAATATATAAAAAAAATGATTACGAACCATATGAAATGGGTAATTGAATGACAAAAATAGGAAGACAAAAAACTAAGTCATACGTTCCTTCCCCAGAAGGAATTTTCGATGTAAAACTGAAACCGGCCTTTGTTATATTGCCCGCCCCCAACGCCAATAAAAGATAAAAAAAATCGATTTCATCATTAGCTGAACGAAACACGTGACCTAGTAGGTTTTTTTTTCCAGTTTGTAACTTATTTACCAACCTACCTGTGCATGTGTGTATGTATGGAGTAATTCCCGACTCCAGAGTTTCGTAAACAGACCTTCTGGGAATTACTACATCCACTCATCAGAGGGTATCAATTATATATATATATATACACAGGGTAACCCGGATATAAGAGACCCGGATATAAGAGAAACTCGGATATAAGAGAGATTTTCTCTGGTCCCAAATTAGAGCCTGTGTTAATGCATATATAGTAGACCAAACCCGGATATAAGATACTTCTTCTCCGGTTCCGACAACTCTCTTATATCTGGGTTACACTGTATATATATATATATATATATATTGCCTGATTATTGCTTATTTAATTATTCTTTTGGATTTAATCCATATATTAAATTTATATTAAATAATTATTATAGGCTGATAACGTTATAATAGCATTATATAATTATTGGCCAATAACATTCAGACCTAAAATCTACTCCAGCTTACAGAGTGTTGGCTAGAAGGCCTTTATATATATATATATATATATAATCTTAGGTTTTTAGGCCAATATCCAAACAAACCTCCTTCCTGTCACTCTTTTCTTCCTTCTCTCTCTGTCTCACACACACACACACACACGTGTGTGTGTGTGTGTATGGAGAGGGGATATACACATATATACATGCATGCTGACAAAAGCACACGGAAATGGAAATAGATCTAAGAACACACAGGCGTCATTAAAAAGATAAGCATGCCGGTAACTACTCCATTTCTTGGACCAATCTTAATTGTTTTATAATCCTTCATGCAGAACTATTCACTGCCAGTTCAAGAAAGGCATTTGGGTCACTAATACAGAAAAAGAGAATGGCTTGTATCAAGAATATTTAACATTGAAAAACATAAAGGAAAAAAAAAATATTTTTAATAATATGTGGAAATCTCCACCCTTTGCCTGATGATGGTCGCAAGACCAGATACTCGTGTAGCAAAATTATGGAAAATAAAGCATAATATTTTTTTTTTAAATCCACATTACAACCAAAAACGTTTGCGGTTTCTCTCTTCTTTTTAATATACACACTTTTTTCTTGTTGGAACTACTATAACCTCTTCCTTTTATTTATTTATTTATTTATATATATATATATATATATATATATATATATATATATATATATATATATATATATATATAGATAGGGTGTTTCATAAAGAGGGATCAAAGTCAGCAGTAAATAAATCGGTGTTATTGGTGAAAATTTATTTATTTCTCTATTGTGAAAAATAATATCACCCAAATGTCTGCCAAATCTAAAAGAAAAAAATCATTAGATGCTTCAACTTAATTCACATTTAAAATCAGAGTCCAAGTTATTGGAACACCCTTTATATTAGGGAGCGATGAAAAGTTCTTTTGCCAAAATCTGATGAAATGTCCTAACATTGTTAGTTTTTTTGTGTTTGATATTTTTTTTGCTTTTTTTTGTTATTTAAAGTGTTTCAGTCTGAGAACATTTCAAAATCACTCATATCTAAAGAAAAAAAAGAAAAAAACAGAAAAAAAAGTACATAAAATTGTCAAATTTTTTTTATATCCTGTTCAAGGATTTCACTGAATAGTTGAAAATTGATAAGCAAGGAGGTAATAATAATAATAATAATAATAATAACAACAACTTTTGGGGTAGATAACCAGTAATTAGAAATCAGGTGGCTGGGTCACTTATTTGACACCTGCAAGTATACATTAAAAATTTTTTTTCAGTTCGACTTTTTATTTACTGCTTTCAATATTTAATTAAATATGTCATAAAATATGTAAAACAATAATATTTACATATTTATAAGTCTACCATTCATCCATGCTTTGAATATTGCTGCTACATATGGTCCGGTGCTCCTGCTATATATTTAGAGATTCTTGATAAAATCCAAAGAGGAATCTGCAATGTTTTTCTCCAGAATCTATCTTACATATTTATAAGTCTACCATTCATCCATGCTTTGAATATTGCTGCCACATATGGTCCGGTGCTCCTGCTATATATTTAGAGATTCTTGATAAAATCCAAAGAAGATTCTGTAGTGTTATTGGTCTTGACCTGGCATTTCGGTTGCATCACTTTCCCACCACCGTAATGTAGCTTCCCTGTGGCCTTTCTATAAATACCTCCCTGGTAATTGTTCAGATCACCTCTTAGCTATGGTACCAAGACTTTATGAATTTAAGTGCTATATTAAATTGGCAGCAAGGTCTCATGTTGCAGTTGAAATGGCCGCTAGATGTAAGCGTAAATTCTATGCTAACAGTTTCCTCTATTGCATTTCTTGCTTGTGGAATTCTCTTTCAGCTTTTTGCTTTCAAATAAATTTTGTCCTTCAAAAACTTAAATGCGATGTATATCATTATCTTAATTCTTGTTCTTTTATTGTCCTCTCTTCTTAAGAGTATATTTTGCTCATATTCTTTCACACTCAGTAACCCCTTGAGTCTTAGTGGCTTTATTGCCTTGCTTGCGATGAAATGATTTTAAAAACAACAGTTATGGTGCAATTTTTTAAAGTAGTATTTTTTTCTAAATTTATTAAATAGTGAAACTCCTTTGATGTTGGGAAAAAGATTTTCTTTTTAAGGGCAAACCTAATCGACACCTAGAAAGAGTTGAGTAATAATTGTAAAAAATATATATAAAGACTCATATGTGACAACCTAAAGACTGAACAAAATATATTGTCATTTGAGATAACATGAAGATTCAACTGGACATAAAGTGTGTGTGTGTGTGGGGGGGGGGGTCATTTTTCAGTTGTCATTAAGTTTTAACTGATCCCCAACTAAAATTATTGCATATAACAATTGGAAAAGAAACATCTAATGACTCGCATAGGAAAACCTTTTAATAATAGTAAAGAACAAAATATATTGTCATTTGTGATATGAAGATTCAACTGGACATAAAGGGGGGCTCATTTTTCAGTTGCCATTAAGTATTAAACTGATCCCCAACTAAAATTATTACATATAACAATTGGAAAAGAAACCTTTGGACGACTCACATTGGAAAACCTTTTAATAATAGTAAAGAACAAACTATATTGTCATTTGTGATAATATGAAGATTCAACTGGACATAAAGGGGGGGGGTCATTTTTCAGTTGCCATTAAGTATTAAACTGATCCCCAACTAAAATTATTACATATAACAATTGGAAAAGAAATCACCCAACTTATAAGTTAATAGTAATCATATTCATGCTACATTGACTTAGATTATCCATTATCTCATGTCGCTGCTCTTTTCTCATCTTTTGCCCGTATCTTCTTGTTCTCACCCTTATCCCTTCCATTCTTCGTTGACCATCTCTTTTTATCTAAACATTATACAAAGATGGGTTACTTTAATAACAAGTGAAATTAAGAAATAAAGAACGTCAAAATATTTTTGACTGCAATATCTGTCTATATCTCTGAGATGAGGTATTATGATTACTTACATTATTTACATTATTCAGACTGTTATCCCCATCTTAATTGCCATGTTCACAATATTTCAGACGTTGTACGCTCCGGCCTTCTTCAGGTGATTGGAATTTCGAACCAAACGCTTTATTTCATCCACCGGGTTAGATTGTTTTAATTCCACATGCCATGCCTCTTCTGGATGTCTGTTATTTCCCTTTAAATCAACTCTTGAAGTTTGGTTGGCCACTGCTGTAGCCTGGTATTGAACTCACAACACTTTGGGTCTAGTCACTGGATCTATGCGTCTTTATCCACTGAGCCATGTGCCCTCGAGAACAATCTACCCTGGTGGACGAAATAAAGGGTTCAGTTTGAGATTCCCATCATCTGTTGAACGCCGGAGCATACAACAGCCAAAACGTTGTGAATATGGCAATGAAAATGTGGATAACAGTCTGAATAATGTAAATAATATGAGTAATTTTTGACTGCATTTTTTTCTTTTATCATTCATTTTGCTCAATCATTCCATCAAGAATTTTCATAAAACAATCGACATTTTTACACCTTTCCATTTCTATCTGCTTTCAATCTCTCCTTTCTCTTTCTCTCCAACAAGTCTCTCCTCTCGCTTTGTCTCCGACAAGTCTCTCCTCTCGCTTTGTCTCCGACAAGTCTCTCCTCTCGCTTTGTCTCCGACAAGTCTCTCCTCTCGCTTTGTCTCCGCCAAGTCTCTCCTCTCGCTTTGTCTCCGACAAGTCTCTCCTCTCGCTTTGTCTCCGACAAGTCTCTCCTCTCGCTTTGTCTCCGACAAGTCTCTCCTCTCGCTTTGTCTCCGACAAGTCTCTCCTCTCGCTTTGTCTCCGACAAGTCTCTCCTCTCGCTTTGTCTCCGACAAGTCTCTCCTCTCGCTTTGTCTCCGACAAGTCTCTCCTCTCGCTTTGTCTCCGACAAGTCTCTCCTCTCGCTTTGTCTCCGACAAGTCTCTCCTCTCGCTTTGTCTCCGACAAGTCTCTCCTCTCGCTTTGTCTCCGACAAGTCTCTCCTCTCGCTTTGTCTCCGACAAGTCTCTCCTCTCGCTTTGTCTCCGACAAGTCTCTCCTCTCGCTTTGTCTCCGACAAGTCTCTCCTCTCGCTTTGTCTCCGACAAGTCTCTCCTCTCGCTTTGTCTCCGACAAGTCTCTCCTCTCGCTTTGTCTCCGACAAGTCTCTCCTCTCGCTTTGTCTCCGACAAGTCTCTCCTCTCGCTTTGTCTCCGACAAGTCTCTCCTCTCGCTTTGTCTCCGACAAGTCTCTCCTCTCGCTTTGTCTCCGACAAGTCTCTCCTCTCGCTTTGTCTCCGACAAGTCTCTCCTCTCGCTTTGTCTCCAACAAGTCTCTCTCTCTCTTTTGTCTTTATACTTTCATCCTTACCTTTTTATATGTGTACGTTTGTATTTTTTCCATTCGCCTGCTTTCCTTTTCATTATTCCTTAGCTTTTCTCCCCTCCTACTTCTCTGCTCCTCCGGTTTCCTTCTTGCTTTATGCACCATGTTGGTTTCTCACCCATAAAGTGTAAATGATTCCAACTAAAGGCCACATCACGCTGAAATGCAGATTCCTGAACAATCACCAAAGTTAAGCAACATTGTTAAGCAAAATATTTCCTGGCTTTAAATAACTTGCAAAGGCTTGATAAACCATAGAGGACAACTCCGTCACTGATTCCAATGAAAGAGTTGGTGATCAATCAGATTCTACACTTTGATCCTACGTAGATAAATGTAATGCTGTATGTACGAACAAGAAAAATAATATGTTAGTCTCGTGAAATACACATATTGATACTCAGCAAAAGCATTCCTTCCTGACGCATATCTTTGTCTCGGTAAGAATAGGCAATATTTAAACTGCATCCACGATAAAATATTGTCTTGAATTTCTCAGATTCAGCATTGTCAGCCATTACTTTTTGACAAGTATTTCTTTCATCTTATTTCTGTTACATTTTATTGCAACGTCCTAATTATCATTCTATGGATGCAAATAAACCTCTCTCTTCCACAAGACACCTGTCTGTCCAGGACAGCTGTCTTACCAATTAGATCACAGAAGCAACTGGTTATAGAAACTCAAATTTAAACATATATACAAGGTTTATATTTTGTCGGTGTTATTTTGCCAGATTTGCTTACACACAGGCATGGAGCCGCAAGACAAAATGTCAGAGGTGGGACTTGGTCAAATGCTAAGTTTTAATTTAGACAGCTGACTCATTTATTTATTGAATCTGATCCTCTCAGAAACAAGAAAATATAAATCTATTATCTGACTGCAGACATTTTGTTTTAAATACACATTTTTTTTATATGACATTGTACTTATTTTCCGGAATAGGACCGATAGACTTTCAGTATATAAATTTTATAAGGTAATATTTTGGGAGGGAAAATGGTTTTAAGGTAATATTTAGGGAAAAAAGATTTTTTTGACAGTATTAGAAGTTAATATTTTATTGTGGGAGGAGGTTTCTTGGCATATATATTTTAGAAGGTAATATATTATGGGAAAAATGTTTTTTGGGCATATAAATTTTAGAAAGTAATTTTTCGGCATTTAAGTTTTACATGGTAATAATTTGGTGTGGGGATATATAAGTTTTAAGGTAATATTTTGTGGAAAAAGTTTTTAGCATATATGTGATAGTGTATGAAGGTAACATTTCAGGGGGTTTGTTTTTTTTTGTTTTTTTGTTTTGTTTTTTTTGCATATAAGGTTTAGAAAGTATTATTAGGGAGGGGAAGTTTTTTGACATATTTTAGAAAGTAATTTTTTGGCATTTAAGATTTACAAGGTAATATTTTGGGGTGGGTATATAATTTTTAAGGTAATATTTTTGGAAAAATATTTTCAGTATGTTTTAGAAGGTGATATTTCATGGGGGAAAGAGTTTTTCAGCATATAGATTTTACAAGGTAATATTTCTGTTTGGAAATGTAATAGATGGAGCCAAATATAAAAGAAAACTCAAAGAGCAGCATCAACCACAGGGATCTCATTGAATAAATCTACACTTTTTTAAAATTTATTAATTCCTCACTTATTTTAAAATGGTTTATTCTGATTTATTTTACTAGTGTGCATAAATGTACCATAGAATTTAGTTGTTAAGTACATGTTTATTTTCATTAAATTAGTTTTAATTCAAAATAAACCATATACAATTACTATTTCTATAATAACATTTCTAAACTTATCTATTAGTAAAAATAAAGACTTTTTTTTTTTTTCATCATATGGTTATTGGGGTCTACACCAAAAAATTAGAGTAAAAGTGGCCCCTGGGTAGAAAATTAGAGTAAAAGTGGCCCCTGAGTAGAAAATTAGAGTAAAAGTGGCCCCTGGGTAAAAAAAGGTTAAGAACCACTGCTCTAGTGCCCTGGAGGGTACATGTAGTATTAGTTGTAATATTACCTTGATTATATTATTAGATGAAGCATTATCAATTATTATTAATTAATTGTGTATGCCAGTGTATTGTTAAGAATTATGTATAATGACATGTCCTTGTATGAGCAGGACGCATGAGCTTTTGGTACATGGGGATCCAATAGGAAGATTGTGTTAAGTTTAGAAAAGAAAATGGCTTTGCCTTGAAAATCAGTATTTTAATTTCCTCGACCATGGCTTCAAAATATGCCTTTATTACAGTCACAAGAGAAATTCCTTGGAATCCATTGTGCTTATCACTCGTTATTATTTGGCGGCTTTTTGCCATTTTTTTGTTTTTTCTCTAACACTCGAGCTTTTCCTGCAACCCATATCACTGGATTAATACAGTTGGGACTGATCTGCTGTCGTGAGGTTTCATGACATCCCCCTTCTGTGCCTGTGGATAGACAAATTTGTGGATAATAGTGAAAGACATGTATATACTAAATGTGGAGTTTTGAGGAAATCGGTTGGTCTAAGAACTTTTCAGCACATCCTTGTTAAATTAAAAATAAATGATTTCTTGCTTTTTTTGTTTTTTTTGTTTTTGTTTCTTGTTTTTTTCTGAAAAGGAAGCATCAAAATATTTGTCTTAACAATAATGGTGAGATTAGACATTTTCTAACAGAAATTTTTTTTGGCATTCATTGAAATTTATAAAATCTTTCTCTGAAAACAGCTGAAAATAGACTTCTGAAGTTCACTGTTGTGTTAGCTAGCATTGTTGGCAGTTTCCTTCCTGTTTAAGGTAATGTGCAAAATCAACATCTTCATTATGTCATTATTTTCCATTCAAGTTGCATGTGCTATCCATTTTAGTTGTTGCTGCTATTGAAAGTCTTCAAGTGATGTGGTTTTTGTTATTTGTTCAAATTCTTTGTGACTGTAGATTCTGTAGCGCCAGAAAGAAAGAGAAAAATATCAAATGTTCATTAATAAAAGTGAAAATTTGGACTGCTATAAAGTCAATATTTACTTGGAATAAACTGTATTATACATGGAAAACTCATTGGATGGCAGAGAAGATGCACCTCCGCACATGCTTTATCAAATTCATTTGCGTCCTGATGCTAACCAAATAAAAAAACCCAAATATTGTATCAATGAAAAGAATTATGTAAAAACATTACAGTAATCAATGAACAAAATTCTTCAGTTCTTCCTTCTCAGACTTTGATGGCCTTGAGGATATTTTTAAATTAATTACTACTACTATTAATACTACTATTATTATTAGTAGTAGTAGTTGTAGTAGTAAAAGAAAAAAAGAGCAAAAAAGGCTTAGACATAGTCTATTTTTTTTGTTTATATTTCTTTTCCTCTTTTGAAATACATTTTACAAAATAGTTTTATTTTTCCTGATTGGACCAAGTAAGGATTAAGTAGAATAACCACAAACGGTGATGTCCTGCTTGACTCCCAATTAGTTTATCCTTGTGCCAGACTAAACTCAGCTAAACTGGGTGTTTTTGATTCAAGCATGTGTTTCCTTTTTATATATATATATATATATACATACATACATACATACACATATATATATATATATATATATATATACACACACACACACATCTGTATGTGTGTATGTATATATATATATATATATATATATATATAGATATATATATATATATACATATACACACACACAGTGTGACCCGGATATAAGAGAGATTTTCTCTGGTCCCAAATTAGAGCCTGTGTTAATGTATATATAATAGACCAAACCCGGATATAATATACTTCTTCTCCGGTCCCGACAACTCTCTTATATCCGGGTTACACTATATATATATATATATATATATATACATATATATATATATATATATTATAATTATATTACACACATACACACACAAATATATATATATATATATATATATTATAATTATATTACACACATACACACACAAATATATATATATATATATATATATATATTATAATTATATTACACACATACACACACAAATATATATATATATATATATATATATATAAAGAAATATAGTCTTAAAGTGTGCTATATTTATCGGATAAAGTGCTCAATATCAGAGATAGAGCGTGTGTAAATATAAAAGTGAGCATAGAAGTCAACACTTAGAGGCGACAGTCTGTTTCATGCTAGTGCAATATATATATATATATATATATATATATATATATTATAATTATTTTTTAGAAATATGATTCCATTGCGATACAGAAATACGAAACTCGTCCACAAGTGTTAAAGTTTAATTTCAATATTAACCCTTAACTTTAGATGACCATTTCATTATCCAGTGATGTTTGGATGAAACTTTAACATCTGTGGCCCAGTTGTGAACAATAGTAATTCCTGTGTCGTGATGGAAACATATTTTAAAAATATAATTAAATTTTAAGCTCTACTTCTGTATTAAGCACTGTTTTTTAAAAAATAAAAACAAAAATACTAAAGAAATTTGGAGCATCAATCTAACAGTTCTTTCCTATCATATCAATACACACACACACACACACACAATGATCTATCTTCATAAATTTGAAATATTAGTATATATATATATATATATATATATTATAATTATAATTATTTTTTAAAAATGTGATTCCATCACGACACAGAAATTACTATGTTTCAAAACTGCATTCCAAACATCGCTTGATGATGAAACTGCCATCCATCAGTTAAGTTTTAATATTGAAATTAAATTTGAATACTGCTGACCAGTTTCAAAACATAGTAATTTCTGTGTCGCGATGGAAACATATTTTAAAAATATAATTATAATTTTAAGCTCTACTGTTTCGAGCACTGTTTTTCTAAAAATAAAATCAAAAATACTAAAGAACTTTGGAGCATCAATCTGTTTTTTTTCCTATTACATCAATATATATATACACACAAACATATTCATTCATTCATTCATACATATCTATATATATATATATATATATATATATATATATATATATATATATATATATATAAGACCTAATAATATATATATTATGTTTTTCAACTTGTGAATTATGGTATGTTTTTTTTTTTGTTTGAGATGTGTGTGGAGCATCTGAGCTTGCTATTTCACCTGTTCTCGGTCACCTTTACGATTTCATTCATTTCCGCTTGACTGGAGAAGCCAGGAAAACAATTCATGTACTTATAACTCCTGTGACTGTTAGTGTTATTAAATTACCAACAAGATTTCCCCCTCCATTTTTGTCTATACAAAAAAGCCCCAATTTATTCAACATATCATGCTCTTGTCTTTAAAAAAAAAAAAAAAAAAAATCATATTCACATGACACTAAACTCTGCTTCTGTGACTCAGTTTGTGAAACAAGTGATTGTGAACAAAATTAGTATTACAATATTGAATTACTTTCAAGTTTTCAGAATTTACCTTCCATCATTCTTTCATTTAGACTGTGGCACATTAAGTGGGGTTCGACTCTGTGATAGCCCGATACATTTAATTTTAATAACTGGGAAGCTCCATCTCAGATGCCAGAACTTTTTTACTACTGTTAACGAGAAGTGGCCCCAAAGGGAATATTGTGATGTAAATGCTTCCATCCTAGGTATGACAATAAATTACATCCAGTAGCAAGGCCTCTGATTGGGAGGTTTTAAGGAGAGTGCAACCACCTCTTAAGTGCTGTTGTTCCCAGGTCCACTCTGGCCCAGGGTGGTAACACCAGTTAGGGTCCCAGCTATGTGCAAATAGTTAACCTCAAAACTGGGCTCAAAACACTATTGTTGTAGCATACCTACAGACAATAATGGGTATGTCCCCATTCATATAAATACAGTAGTAAATACTGTATGTTGGTCTGCAGTTGAAGATTCATCTCCATCTGTGCTGGTCAAACTCTCTGCCTTCGGGCAGTGAGGATCCCCAGACAAGGCTATGTCGAAGGACAAGCAGCTACCCAACCACGTTTTATACAGGGTCCACGGGGAATTTTTGTCTGAGCCTACGGGCTCGGATACGCCACATTAAATTCAGTCTTATGCCACATCTGACTGCATGGAGTGGTTGGTTGATATCCTGCAGTTGGAGATTCATTATAGAATTCACTTGACTCACTTCTAGCAGTTGACTACTTCTACATGCCGCTAACAAATCTTATATGTGTTGTTTTTGTCCTAAGTATTATCATTCATTACCAACCTTCATGTGATTATTCTATTCAGTAACCTTTCCTAGGTTACAACAATTTATTTATTCTTGTCACTGAGCAATGCGCAGGTAGCAATCGCCAGGTGCATTAAAAAAAAACACACACTCACAATACCGATGAAACAGACACCGCATCAAATGATGTTTAACAATAATATGTTTAAAATTGTCAACATATAGGAGCATTCATTTTACTCAGGGCCCAAGGATAAAAGTTTTTCCTCAAGCATTTTTTCCTAGAACTAATAGGCGTAAAACATCACCCTGAGGGTAACACCTCAAGCAAGTGGTACCCTGATGAGGAAAAACCATAATATTTCAAATCTTCAACAACTCCACTATTGACTTCCGAGTGACTTCATCTCTGTTCTGCGTCCCTGATGGATGCTGGCTTAAGGAACAGGATTGAGCAATGAAAATCAACAACACGATAGTAAAGATCCCAGAAAGTGAGTAAATGTTGTTGTTGCATGTAACACCTGAAAATAACTCCCTAGGGAGTAATTTAAAATGACACACCAAGAGAAGAAAGTACACAATACCAAAATGGTAGCATAGTATACCATCAATACTGATCACTGTGTGTAATAGTATGTAAGAAACTGGCAGTTCTGGCTGCTATTTTGGTATTGAGGAATTTGTTTTGGTGTTATATGCTTTAAGAATGACAATAGGAAAAAAATCTTAGTTTTTGTCGACGCATTTTGTCTTTCGACTTTATCAAGGCAAACAATGAAAAGCGAAATGTTTTTGCTTTCATAGTTACATTAAATCCAAAATTTTAAAAGAGAGAGAGAGATGCTTTTGCGTTAGCCTCTTTCTGACTAATGTTAACTTCCTTTATACTAAGAGCTTTTTTTTCCATGTCAACGATATAGTCAGAAGACGAAACGCATCGCCAAAAGCAAAGGTTTTTTTCCTGTTGTCATTGTTATTAATTTGTCTTAGCCACAGAATTGTTCTGAAAATTTTGAGATCGGACAAAGAAGAAATTGGAAACATTTATCAATCTAACGTGTTTCACTTTTATTAAAGCTTCATCAGAGACTGAGATATGGAGAAAAAGAAGAAAGAAATTTTTATTTTTGTGTTGTTTGATTTTCATTGGTTAATCAAGTTTCATCATGTGCATTTGACTTGTTAAACAATGTTAGTATAATTTATGGCGTTCTAAATTGAAGGAGAGATAGCAAAGAAGAGATAGAAGTAAATAATCTACATGTACTATAACTTAATTTAATTCATCCCACCTGAACAGTACAAGCCAGCATTCGATCTACAGTGTAATATTTGGAAATATTTTTAGAAATATTCACTGTTTCTGCTACCTGTGATATCACAGGTAGCAGAACTTGAATTAGCAGTCTGGTGAACAAAGTAAAAAGTAATTTTTTAATTTTTTTTTTTTTTTTTTTTTAATGCTGACTGCTTTTGAAAGTGCAATCAAAATGTCAGGTTTTCTTATATCTGCCCACTCACATTATCATTACTTCACTACTGTGTTGCTTAGTTTTTGTCATTTAGCTATTAACAAAGAGAGGCAGCTGGAAAAAATTTGATAATTAAATGCATGTTGTCCCTAAAATGTCATTGAGTGAGTTTTGACGTGGCCTGTGTTTTCGTACATGGAAAACTGGGGCAAGAGGGATTGTCAGTGGTCAGGAAGTCAAGCAACCCTTCCTGACATAATCATTTTTTTTTTTTGTTATGTCATTTCTCTTCAGGATGAAGGCAGCCATGGCATTCCATTTCTTCATTTTCTTTAGTAATTGCAATAACTATTTCAGAAAAATATTGAACTGGAATTAAGGCAAGCATTACTGATAGAATAGGGCTATTGTAAGTGTGTATTGTAAGTTACACGAATTTTTTTTAACATAGTTAAGACAAAAAGTGTGACAAGTCCTTCATAACATTTCCCTGGTTGAAAAAGCAAAATAAATAAAAGATCTTTTTTTTTTTCCTGACACAATTTTTTTTTTTTCTCTTCAGAGTGAAGACAGCCATGGCTTTCCATTTCTTTATTTTCTTCAGGAATCACAATAACTATTTCAGAAAAATATTGAAGTGGTTTCCAATTGCCTTTGCCACAGTTGTAAATTCAGTGTTGTCTTTCTCCTAAACTGATGGCCATTCAAGGCTTGAGAGTTCAGCCTTGCTATTTAACAGAAAGCAATAGAAAGATGAAATGGATTCATGCCTCCCCATGGGTGTTACTGTGAAGAGAGCAGAACTAACTTGGTCAGAATTTTTGCACCATTAACAGTTGCTCTATATGCACATCTACTGACAGAATAGGGTTAAATAGATTGAAAATCAGAAATAAAAGTATTGTCAGTGGTCAGGAATGAATGCAAGTATTACTGATAGAATACGGCTATTATATGTATAATGGAAATGCATTGCCAATTATTTTACTATAAAAATGCATTGAAAATCAGGAAGAAAGGGATTGTCAGTGGTCAGGAATGAATGCAAGCATTACTGATAGAATAGGGATATTATATGTATAATGGAAATGCATTGCTAATGATTTTACTATAAAAATGCATTGAAAACCAGGAAGAAAGGGATTGTCAGTGGTCAGGAATTAAAGCAAGCGTTGCTGATAGAATCGGGCTATTGTAAGTGTGTAAATTACACCAATTTGTCTCACATGCTTAAGACAAAAATTGTGACATTTCCCTGGTTGAAAAAGCAAAATAAACATAAGATCTTTATAAATGTACATTTTTTTTCCTCAAACATTAGTGTATCCTGACCCTCTCTTTCTCTCTCTGGAATGGGGGAGGTGCTACTTGTCGGGTCTATCTCCAGCCAGCAGACTCATTATTATTTTTTTTTTTTTGCCTCATTCAAAGACAAAGGCAAACCTTGAATGAGAAATCCTTAACCAAAATAAACATTTTCGCTTTGCCATTATTGAAGGCATTTCTCAGTTTATTACAAAGAAAAGGTGATTGTGTAAATCAGACTAAACAAAAGCCAGTGGATCAGGCATGCAGTTCACTCATGCTTCTCTGACCACACCCAGTTGCCAGGTGAGACGGGTTTGTTCCAAATGAATGGCAAATCTATCTCCCATCAACAATGACAACTACAACCGCTTATATGCACAGCTCATAAAGCCTTGCTTTTGTCTTCTCTAATGTCACACGGATTGATGACGTTCCTAGACAGCTGGCTTCTACAGAAAATCTTTTCCTTCACAGTGGGAATGGGATATTTTTTACCTGTTCTCATAACATGACCATATATATATATATATATATATATATATATATATATATATATATTGTCATTCAAACAATATTTTTTGTTGGCTGAAACTAGCAGTGAATGAATAAAAATAAAACAAAAAGTGAATAAGGTTTTTAATGACAATAGCCGTTTTAATTATTTAGAACAGAATTTAGATTATGTATATTTTTTTTATACGAGAAAAAAATATTAAATGACTTGAATTTTTGTCATTATTTCTTTCTTTTGTATATTGAACAACTTTAAAAAAAAATGAGTTTTATAATTTTTTTCTATAAAACATAAGCTTAGGTTAAAAAGTGGTTCTTATTGTTAGACTTATCTTTCATATATATATATATATATATATATATATTATTTGTTTAAACATTCTTTTTAATGGATACTCGTATTTGAGTAGATATTCTGTTTTTATTTATTTATTAAAAAGTATATTTATTTATATCTGCTGACCTTAATATTCAAGAAACCTTATTAGAAAAATATGTGTCCACTGGCAGAATTCGAACCTGCATCCCCTTGGGGAAATGGTCATTACATCTGACTTGCCTTTACCTCTCGACCACATAAGACCTCCTGCTCAATATTCAGGCCGGCAGATGAAAATAAATAAATATACTGTTTAGTGTTTAATAATTAAATCAAAGCACCTTGTCTGTCATATTCAATGAAATATATATATATATATATATATATATATATATATATATATATATATATATATATATATATATATATATATATCTATATATATATATATATAAAAAATTTGTGTATTTAGGCAGCAATCCTTCTTATATATATATATATATATATATATATATATATATATATATATATATTTAGGAATAGATTTTTTATTTATTAATACAACCTATTTTAATATTGCTTAAACATTATTTTTGATAGATACTTATATTTGAGTAGATAATCTATTTTTTTTATTCATTTAATGAACAGCATATGCTCTCTGGCAGGATAGGAACCTGCGTCCCCTAGGAGAACCTGTCATTAGATCTAACATGCTTTGACCTCTCAAATATTCAGGCCGGTAGATGAAAATAAATAAATAAATAAATATGAGTATCTATTAAAAATAACTTTTAAGCAATATATATATATATATATATTCCGTCCCTTACTCTGGTCCTGATTTGAATGTTGTCCTTTCTTCCTCTTCTGCCCTGCCTTCTCGCTTTTATCACCCCCATTCTCTTACCCAGTGCCTGTTCCAATGTAATTAGATAGCTGATTCATCCAACCATCCCTCACCTCTTACTGTTTTTAGTTCCTGTATACAGACAGCAGGAGAAGCGGTGGTAAAAGAACCCATCCTTCCATCCAAGTCCTCTTGCTTCCTCGATCACCCCCCCCTCCCCGGCATCTACACTTATTTCAACCTTTCTCCTTCCCTTACCCCCATTTCTTTACTCCACCCCCATCCAGGGAAGAATGTAGAGTCCTTGCTAGATCAGCTTGAGGGCCCCAAGCACACTCTCTGTCCCCTCCCCCACCTACTTATTTGAAATAATTGGAACTAACTCCCCCTCCTTTTAGGACTAATTCGCTAAAACTAAAACTGCTACGAACTTGGGTTGTTTCACATTCATTATTTTTTTACCGTTCCTCACATTACAAATATATTTTTTTTATATCATCTTTTTTACCATTCCTCACATTATGAATATATTTTTTAATATCATTTTTTTTAAAACAGATATTAAAAAAAATTAAAAGATGCAAAAAAAATAAACCTGAAACATTGATGGTCAATTTTTTTTCATAGTGTTAAAAGGATATATTTATCCGAAAATGTATCATGTTAATATTGTTTATCATATTGAAAAAAATCTTAATCATACTCGTAATTTTGACAATAGAGACACTTAAAGAAAAGATTTGAAAATATTGAAAAAAAGCTAATTTCAAGGCATAAAAGAAAATAATCACCTTGATTCATTAATTAATTCCCATGTATGAATTTGTCTAATTGCTAAGCACTTGTTAGCAACCTCCGGATTAGTTGTAATTTTGGTCATCACTGCGGGCTCCACGCTTATGGCCTTGTGCCAGGCTAAAATTAAGCTAAGTAAATACTGACAGAGGCTGGATAACAATAAAGGCCCCCAATTTCCCATCATGCTTTTTCAAAAATCACCCACATACTTCTGTTTGACACACTTGTCCCCTGATGACCCCCCAGAATTGATAAGTTTTTATTTTTATTTTAATAAAGAAAGACTTATGTGGTGGGCACTTCCACATGATGTAGCGAATGGTTAGCAATCAGTTTACGACTGAGTAGTGAGTTCAATCTCCATTAGGTATTCTACACTTTCGGCCTTGTGCCACAACTAAGCTATGTTTTAAAATAAATCCCTTTATTTTATCAAGCTTGTCTTGCTAGAGATCAATTACTACTGAGTAGGGAGTTTGATCCTCTCTGAGTGCTCTATAATTTCGGCCTTGTGCCACACTTTGTAAATTACTGGACACTTTGATGTGGTGTAATGGTTAGAGCAATATTGTAAAGTTTGATCTTCACTGGGTGACCCACATACTAGTTCTGTGCCGCAACTAAGCTACCCTTAAATAAATCAAATCTAAATCATTAGGATCTTTTTCTTTTAATTCATCCCAAGAAACTATAAATTTTAAATCGAAGTTTGTCTTGTTTTTTTTTTAAATTTTTGGCACTCTTTTGAAATTATAAATTTTAAATCAAAATTTATTTTTAGCTTGCATTGCAACCCTCAAATTGAAAAATTACCAAAAATCAGGGAGTTATTCACAGTTTGTAAGTGCAGCTACTATTCAAGATACATACAAAGAATTACTTACAATTTAAAAAAAAAAAAAAAAAAGATCTGTTTTATGGCTTGTTTACTGGGGTGAGTGCGAACACAAACTTAGAAATAGCGCACCCGAGTTGACCACATTTGGTGTCATCACAAAGGTCAACCCAATTGGAGAGTGCAATGGAAGTGTCATGCTTTGGGAAAATTTAGTGTGAATTTTAGTAAATATAAATTCTTTTTGGTATCTGTATATTTCTGAGATGAGGTATTATGTACACAATTTACATTATTCGGACTATTGTCCTCATCTTTGTTGCCATATTTATCGCCCTTCAGTATCTCTCTATATTTCTGAGATGAGGTATTATGTACACTATTTACATTATTCGGACTATTGTCCTCATCATTGTTGTCATATTTATCGCCCTTCAGTATCTCTCTATATTTCTGAGATGAGGTATTATGTACACTATTTACATTATTCGGACTATTGTCCTCATCATTGTTGTCATATTTATCGCCCTTCAGTATCTGTCTATATTTCTGAGATGAGGTATTATGTACACTATTTACATTATTCGGACTATTGTCCTCATCTTTGTTGCCATATTTATTGCCCTTCAGTATCTGTCTATATTTCTGAGATGAGGTATTATGTACACTATTTACATTATTCGGACTATTGTCCTCAACTTTGTCGCCATATTTATCGCCCTTCAGTATCTGTCTATATTTCTGAGATGAGGTATTATGTACACTATTTACATTATTCGGACTATTGTCCTCATCATTGTTGTCATATTTATCGCCCTTCAGTATCTCTCTATATTTCTGAGATGAGGTATTATGTACACTATTTACATTATTCGGACTATTGTCCTCATCATTGTTGTCATATTTATCGCCCTTCAGTATCTGTCTATATTTCTGAGATGAGGTATTATGTACACTATTTACATTATTCGGACTATTGTCCTCATCTTTGTTGCCATATTTATTGCCCTTCAGTATCTGTCTATATTTCTGAGATGAGGTATTATGTACACTATTTACATTATTCGGACTATTGTCCTCAACTTTGTCGCCATATTTATCGCCCTTCAGTATCTGTCTATATTTCTGAGATGAGGTATTATGTACACTATTTACATTATTCAGACTATTGTCCTCATCTTTGTCGCCATATTTATTACAACGTTTCTGCTGTTGTGCGCTCCGGCCTTCTTCAGGTGGTTGGAATATTGAACTGAACCATTTATTTTGATTGCTGGGGTAGACTGTTCTAGTTCCATGTGCCATGTTTAATGGATGTCAGTTATCAGTTATCTCCTGTTAATTCTCCTCTCAAAGTTCTCCACTGCCTTAACCGGGTATTGAACTCACACTCTTTGGATCCTGTCACTGGATCTAACCAACGCCTTTATCCACTATTCCATGTGTCTTCCCCAGTGAGTGAAATAAAGCGTTCAGTTTGACATTCCAACCACCTGAAGAAGGCCGGAGCGTACAATGGCCGAAACGTTGTAATAAATATGATGGCAAAGATGAGGACAATAGTCCGAATAATGTAAATAGTGTAAATTCTTTTTATTTTGAGATGAATTAACAGAAAAAAAGCACTAATCATTAAAGTAAAGATGTGGTCCCAAAAATAAATGTAGTGATGTAGCCGCCAACATCACGTCCAGCTTTACTTACCAAAGTTGTTAGGATTTTAAAAGAATGAAACTGGAACCTGGTGAGATCATTTTAATGAAGAAAAAAAATAATATAAACAAGAAATATTTTATTTTTTTATTTAACCAGGATCTTGTTACAGTAACACTGAACATATGAGAAAAAAATAAAATCAATAACTTTGTGTAACGTCAGTGCAGACATTCTTCTTGGGATCACTTCATAAAAGTCCCCTCCCCAGAATAAAATGTATATAATAAATCAGTACCTCCAAAAAAAAAAAGGTGCGCTAAGATTTAAAATGCATTTTAAAAATGAAAATCTTTCTTGAAACTTTTATTTTAGTTTTAATTTCAAGCTAAGAGATTCAATTTAATATTTCCAATAACCAAAATGCTGTATTTCAAACCAAATTTAAACTTTTTTTAATCGCTAAAATAAATTGGCCATACTGACAAATCTGTCAACACAAAATAATTCTCTTTAGTAAAAAAAACTCTTTCAAAAATAAAATATACTTTTCTGAAACTTTATTTGAGGAAGATTAACTGATTTAAAGTTTAATTAATCTGAATTAAAACAAATATTTAAAATATCACAGAAAAGCATTTCAGCCATTGGCACACTATCAATTATTGAAGTCCCATGTGAGAGGACATTTTCAAAGCTAAAGATCATAAAGACAAGGTTAAGAAATTTACTGAGGAAAATTTGAAATCATACATGTTGCTATCCATTGAAAAGGAATTGTGAAATGAATTGGATACAGAAGCGGTTATTGGCAGATTCATATAATCATCTCGTGAATACAAACGATCACTCATCATATGCTCTATTGTAGTATTGAACTATCTGCTAATTTGTGAATTGTGGTACAGGAAACTATTTAAAAATATCAACCAATTACCGTATTTTCTTGTGTACAATATGACCTTGTGTTTCTGTCGCTAAAAGCAGAATAAATTACATCCTTGAGTATAATATGACTGCATAGTACAGCCATTTTTATGTAAATCTTCTTGAAGTATTGTGTCATATTAGCCATTAAAATCTCAATGCCATACATATATTTAACTAAACTATTTCATTTCTAACCATAGAATAGAAATGAACCAGGTGTTTAGCCATTGTGTGTTTGTTTTTTCTCCTAATTTCTCTCTCTCTGTATATTTAAATGGGTCCTAATTGAGCTATGGTCTGAGAGATGTAACATGAGTCTTTCTGATAGGCATGTAGTTGGATGTCCAATATAATATTCATGAATTTGGTTTGATCAGGAACTCTGTTCCTTATGGGGGCATGTGAATTCATAAATAATATTGGTCCTCTCTCGGAGATATATGTAGCATATCTTCATTCAAACATGTTTCATTGAATAAAATAGACATATTATGTCTATTTTTATAATAATCCTTTCCAGTTCTCTAAGCGGTTTCTCCGTCCTGGGTATGATGTTAAACTACGTTCACGTTCAGGGTTAGACAATAAACTACGTCCAACAGCAAGGCCTCTGATCAGGAGACTTTGAGGAGCGGGGAATCACCTCTTAATTGCTGGTGTTCCCAGGTCCACCCTGACACGGGGTGGTAGCACGTGTTAGGGTCCCAGCTATGGACAAATAGTTAACCCTGAAACTGAGGTAAAAAGCATTATAAAAGTGTAAAACTAGCTTTTAATAACAGAAATACGTTGTAAAAAACTTATTACCAGAAATAGATTTTTGACAAAACAAAAATATTACCAGGAAAAAAAAAGTAATCGGCATTAAATGACCCATTGAGGTTTTTATATACCATAAAACAAACCAAACGAAACCAGTCTAAGCAGTTTCTTGATGTTAAGGTAAAATTTGACCTTGACATCAAAAAACTGAACCCATAACCATCTACAATCACCAAACTCAATTAATAAACAAAATAATAGCCCAGTGAATATATATAAATATGTTTATGTGTGTGTATATACATACATACATATTTATTTATTATAATTTTATCATATAGACAAAACCATTTTACTCACTACAAAGATGCAACTTGGTTTCAGTGCATTTCAACTGCACATCTACGGGTGAGGGTCGAAAATGGTTATGAACAATCCTGCTTGTAGGCAAGCCCGGATGTAAAACGTCACTTCCTTTTTTCCTTTTTTTTTTAAAAGAAAAATGTACATACAAAATATATATAATGTATCTGAGTGAAACAATAGTGGTCGTTGATAGCAGTTTGGTGATGGGTGGACCGGGTGGTTAATGTTGATTGGTGTGTAGACATTTTTTCGCTGATAAACATCGGTCAAAGTTTAGGCACGGTCAACTCACAAGTGTCCTAAGATTGAGAGGTAGGGGAGGGAAGATAGAGATAGGGGATAATATTACATTAGAGTAGGTAAAAATTGTAGAGTTAGCTTTAGTAGTAATTGGGCATGTTATTTTTTTTCTATAAGATTTCTAAAGTTGGATTGCATTTCTTTATGTTGGGGTTATCACTATTTATTTTGTAATCAAAGAACGTGTTTTGTGGATTAAAATTTAGGAGTGGTGATCTCATCTAAGAAAGATAAGGGATGCTAATATAACCTTTTATAATCAACTTTTAGGAATATTCCTGGATCGTAGAGTGTGTAGAATAAGTATGGATGTAAAACGATTCAAATGAAATTATTACCTGTAATATATATATATAAAAAAAATTAAGGATCATAAATATATTAGTGGAGAGGTACATAAGAGGATAGGGATTACATCGAAGGAGGTGATATATAATTATAAAAGGTGCATAGTTATGGAAATGAGAATTTAGCAAGATTGTAATGTTAAATCCTTAGTATGTCTACAGAAAACGGTAGTCTCATATATTTGGTTTAATAATTGGGTATTATTCAAGAGTTCAATGATACATATTTTCTCCTGTAAACATAGGAAGCAAATAATTATCGCTCTACTATCTGTATCGAGCTCTTTTTTTAATTAACGCTGCGAATGTTGGAATTTATATATTACTTTCGTTCTCATCGCATCGGATACATACATACACACACACACACACACACACACATATATATATATATATATATATATATATATATATATAATGTCTGTGTGAGCATGTGTATGTATCATCATCCTTCCACCTCCCAATGGTTGGTCGGAACTCTAATGACAATCCCTTTCCACACTGTTCGGTCCTGTATTGCTGTCACCAGACCCCCAATGTTCAACCCTGTGTCCCAAGCTATAAGTATGTATGTATGTATGTATATGTATGTCTAAGCATTAATACCAATTATTTGTATAAAAACATAAACAAAAAAAATACAACTTCCCTAGCAAAAAAAACAAAAAAACAAACTAAAATCCCCACAAATAAAAATAAATAAATAAATAAAAATAGGTCATAAGTCTATAGGTGGATCAAAACCGGACAGTCTGCTACAGATAAAAAAAAAAGAAAAGGGCAAAATGATCATGATGCATATCTGTGCAGACAGATGCACACACAAACACAGAATACAGAAGAAAATTTACACCAGTGCTAAATGAGTATAAAATGGAAAAATTTTAAAAAAATATAAGCATTGAAATACTGATATCTCCCTAAAAACTCTGGAGTTGGGATGCTAAAGGTAACATCAATCAGCTAAGTAACTAATTTTAACTCGCATTAATCCGATAGATATATATATATATAATAAGGAACAAATAGGAAAATCTTTATATATTTAGCATGTTTCATGATTTTTACTTACCTTCATCAGAAATTTTTGAAATTGAATTTCTATTTGTGGCTTATTTAATTATTTTGTCAAATTTAATCCATATTCTCATCTTATATAGTAAGACGCTTGAATGCACAGGCCAGCAGACATGGATTTACACTGATTAAAAAAAACCTGGATGTCTACTCAAACACTTGCATCCATTAAATATAAGATTTGCAGTAATAAAAAATGTTAATTATTTTTTTTTTTTTTTTTTAATCATTTCAACCCAAGCAAGGCAATAATGCCACTAAGATGCAAGGAGTTACTGAATGTGAGAAAAAGGAAAAACATTATTAAGAAGAGATAATAATAAAAGAACAGGAATTAAAACATAAAATAATGATTGACATTGCTTTCAAATTTTTGAAGATCAAAACTGACTGGAAAGCAAGAAGCCAGAAGAGAGTTCCTCAAGCAAGAAGTGTGAGAGAAGAAACTGTTAGCATAGAACTTACAGTTACATCTTTAGCTATTTCAATTGTAAAATTATGAGCTCTTACCACCAATCTAGTACTCCACTTAAATTTATAAAGTTGAGGAACTAAAGTAATTGTGACAAGTTTTGTGACAACATTCTCCAATCGGTCTTCGTTCACTGCACCTGTGATGACATCCAAGGTTGAGTGTATTTTCATATACACCTAACTCACTAAGTGCACAGGTTTGACTTCTCGACCTTGCTTGCTTTCAACCATTAATACTAGTGACAACAAATATTTTTAAAGACACTGGTTGGTTGGTTAAGAGTTCCCTACAATATGATTTCTCACTTATCTTTCCCTTCGGCTTAACTGTTTTCTCCCTAAATTCACTGGACTCTGGGCTCAGTGACTCCTGATTCCTCACTACCGGTCCTTCTGTCACTGGCAACTGGACAGCTCTCACTCCTCTGGTCACCTACCTACTTCTCTCATGGCTGAACCCACTTTCTTCCAACTTCCTGCCTCTCTCTGCTTATATAGATCATCCAAGGATCCCAAAACCGCATGGATGGCCAAATCTTCCAAAGACTACTTTTATGACTACCTAAAATCATTGATAGAATATTTACGTTTCCCAATTCAAAGGCAGCTGTAGACATAAATCCCCCAAAGTGCTGACACCTAAGTTTAATCAAAGATGGACTGGAGACAAAATTCCAATGAAAGTCGGATAACTAAGTGGACTTAAAAGGAAGGAATTTATCTCCTTACCTTCTAAAGATGTGCAAGAAATCAGATTGTTGTCCTCATCAGAAGAATTACCATGAAAATATTTATGGAAAAGGCATAGGGAAGCTACGGTGGTGGGAGAGTGACAGAAGCTAAGATGCCAGGTCAAGGCAGACAACATTGCATATTCTTCTTTGGATTTTATCAAGAATCTCCATATGCATAGCAGAAGTACCAGACCAGATGTGGCAGCAATATTCAATGCATGGATGAATGGCAGATTTATAAAATGTGTAAGACAGATTTGGATGAAAAGATTGTCTAGCATGACACACTGCTTACAGCCAAATCATGTTGAAGCACCGGTTGCCATATGATCACTGAAGTTAAGCAACGTTGAGCCTGATCAGAACCTAGATGGTTGATTGCTTGGGAATACCAGGTGCTGTAAGCTTGGATGTGTGGGTGGTATAATGTAAAGGATGTTTCATTAAGAAGGATCAAAGTCAGAGTAAGTAAATCGGTGTTATTGGTGGAAATTTATTTATTTCTCTGTGGGATCATGTTATTTAAGTCATGGCAATTATGTGTGAAAAATAATATCACCCAAATGTTTGCCAAGTCTTCGGCGGGACACTTTCACTCGATGGTCAAAACTTTTGATGACGTCTCTGCATAGTTGCTCCTCGTTCTTACCAATATGCCTTATCATCTCATTCTTCAGCTGTTGTATTGTTGTTGGCTTGTTGGCATAGACCTTACTTTTTAGATGACTGCAAAGGAAGAAATCTAAAGGTGTCAAGTCGCACGATTGTGGTGGCCAATTGACCTTGCTGTTTCGAGATATGATGTGACCTGAGAACTTCTCATTCAAATTCTGTTTGAACGTCCATTTTTGTAATAGGCTTCGATAACTTTAACACCTTGATTGATTGTTAATCTTTCCAGGGTTGAAATTACCAAGGACTTAAGTTAAATCTGAAAGACCTCCAATCGATGGTCAAAATTTTTTATGACGTCTCTGCATAGTTGCTCCTCGACCTCACCAATTTGCCTTATTATCTCACCCTTCAGCTGTTGAATTGTTGTTGGCTTGTTGGCATAGACCTTACTTTTGAGATGACCCCCAAAGGAAGAAATCTAAAGGAGTCGAGTTGCACGATCGTGGGGGCCAATTGACTTCACTGTTTCGAGAGATGATGCGACCTGGAACTTCTCATTCAAATTCTCTTTGAACATCCATTTTCATAATAGGCTTCGATAACTTTAACACGTTTGATTGTTAATCTTTCCAGGGTTGAATTTGCATAACGACTTAAGACATTTTTCAGTTTATGCATTCTTTTTATAGAATGTATAAATATTTATAAATTTTATAAAAATG
Organism: Acanthosepion esculentum; assembly: GCA_964036315.1. Taxonomy (NCBI): domain Eukaryota; kingdom Metazoa; phylum Mollusca; class Cephalopoda; order Sepiida; family Sepiidae; genus Acanthosepion; species Acanthosepion esculentum. The sequence continues at coordinate 42,427,977 of OZ038515.1, forward strand.
TCTTAAAATAATTGTCGGACTTTGTCCATTTTATAATGTACAAAGACTTAAGTAGTTAAATGTGAAAGAAAAAGAAAAAAATCATGAGATGCTTAAACTTAATTCACATTTAAAATCAGTCCAAGTTACTGGAGCAGCCTTTATAATGACTCAGAATGGTTAATTGGAGAGCCGAGTTCCAATTTCTGTTCACTTCATTATATTCACTTATGCAAAAATACTGTTGGGAAAGGTATGACTCCCCTTCTACTCCCTTAGATATGGGTTAATCACTAAATCATTACCTCAAAAAAAAAATATCCTTGCAATCTAAAAATATTTTCTGACTTTAAATAACCTACAAAGGGTTGATAAACTGTAGAAAATGAATCATTCAATCTAGCATAACACAGTGAACCAACCTTTCCAAGCAGCATACCAGGATAACCTTGCTTGTCACTGTTTCAATGTAATCCTTTCCACTTCATGTCAGCAGAAAATGTCAGCCCAAGGAGGCACAATGAGTCACTCTTGTGGTGGTTAGCATCAGCCATACTGATGGCAGACAAAAAGATTCAAAGAGAGCAGTTTCATTTTAAAATTAACAAACTATTTCTTGCCCCGGATAATAACAGATTTTAGGTAATTTTTTATATCACCTGCCAATTTGACCGTACCAAACCCCTCTCTCTCTCTCTCTCTATATATATATATATATATATATATATATCTATCTATATATATATCTATATATATATATATATATATGATAGAAAATTCTATCATTTGTATATCTTTGCTTGATCAAACTTCTATGGAGGGAGTGGCTTGGGGGAAAAAAGACGTGGCTCTTGGGAGCACAATCTGTTGGGATAAGTATACTTGGATGAGTTACATCATGGAATTTTGTGTGAGCGGTGCTCTATCGACTCTGCTTAGTTACCTCTTCGTCACCAAGCCCCGTTGGTAAACTGGGAATGACGCTTGCATTGTATCGGTCTGGGTTCAATCCTTGGTACTGGATGCGCTCTGCTGATGAGTCCCAAAATAAGTCAAAATGGACGTCCAGTGTTTTCTGCATTCAGTTGAGAATTCTTCTATACTCAATGAATTACTTTCATTTGAAATATATTATATGAGAGAGAGTGTGATGGGTAAATTGATGCCATTTTATTTTCTTAATTTTGCACATGTACATTGTTTCTTTAGGGTCAGTTGGACACCATCTGTGAGAAAAAGAGCACCATGATGCAATTCACTGCACAAGCTAGCTATATAAATAAGCAATTCACTGATTTAGCTAGCCCGATAAATAAGAAGAGACTTAGATAGCTCGACAGATAAGAAGAGACTTAGATAGCTCGACAGATAAGAAGAGACTTAGCTCGACAGATAAGAAGAGACTTAGCTCGACAGATAAGAAGAGACTTAGCTCGACAGATAAGAAGAGACTTAGCTCGACAGATAAGAAGAGACTTAGCTCGACAGATAAGAAGAGACTTAGCTCGACAGATAAGAAGAGACTTAGCTCGACAGATAAGAAGAGACTTAGCTCGACAGATAAGAAGAGACTTAGCTCGACAGATAAGAAGAGACTTAGCTCGACAGATAAGAAGAGACTTAGCTCGACAGATAAGAAGACACTTAGCTAGACTGACAGATAAAAAGAAACTTAGCTAGACTGACAGATAAAAAGAAACTTAGCTAGACCGACAGATAAAACTACACTTAGCTAGACCGACAGAAAGGAAGACACTTAGCTAGACCGACAGAAAGGAAGACACTTAGCTAGACCGACAGATAAGAAGACACTTAGCTAGACCGACAGATAAGAAGACACTTAGCTAGACCGACAGATAAGAAGACACTTAGCTAGACCGACAGATAAGAAGACACTTAGCTAGACCGACAGATAAGAAGACACTTAGCTAGACCGACAGATAAGAAGACATTTAGCTATCTGCACAGATAAAAATACCCTCGGCTATCTGCACAGATAAAAATACCCTCGGCTATCTGCACAGATAAAAAGACCCTCGGCTATCTGCACAGATAAAAAGACCCTCGGCTATCTGCACAGATAAAAAGACCCTCAGCTATCTGCACAGATAAAAAGACACTTAGCGAAGAACAGAATGAGCAATTTTTTTTTGTTTTACTTAAAATTACTCTAAATTATAATTGTTCATGTAATTAATTTTTGTTTCATCACAAAACCTTGAATATTTTCCCCTGTCTAGAGTATTTCATTCTACTCCATATTCTGTTTGATGAGTATTTCTCTCTTGATTAAAATGTTTTATCAAGATTCCAATGGTTTTGCTTCACATTTTTGATAGCAGATTTCATCTGACATTATATTCACTAATAGTGATAGAGATTTATTGATTTCTGTACAAATTTTCTATTTTACGGATCAATGCATTTTCAACTATTTTCTTTCTTCCACATTGGAGTTACATTTTGAGGAATAATTTACTAAAAATTTCTTCCCAATTTAATAAAGACGAACCAAACGACATTTTTCTTTTGTTTTACTAAATGATTCTTTTGCAAATTCATGTTTTTTTTATACAAACATTGTTCGATAATCTGGCCAAAAACATGTCCGTTTTTTAATTGTTCTTCGTTTATTGACTTTCTCTGATCATCAAAAGATTTCAGTGGAGGATTCCATGACCAAAGCACAGATAAAATCACTTCAAATCTTTTTTATTGCCCTGTCTCTCTCTATCACACATACAAAAGTTCATAGGCTGACCAAAATATAAATCTAAGTAGACAAACCAGTTAGTAGACTAAACAGCATGCATGTGTACCAGAATACAACAGCTAGTCTGTCATATATAAGTCAAGTCACACTGGAAGTACTTCTGTGATCAAATGAACCGGTGCTTTTAGCAACATAAAACATAGGCCGCATCATTTCATCATAAAAACTTCAAAAATTTCTTCAGGATTCTTACGGAGATTTTATTGGTAAGTGCACATTTCAAGTTCACATGCAAATATTGTTATCAATTCATTTTCTATGGCCTATCAACCTTTCACAGGTTATTTAAAGCTAGATAATATTTTTAGATTCTAAGAATTTGAGATAATAATGATTTAGTGATACAAGCCTTACTAATTAATTCATAGCCGAGGGTAGGAGAGAGGAGAAAAAGTGGATTCATACCTATACAGAATTTTATAAATGAAAAAGAAATTATAGTGGGTATAAAGTGGGTGATCAATTCTACATTAAAATCAATACATGGACTGAACCCTCATTTTGTGGCCATAGTAGTTTCTATAAATTTATATTCCAGAGAATGTGAATAGATCAAAAAGACATGCCTGTATAGCTAACCAATATTTCCTTGATTGATTGATTCGTTTTCTATGGGTTATCAACCCTTTACAGGTTATTTAAAGCCAGATAATATTTTTAAATTCTAAGCATTTTTTTAAGATAATAATGGTTTAGTGATAAAAGTCTTACTAATTGGGGTAGAATAGGTAGATTCATACCTAATAAGAATTTGATAAATAAGAAAATATGTGGATATAAAATGGGGGATCAATTTTATATTGCAATCAACATATAAACTGGTCCATCACTTTGTGGCCATGATAATTTCTATACATTTTTATTTTAGAGAATTTAAATAAATCTAACTTGTTTAGTTAATCAGTATTTCATTGATTAATTCATTCATTTTCTATGGCCTATCAACCCTTTGCAGGTTATTTAAAGCCAAAAAATATTTTTAGATAGAATTTATCTATTTATTTTTTTTTTTTTTTGAGATAATAATCATTTAGTCATACAAATTTTACTAATTAACCCATAGCTGGGGGAGGAAAAAGTTGATTCATATTAATTTCCTAAGGATATTTGCATATAAGTGAAAATAATAAACCCAACTGAAATTGGAACTTGGCTTTCCAATTTCAAGCCATTATCCATTACAACACCTGCAATCCAAGTTTACAGCACCTGGTATTTGCAAGTGGTCACCCATCTAGGTACTGGCTAGGCATGACTTTTCTTAACTTTGGTGGTCATGCAGGAACCATGTTTTAACATGATGTGGCTGTCAGCCCTTTGTGTGCTAAGGAATAGTTCTCAGTTGTCTTAATCTTCTCAATACTTTTTTTTTCAAAATTACCAAATCTTTCAAATAATCTTGAAAGCCATCCAGTCAACATCAAATTGTAAACTGATATTCACTCTCACACACACACACACACACACACACACACACACACACACACACACACACACTACAGTTCAAAAGTTTGAAGAATCCCTGGTAACTTATTTAAATTGGTCCGAAAAGTAGTTGTTGTATACTTTAAATAAGAGAAAGTTATTATACTTGGTTAAAAAAATGTGAGACATGATTTTTTTTATTATAAATTTTATTATTTTTAAAAGAAAAAAATCATTTTATGATTAAATTCTGTTCTCGTCAAAATATCCTCCTTTAGACTTGATGACTGCAGCACAAACTTTTGGCATTCATTGCAAAAGCTTTCTGAAAGTATAAGTTTGATAATTGATTCCATTCCTTTTTCAATGACGCTAAGAGGTCTTTTTTCATTTTTTTTTCACTCTTCTGTCAAGTTTATCCCATACTAATTCTTGGGGTGGCTTCAAACATTTGAAATATAATGTATGTATGTATGTATGTCTGTCTGTGTGTGTGTGTGTATGTATGTATGTATGTATGTATGTATGTATGTATGTATGTATGTATATATATATATAATATATATATATATATTATGTGGTGCAGGTTCAATTTATATAAAGTGTAATCCGAAAGAAGATATTGTTACTTACAGTTAACAATATCACATTTCTAAAAACACTTCTTTCGGATTACACTTTATCTTTCGATGTCCTGTTATTACCTGGATGTAAAAAACTTACCTATTTCCCTACCTGATGATGATAGTGTGAAACAATTGAAAGCTAGTAGTAAAAAAAGACCTGATAAAACCGGAATTTATAAACAAGGATCATACCATTCATTAACGGATTCGAGGTTAATGTATTTTATTATTAAAAATTGTTTGCGAGAGTGATTCTTGCCATTTATATCATTAACTTCATTATCTGCTTTTCATATGAATGATTCGCGTAATATATATATATATATATATATATATATATATATATATATATATATATATATATATATATATATATATATATATATATATATATATATTAAAACCTATGGAACTTTTACATTAGATAATTTTTTTTCAGTTTCTTCTTGCTTTCTCGCAAGTTTTTTAATATTTGGGTCTAAATTGTTGAAATAACAGCACATGCCTTAATAATGACATGCTGCCTATATATATATATATATATATATATATATATATATATATATATATATATAGAGAGAGAGAGGTGTATTTTGTCAGCAATTTTTCATTTATAGGTTTGATTGAAGACCAATTCAAATTTTTTTTGTTAAAGAAGTTTTTAATTTAATTCTTCTGCAATAGAGTCCATTTTTCTGGTTTCCAGGGAAAATTTGAACATAAATTATCCTATGTCATCTAAGTGCTTTCAGCTCTCATATGAATGAGTTTTGATGAAGAATTAATTTCTGAGGAAGGACTGAGGTGGTCTGAAATATCAAATATATAAAAACATATAAATAAATACTTTCACAAAAAAACACCCAATTTTTTTCTTTTAATTTGCAACTTTTCAGTTGTTTTATCCATATTATATACATATCAAGAAAGTATACGTGGCTTCTCATTATGCTATATATATATATATATATATATATATATATATATATATATATATATATATATATATATATATATATATATATATATATATATATAATATATATATATATATATATATAATTTCTCATCCACAGACACTGTTTCACTGTATCACAGCTCTTCAGTGTGGTTAGACATCTGATTGCTTCAAGCCGGGATTGAAACCCAATCGATTTGACATCAGTCAGAGATCCTACCCCTAGTCTATCATTGCACAGCAAAAAGAAAAGGAAATTTTAACATTTTTTTTCTATACGAAATATGCCAGCAGCCTGGAGAACTCAATTCATACTTGAAGAGTAATGCATTAATAGCAGTAGGAGCCACTGTTTTTAAACCCCCTTTCTCTCGAGAGCTCAACCAGATTTCCCGGCAGCATATATATTGTCATCCACAGACAGACTGTTTTGCTGTATCACAGCTCTTCAGTGTGACTAAACGTCCGCTTGCTTCAAGCCAGGATCAAAACCTGATAGATTTGACATCAGTCAGAAATCCTACCCCTAGGCTATCATTGCACAGCAGAGAGGGAAATTTTAACAATTTCTTTCTATTTGAAATACGCCAGCAGCACGGAAAACTCAATTCGTACTTGAAGAGTAGTGCATATATATATATATAATATATATCTGTCTTCCTCCTCCACCACTTCTCTCTATCACCTTACATCAACTTAAAACTACCCCTCAAAAGTGTATAAAAATAATATGTAAATTTAAAACCATTTTTTATTCTTGGAAATGAGAACTGAAGAACCAGGAAAAAACCACCTTCCTGGGGAAATAAAATATAATCAATGGACCCTTAAGGTTGTCTGTTCTCTAATTTTAATTCAATTTATATATATATATATATATATATATATATATATATATATATATATATATATATATATATATATATATATAAACCAAATAATTTCATATAAGGTGTGTACAAAATAGTGCTCAATAAGGTTAGATTGAGCTAAGAAGTATATATTAATAAATATGCATATACCTACATTCATAGGGCATCCATGATAAGTTACACTACAAAAGAATATATATATATATATATATATATATATATATATATATATATATATATATATATAATTATTTATTTAAAAATTATAACATAAATATGTTATAAAATCACTACAAAAATAGCCATTTTGTTTCAACACCTCTGGTGTCTTATCAAGTGATGATGATGTTGAATGTAGAATAAAGGGTTTTTCTACATTCAACATCATCACTTGATAAGACACCAGAGGTGTTGGAACAAAATGGCTATTTTTGTAGTGATTTTATAACATATTTATGTTATAATTTTTAAATAAATAATTATATAAAATAGCAAGAGAGGGCAATAGATATCAAATATGAATCATAATTCGACAGAATGATAGGATAAAGAACAAGTTGGAAATGTTTATTAATCTAACGCAGTGTTTCTCAACCTTTTTACGCTGCGGCACATGTAAGCGCAAATGAAAATAGCACAGCACACTTAGCAACATTTTTAAAGGGTAGCCATTTAAGTGTTATGAAATAAAACCATAGATTTTTTTTAAAAAATGGACACGCAAGTATGAACTTTATTTCAATGTTTCTATTCAACTATTTGTGCAGCTTATTTAGTGTGAAACCTGTTCCTGGTGTCTTTTCGCGATTTCTTCAATGTTTGGTCGAATGTGCGATAAGCAGACCCTCTTTTCTTCTTCAGTTGAGCATAGTCTTTCTCGCTTCTTATTTTTGATCTTATTTAGGGTTGGGAAGCCAAATTCACATAAATAAGAAGCAGAAAATTGCAATAAAACTGATAAAGCCTTTTTAGCTAACATGGGATATTCCTTTTGTATTGAAATCCAAAATGTATCAATGGGTACTGTCAAATGATTTATTTTGAACCCTTAAAAAAAATAGAAATACTCTTTAAAAAAAATTAATATTAAACAAAGTATTTAAAATAACATAATCGAAGAACAATGAAAAGAATTATTTGAAAAAGTTTAATACTTATTCATTTATACTATCATTTACATTATTTGTACTATTGTCCTCATCTTTGTTGCCATATTTATCACAACGTTTCGGCCGTTGTACACTCAGGCCTTCGTCAGGTGGTTGGAATGTCAAACTGAATGAACCCTTTATTTCGCTTGCTGGAGTAGACTGTTCTAGTTCCACGTGCCATGTCTAATTAGTCAGTTATCTCCTGTTAATTCACCTCTCCATGTTCTCCACTGCCTTAACCAGGTATTGAACTCGCACTGTCACTGGATCTAACCAATGCCTTTATCCACTGTGCCATGTGTCCTTAAGGATATGGATTTATTTTTAGTCTGACATATTTTATTACTTCAGATGTTATTATTGTGGAAACTTCTTATTTAAAACGGCCGCCCCATTTTTGTTTGTTTATTTATTAAACTGTGTGTACTACATCTACTGATCTAAGCATAAAATCTGATTAAACAAAATGCATCCTCCAGCAGAGATCGAAATAAGAAGTGTCGTCTATAATAACAAGTAATAAAAATGTCGGATTAAAAATAAATCCATTAATTCCTTAGAAATTGCTTTGTTTACATTTCGGATGCAAAAGTAATCTGATATTGACTTTCAAGAAAAATAACGAGAATGAGGGAGGGTATTTCCGTTAAAAGGTGCCTTGCTCATTGTGAAGTCCTACAAAGGGAGATGCAGGTTTGATCCCAACTGGAGAAGACATTTTCTTAAATTCGTCAAATATACAAGCCGAGAATAAATAAATAAAAATGAGGCATTTATTACAAATAAGTAGCTTGAAGTCATAGAAACACAGTGTGGCAATGAAGTCAATATTATTCAGTTACTTATAATAAAAAAGTAAAGCCTTGAAACAGGTGGCTTGCAGTTCAAACAGTATCGGTAATTAATTTACTATCGTTTACTATAACATTTTATTGTTATTAACCAGAATTAACGACAACCATTTTAATAATAATTTTATGGACTGTTGATTAATTGCTTTGTCTTAATTGTTATTGTAAGTAACTGTTTAGTGAATTTATTGCCACCCTGTGTTTGTGTGTGCATGTGTGCGTGTGTGTGTGTGTATATATATATATATTGACATTGAAGTCAACACCCAGAGGTGACAGTCTGTTTCATGCTTAAATGCAATCATTGGGCCATGGTGACTATATTTAACCACAAAACAGACTGTCACCGCTTGATGTTGACTTTAATGTCCATTTTTGCCTTTTACATTGGCTCTATCCCTGATATTGAGCACTTTTAACTCATAAATATAGCAAACCATAACACTATAGTTTATATATATATATAATATAGGGTGTCCATAAAGTTCGTATGCACTTTAAAAAATTTATAACTTTATTTGTATTTGCAATAGAAATAATTTGTAAAAAGGATTAGAAAGAAGCAAATCTATATTTTTTAAGGTTTTATTGAAATTTTATTTAAGTTTCCACATGTCCTCCATCATTAGCAATACAAAGGGTAATACGATTTTGCAGTTCACGGAAAACATTTGCCAACTGATTTATAGTAATGCCTGAAATCACATTAGTTATTTTAGCTATACTTAAAACTAGGTACATTAAACTTCATAAAATTTTTACAGATTATTTCTATCGCAAATACAAATAAAGTTATAATTTTTTTAAAGTGCACACAAACTTTATGGACACCCTGTATGTATATATATATATATATATATATATATGCTTCACAACCTTAATTCCTATAAAAGGATGGTCCTAGTCATAACCAAAGTTTCATGCTCACACGATCTTCAGATAACAAAGGAAAATGTCTAGGCAATCTCAGCTTTGAGCACTTTACTGATGAGGTAGGTTTGTCTTTAGGACTTTCTCTTTTTTTTTTTCTTTTTGTCATCCTTGTTAGAGACTTTATCTGGATAAGGGTATTTAGTTCTTTTGGTGAGATGTCTGTTGGTTTCACTAACAGTTTTGGTTTTTATATATATATATATATATATATATATATATATATATATATATATATATATATATATATATATAGGGAGTTTGAAGAAGGCTAAATGTGGATATTTGTAAGAGGATGAAGATTATATTGTGCCAATCTTCTAAATGGTGAGGGTCTACCTGCTTTGAAAATCAGCATTCAAAATTTTGGTTTTTCACCTGAGTTTAAACACCAAGTCCTAGCACTATTTTGATTTCATGGTTTTCCTTCTCCTAGGATGGTTTCCACTAAGGCAAAAGAGCTCTGTCTGCCACTGTTATTTAGCTAAAAGGAGGGAGAGATGGAGTGATGTCTTTTCCAAGGCCATCAGCATTAAGCAAATGAAACAGTGTCAAAGGTCGAAATTGGAACTCTGTGAGTTGATATCGCTCTCAGTGCTGATAAACATTGCACTGTCTTCACATTTCTCTCTTTCTTTTGATTTCTTACTCTCTGTGTCTTTTCATCTCTCTCTCTCTCTCTCTCTGTCTTTTCATCTCTCTCTCTCTCTCTCTCTGTCTTTTCATCTCTCTCTCTCTCTGTGACTTTTCATCTCTCTCTCTCTGTGACTTTTCATCTCTCTCTCTCTGTGACTTTTCATCTCTCTCTCTCTGTCTTTTCATCTCTCTCTCTCTGTGTCTTTTCATCTCTCTCTCTCTGTGACTTTTCATCTCTCTCTCTCTCTCTCTGTGACTTTTCATCTCTCTCTCTCTCTGTGTCTTTTCATCTCTCTATCTCTCTCTGTGTCTTTTCATCTCTCTATCTCTCTCTGTGTCTATTCATCTCTCTCTCTCTCTCTGTGTCTATTCATCTCTCTCTCTCTCTCTGTGTCTTTTCATCTCTCTCTCTCTCTCTGTCTTTTCATCTCTCTCTCTCTCTCTGTCTTTTCATCTCTCTCTATCTCTCTCTCTGTCTTTTCATCTCTCTCTATCTCTCTCTGTGTCTTTTCATCTCTCTCTATCTCTCTCTCTGTCTTTTCATCTCTCTATCTCTGTGTCTTTTCATCTCTCTATCTCTCTCTGTGTCTTTTCATCTCTCTCTCTGTGTGTCTTTTCATCTCTCTCTCTCTGTGTCTTTTCATCTCTCTCTCTCTCTGCGTCTTTTCATCTCTCTCTCTCTCTGCGTCTTTTCATCTCTCTCTCTCTCTGCGTCTTTTCATCTCTCTCTCTCTCTGTGTCTTTCCATCTCTCTCTCTCTCTCTCTCTGTGTCTTTCCATCTCTCTCTCTCTCTCTCTGTGTCTTTCCATCTCTCTCTCTCTCTCTGTGTCTTTCCATCTCTCTCTCTCTCTCTGTGTCTTTCCATCTCTCTCTCTCTCTCTGTGTCTTTCCATCTCTCTCTCTCTCTCTGTGTCTTTCCATCTCTCTCTCTCTCTCTCTCTGTGTCTTTCCATCTCTCTCTCTCTCTCTCTGTGTCTTTCCATCTCTCTCTCTCTCTCTCTCTCTTTTCATCTCTCTTTCCATCTCTCTCTCTCTTTTCATCTCTCTTTCCATCTCTCTCTCTCTTTCCATCTCTCTTTCTATCTGTTCTTCTCATTCTCTTTTTCTTTTCTTTCTATTTCTTTCCATCTTTTTCTCCCTCTCTTTCCATCTTTCTTTTTCTCCCTCTCTTTCCATCTTTCTTTTTCTCCCTCTCTTTCCATCTTTCTTTTTCTCCCTCTCTTTCCATCTTTCTTTTTCTCCCTCTCTTTCCATCTTTCTTTTTCTCCCTCTCTTTCCATCTTTCTTTTTCTCCCTCTCTTTCCATCTTTCTTTTTCTCCCTCTCTTTCCATCTTTCTTTTTATCCCTCTCTTTCCATCTTTCTTTTTATCCCTCTCTTTCCATCTTTCTGTCTTTCATATATATATATATATATATATATATATATATATATATATATATAAAGCCATGAAAACTAGACACTCTTTCTTTGCTATTCATTATTCTTTACTCCATCCTTTGGAGATTTTATACTTATGAGTCATGTCTGGTTGCTGCTATAAACAGCCTCTCTTCCTTTCACTCTCTGTTACCCGGAACCTTTTTTTTTTTTTTTTTTTTTTTTTGCAATCCACCCTTATTGTTTTTTTTTGTTGTTTTTTTACCTTCTTGATCCATTGATAAATATATAAGCAGAAAAGATAGTATTTTAAAAAAAAAAAAAAAATAGAAAAAGAAATCCAACGAGGTTTCATTTCTGTGGAGGCAGTCATTTCGTCCTCTTCCCGCTTATTGATTCAAGTGTTGGGTGAGAGGCTGAAAGCATCTGCAGCAGCGGCAGCAGCACACAAGCCAGGGAGAGTTTCCATTTCAAATAGACAACATCCCAAAAGCTATTGTTATAAGATGTTGGCTTCAACTGCACAAACACATTGACATCATCATCGTCGTCATCATCACTGTCATTCCCAAGATGCAGGCCTGGAAGGGTCTCTCAGCATTTTTATTATGAGCAAGTGTGTGGGGGGTGACACAATTTAGTTTTGTAGAAACAAAATGCACACCTAGCCCCATTGTTTCTTAACTATTCTCAGATCACATTTAAATTCATAAATATATAAATATTTTTACATACATACATATAAACAAAATTGTTCATATATATATATATATATATATATATATATATATATATATATATATAAAATTGTTTATATATATATATATAAAATTGTTTATATATATATATATAAAATTGTTTATATATATATATATAAAATTGTTTATATATATATATATATAAAATTGTTTATATATATATATAAAAAATTGTTTATATATATATATATAAAATTGTTTATATATATATATAAAATTGTTTATATATATATATAAAATTGTTTATATATATATATAAAATTGTTTATATATATATATAAAATTGTTTATATATATATATATATGAAATTGTTTATATATATATATATATAAAATTGTTTATATATATATATAAAATTGTTTATATATATATATAAAATTGTTTATATATATATATATATAAAATTGTTTATATATATATATATATAAAATTGTTTATATATATATATATATAAAATTGTTTATATATATATATATATATATAAAATTGTTTATATATATATATATATAAAATTGTTTATATATATATATATATAAAATTGTTTATATATATATATATATAAAATTGTTTATATATATATATATATAAAATTGTTTATATATATATAAAATTGTTTATATATATATATAAAATTGTTTATATATATATATATATATATATATATAAAATTGTTTATATATATAAACAAATATATATATATATATATATATATAATTATATTCCAGTAAGATATCTTTAATCATTTCTAAGATACAACAGTTCAAAGCTTAATCTAACAAATTTGGACAATTTTGCTGTTACACTAGGTGTATAAACATATATATATATATATATATACACACACACACACACACAATGTTATGGCTGTTGTACACCTTGGCCTTCTTAAATTTCAGACCAAACCCTTTAGAACAATCTACCCCAGTGTATTAAATAGTCTCATGTTAATTCTCTTTAGTAACTCAACTCCCCAAGTTTTTATTCACCTCTGTTGTGGTTAGGTATTGAACTCACAACTCTTTGTGTCAAGTCACTATATTACTTTAGCCAGTGCTTGTATCCAGTGGAATTAGAACAATCCACCTCTGTTGACTAAATAAAGGCTTTACTTCAAACGTCTGCCATATATCACCTGAAGAAGTTCAGAGTGTACAATGGCTAAAACGTCACGAATATTGCAACAAAGATGAGGACAAGTCTCTGAACAATGTAAATAATTTAAATAGTTACAATACCTTGTCTCAGAAATAGAGACAGATCCAAAGAAGAATTTACCACATTATCTGACCTTACCTGGCATTTCGGCTTCAGTCACTTTCCCATCATAGCTTCCCTGTGCCTTTTCCATCAATATTTTCATGGAATATTTTTTTTTTATGAGATTTCCTCTTTGGTACCTTGACTTTACAAATTTAAAAGCAGTACTAGTTTGTCAGCTGGGACTTGTAATTTCAATATTGAAAAGTCATGTGAGTCCCAGCCATCCACATCTAGTTCAGTATATTACTACTACTATTACTATCGTGTAGGGAATTTAATCCTCATTGGGGGTTTTAGTTACATTAGATTTTGTCAAACTTTATTCCGAATTGATATTGCGGGTTTAAATTATTCTTTAAGGAGTTATAGAACTGGTCTAAAAACAAAAATTTCTTTACTGAAGCCCTAAATTTTTGACCCTTTAAATGAGTTTCCAACACTCCTTCCATTTTTATTATAACCCCTCCCCATTTATTGCATATTGGGAAAAATCCCCCACCCTAATTATTAAGAATCCTTCCCTTGTATTAAGCGCCTCAGAGTATCTCAGCTAATATTCAGAATTTTATATTTCAGTAAAAATAACATCTTGTGATTCAGTGGTGTCTACCAGATACAAAAGTTTAAAGGTTCAAGTCTTTCTGAAGAAGATTTCTAGGTAATTTAGATTAGCAACAGACTTGTGTCAGTGGTTTTAAATTATGTTTGTGATTAATGATTTTGAATTTCTTTTGCCATTTTTTTCCAAGAATTCTCTTGATTTTATTTGGTAATAACAATCAAATTAATGATTTTCTGCCAAATGTCATATTAAAACTAAGTAGGTTCCAAAAGGCACGGTGGAGAAATTGATAGCAGCTTGGATTGAGGAACCAGAAGACAGTTCGAATTCCAGTAGAATCCGTTACATTCACTTACGTACTAATACCCTTGGGAAATGTATGAATCCTCTTCTTCTCCCCCCAGCTATGGGTAAATAGCAAGACAGACCTGGTTCTATAACCTTGAATGGCAACTGGCCTACTGCAGAAAGAAATGGCAACCTACTGCAGGGAAATCTGCCTCATCAGTCATATATCGAAAGATACATGATCGCTTAAGCGTGTATCATGTATGGCACATAACAAACTGAGGTCCCGAAAATCAAAAGCCAATCTTCTCACATTCCATGAAGAATTGCTCTCCATCAAAAATGCCTACGCAGACCCCCTGTTCATCTCTACGGATGGATCTAAAGATTACGATAAAGTTGGTTGTGCAGCCGTTCACCACAAATTAAAATTAATGAGACCACTCGCAGACAATGCTTCCATATTTAGAACCGAGGTGACAACTATAGACTTGACCCTTGACATTGTAAATTCAAATAAACCTAAAAAATTTATTAAACACCCTGACTCCATGTTAGTGATCAGAGATCACTGAAAAACAAAGCAATGTCAAACCTACTCGTCATTAAACTACTCAACAGGATCAATAGCTTAAATACAGATATTGTCTTCTGCTGGATACCAAAAGATATTGGTACCACAGGGACTGATAGAGCAGATTCTGCAGCAAGAAAAGCGTCTACTATATGTAACACACATTAGACACCTTAACCCACTGAGCCCTGAATTCCTGAACAATTTTAACCCTTCTGCTTGAGCTCCTGAGTCAAAATTCACAAGTAATTAATACATAATGTTTCACAGCAGATTTTAAAATAGTTACGAGTGTTTATCCACCATTCAACTGGTGGCATTAAGTCATTTTTCTCTATCACAGTTAAAGCAGTGGTCAGTGCTCAAAGGGTTAAATATCAAAATCACATCTATGTATTTATTTACCAGTGTGCCCATCCCACAACCGGATGTGACATAAGGTCAGTTTAAGATGGGTTTCTTGGCAAAAATTCCCAGATTCCCTCAGCACTTCACCCTTTTGGGGCCGCCTCAGGCACCAGGCAATAAATTCAGCCCCCTCTCTTGGGCTGAGTATTATTATATATGGCCAAAATGCCATGTAGGTATTTTTTTAGTGCACCCACATCACTACCAAATGTGACACAAGGTCAATATTTAGAGTGGATTTACTGGCAATACTGTAGAAAAATGACCCAAACCCCCTCAAAATGTCATCTACAGACCTGAAACCAATAATCAGTAAATCTAGAGAGGAATGACAGAACTTCTTCCCAAACAATAAACTGTACAAATGTAAACCAACTATAAGAGAATGGTATCAGAAACACCAAATTAGAAGAGAAGTGAGTATGTCCAGACTCCATATTGGACCTACTACGAGAGCCTCTTCGTATATCCTAAAAAAGGAAGATTATCCAGGATGTGTGGAATGCCAAGAGTCATTCACCATAAAACACATACTGACAAATTGCAGCCATTTTAATTCAATCTGTTTAAAATTCTACCAAACAAGAAACTTTTCAAAATACTGATTTGTTTTATCAATTCCAGTTTCTAAGAGAAATTAAACTGATCTCAAAAACATACTCGTGTATCATGTGACTTTTGAGGAGATCATTTTGAAGCTAATTTGACTACAGCAAATTGATATATAGTTTGGTCAAAGGCGTTTCCAGGGCTGGCAGTACATATGCTAATTTTATATCACATGTATAATGTGACTCCTTTAAAATTAGCTTCAAAATTAAGTTCTCAAAGGTTGCATGATACACGAATATATACAGTATCTATCTATCTATTGCAGTCTATTCGTTACCCATCTATCGTATATACCCATGTATCATGTGACTTTTGAGGAGATCATTTTGAAGCTAATTTGACTACAGTAAATTGATATATAGTTTGGTCAAAGGCGTTTCCAGGGCCAGCAGTACATATGCTAATTTTATATCACATGTATAATGCGACTCCTTTTTATCACATGTATAATGCGACTCCTTTAAAATTAGCTTCAAAATTAAGTCCTCAAAAGTTGCATGATACACGAAAATCTACAGTAATTTAAAAAATATGAACATTACTAACAGCTGTCTTACTAGTTAGAAAGAAAAATATTTTTTGACTATTTTAATTATAAGGCTTTATTTAAGGCAAACATTAAAATGATTTCCTGTGTTTCTTTTAATTCTCTAACCTGTCAAATGAATGGTTAGTCATGAATTGGGGAGCTTTTGCCTGTTTGCTGTCCACAGATGAACCCTTTCATATAAAGATCTTAAATTTGTTATGCCTACTTATTGAATTTGGGGCAAGGTTTTGGCATAAAACATTTTTTGTTTCTCACACGGAAAGGTGATGTCTATGTCTTTTCTGCTAATTGAATTTACAGGTGGGACAGGTATAATGTTGCATTGCTTTATTAAGTGATAAACTCGCCATCCGTTCTATGGAATCATTTGTAATAAGCAGCCTTGATCCAAGTTTTAACCTCTTACCCTATGTCAATGATTCCCAATGTGGGGTGCATGCCCCACTGGTGGGGTGCATGATAATATTTTGCTGGGGCATGCATAGAAGTGATAAGACAGTAACTAAATACCCAAATTTAACCACTGCTGCAAGAAATTTGTTGTTATCTTCCTATTTAGCTGAATGTGGCTTTAGTGCTTGTGGTGATATGCAAAGTAGTATAATTTGCATATGAGCAGGTAGCTCATATATATATAAACCGACACCAACTAGAACAAGAAAAGACTTATTCAGCATTATCCACGACACAACAATGGCGTCGCCGATAGGATTCTCTTTGGTCCTTGAAGACCCAGAATACGTAGATACATGGATTCGCTGCTAATGCGAGATGTAAAAAGTTGAAAGACATCAAAAGCAGAGGAGGGGAAAATGAAATCACCGACTTGTTCATGGCTACCGCTGGTTGTGAAGCCATTATGAAGGTTGCTACAATGGTGTACCCTCGAGAACTAGAAGAAATGACTTTCGAAGAAATAAGTCAGGTTATCAAGGGAAACATGAGGCCAAAGAAAAGACTGGTGATTGCAGAAAGGACCAAGTTTATGGCAATGAAGCAGGAAGTGGATGAACCGATAGTAAAATATTTACACCGCTTAAGAAGTGCGAGTAAATACTGTGAATTCGAAAAACTAGGAACAGGAGAGCAGACAACGGAAGAAGAATTAATCCAACTAAGATTAATTGAAGGTATGCATAATTCAGCACATAGATATAAGTTAATGGAACAGTTACAACTTACAAACATGCCCTTGAATATGTGTCTAGAATTTATACAACAGCAGGAATTAATACATACCTACAACCAAAATAAAAATAAACCCTACGAAGAAATAAGAGCTGAAACATATACGGTACAAACAAAAAGAAAAAATTGTGCGTACTGTGGAAAAATTCATGAAATGAAAAAAGAAAAATGCCCAGAAAAACATGTTCAAAGTGTAAAAACAAAAATCACTTCAAAGAAGTATGTAAAACGAAAAATGTGGAAAGAATAGAGGATGAAAATAGACAGATTTTTAATGTAAAAAATGATAATATACAAAATAATGGATCTAAGAACGGAGACACAAAAATCAAAATCAAAATCAACGACTGTGTTGTTGAAATGCAAATCGACACAGGTAGTGAAGTCACGATAATACCCAGAAATTTATGGGAAAAAATGGGGAAACCGTTTTTAAAAAAAAGCAACCTACAATTGCGTCAGTTTGATGGCTCGATTATAGCAATTATGGGTTACTTTGAAACGGCAAGTGCAATTTTTCAAAAAGCTATTGAAAAAGTAATAGGAAATGTTGAAAATACCATCTGTTATCAAGACGATATATGTGTTGGAGATTTAAATGAAGATGGTTTAAAGAAAAAAACTGAGAATATACTAAACCGATTAAGAGACGCTGGTATGACAATAAATACAAAAAAGTGTGTAACCAACAGTAATGAAATATCATTTTTGGGTTACTCAATATCAAAGGAAGGGATCTCTCCAGATAAAGTACTAATAGAGAAAATTTTAAAAGTGGCTGCACCAAAAAATAAAAAGGAGTTGGAGTCCTTTTTAGGTTTGGTAAATTTTTATAGAAAATACGTACCGAAATATAATGAATTAACAGAACCATTTGCGAAGTTAAGAAAAAAAAATGTGGAATTCATTTGGTTAGAACGCCAACAGAAAGCCTTTGAAAACTTAAAACAAATTCTGGCAAAAAAGCCAATAGTACAAATTTTTGACCCTAAGAAGGACATAACTCTAACTACTGACGCCAGTGAGCAGTCCATATCTGGTATTTTGTCACAAGAGGGGCATCCCATAATGTACTTATCAAGAAGATTAACAACGACTGAACACAATTATTCGAATATAGAAAGGGAGGCACTAGCCATAGTGTGGACGACGGAGAGAGCAAGACAGTTTTTGATGGGAAAAAAATTCTTGTTGAAAAGTGATCACAGACCACTGGAATTTATTTTCAACCCAAGAAAAGAACTACCGAAAGTTACAACGTCCAGAATATTACGTTGGGCGATTAGACTGATGGCGTTCGACTTTGACATTGAATATGTTAAAGGGAATACGATACCGCACGTTGATGCCTTATCTAGATTGAGGTTTTATAGAGAGGAGAAGGACAAAAATGACGAGGAATTTGAAGACACATTCTTGCACCTTGTAGAAACCGATGTAATATCTGTAGATAAAATGGCTAATGAAACTACAAATGACCCAGTGTTAAATAGAATAATGTTGAGGATAAAACAGAATCGTTGGGGAAATTGTTCAATGGCTGAAAGACCATTCAAAGAAATCAGACATAAAATGACTATAGAAAACGGGGTAATATGTAATGGAGACTTGGTAGTTCCCCCAGAAACACTGAGGAGACAGGTTATAAAAAGTGTACACGATGACGTACATTGTGGAGTGGCAGCTACGCAAAGAAGATTAAAATTGGAAGCGTGGTGGCCAGGGTTCTCAAGAGACGTAGAAGACTACGTAAAAAGATGCAAAAAATGCACAGAACTCAGGAATTTCAAGCAAAAGAAAATACATGTGTGGCCCCGAGAAGTGGAACCATGGAGCAGAGTACACATGGACCATGCCTATGTCAATGGGATAGGATTATTATTAATATTAGTAGACGCATATTCAGGTTGGCCTGAAGTGGTGAGAGTACCTGATAAAAAAAGTACCACCGTCAAACAAATATTAAGAGTAATATTTTCGAGAAATGGGATACCTAGAACATTGGTGACCGATAACGCACCAGAATTTGCAGATATTGATTTGCATGAATGGCTAAGAAAAATAGGATGTAGACCTTACAAGACCCCTCCCTACCACCCTCAAAGTAATGGGACAGCGGAAAGTATGGTCCAGACGGTAAAGAAGGGCATAAAAGCATGCTTGCAACAGAAGGAGGAAATCGATGCTTTCCTACCAAGACTATTATTAAGTTACAGAACAATTCCGCATGCGGGCAGGCCGGAAAGTCCATCTGCCTTAATGGGCAGACAATTAAGATCCCCTTTGACTATGTCATATGCCACAAATCAAAAGATGTGGTACAAAAGAAATAGGAATATGCAACCCGAGTCAGCCGAATTTATTATGCAGAAAGGACATAATACTGCAATATTAAATAAAGAAAATGGGAACAGTGTTCTAGTTCATGCTGACCAAATAAGATCCCAAGGAGAAGAATCGGATGAGGAAATGCCTTCAGAGATGCCCATTATTGATGTAACAGAAGAGTTAATGCAGAGTGAAACTGCGGAGGAAGAAGTAGAATGGGACGAGTTAGAAGAAGACCAGAGCATGCAAGAGGAACAGTTCGATCATAGACGTGATAGATCTAGATCTCCAAGGGAAAGGAGAGAGATAGGGGAAGAGGTTCAGGAGGGCACAAGAAGAAGTACAAGAAGTACTCGCGGCATAAGGCCCCTCCGTTATAGGGAGATGTGGTGATATGCAAAGTAGTATAATTTGCATATGAGCAGGTAGCTCATATATATATAAACCGACACCAACTAGAACAAGAAAAGACTTATTCAGCATTATCCATGACACAACAGTGCTGTAAATGGTTTGTTATTGAAGAAAAGAAATCGACTGGATATCACTAAATAAAAAGACTTGAGGCTTTAGCTGACTAAATCGGTGCCTAATATAAAATCTATCTGTAGCAAGCATGACGCACAAGCATCTCACAAACAGTCATTTTGTGATGAGCTCAAATTTCATTTTGCATTATTATTTCGTGATTAAAATGATCAAAGTATATTACAGAATAAGCTTTCATTCAAATACTTTATATTTCTGCCTTTCAGTTCTAAACTCTCATCTAAACGTTATGAATGTCGTCCAGATTATTTATAAAGTACAAGGTGTGTCAGAATGTGGCTTTAGTGCTGTAAATAATTTGTTATTTATTAAAAGAAAGCAACTGGATATCACTAAACGAAGAGACTTGAGGCTTAAGCTGACTAAATTGGTGCCTAATATAAAATCTATCTGTAGCAGGCATGACGCACAAGGATCTCACTAACAGTCATTTTGTGATGAGCTCAAATTTCATTTTGCATTAATATTTCATGATTAAAATGATCAAAGTATATTACAGAATAAAGCTTTCATTCAAATATTTTAGTTAACCAGGTATTGAACTCACACTCTTTAGGTCCCGTCACTGGATCTAACTAACGTGAGTTCAATACCCGGTTAAAGCAGTGGAGAACTTGGAGAGGGGAATTAACAGGAGATAACTGATAACTGCCATCAATTAAACATGGCACGTGGAACTAGAACAGTCTACCCCAGTGAGCGAAATAAAAGGTTCAGTTTGACATTCCAACCACCTGAAGAAGACCGGCGTGTACAACGGCCGAAACGCTGTAATAAATATGGCGACAAAGATGAGGACAATAGTCCAAATAATGTAAATAGTGAGCCTTAAATGTATTAGTCTTTTTGCCACTTCTGTTACCTGAAGGCCAGCAGCAAAAATATTATTATAGTAACAACAAAGAGAAGATTAGTTTTCTAAATGATGACAAAGCTCTTACACTCATTGTTAACCTTGATAGGAGCCAGTCACGTAGCAGAAGTGGCAAGAAGAATAATATCTCTCTTTTTCTATGCAGCTATGTTTTAACATCTGTCTATATTTCTGAGACAAGTTATTGTAACTATTTGCACTACATCATTCGAACCGTTATCTTCCTTTTCATTGCCACATTCAGAACGTTTTGGCACCTGGCCTTCTTTAAGTGCTGTATGTTGGAATATCCAACTGACTCCTTTATTTAGTCCACCAGAGTAGAATGTTCTAATTCCACGTGCCATGCCTTTTTTGGATATCACAGTTTCAGTTTATTCCCTTTAGTAACTCAAGTTTTTGTTCCCTCAACTGTGGCAAGGTATTGAACTCACAACTCTTTGAGTTAAGTCACTTTTTGGATCACTTATTCCTGGAAATAAGTGGGAACAAAATCTTGGAGAGTTGAATTACTAAAAGGGAATTAACTATATCCAGAAAAGGGCATGGCATGGGGAATTAGAGCAATTTACCTGCCATTGAATAAATGAAGAATTCAGTTCAAAATTCCAATGTATATAACCTGAAGAAGGCCAGAGCGTGCAACAACTGAAACATTGTGAATATAAAAATAAAGATGAGGGCAACAGGCTGAACGATGTAAATAGTGTAAATAGCTATGTTTTAGTTTAACAAAGCAAATATTAATCTGGTCATAATTTTGGCTGAAATTCAGGATTGTCCTCATTGCTGACAACCACAAAGCTGTTACTCTCATTGTTAACCTTGAAAGGAACCAGTCATGCATTAAAAGTCAAAAGGACAGTTGTCTTTCTTCTCTTTTTTTTTTCACCCACTCTTCCCTTCTCTTTTTTTTTCATTTGCTGTTAGTGTTTATTTTAATTGTTGACTACTGCTATCTTTTTAGCTTACATTGGCAGTTGTAAGGGTTTTCAAAATGCAAAGGACTTCACTGGAATGATTATAGAATCATTTTGAGGCTATTTTGGTAAATCTGAATACAACTTGTCTAAACATTGGCTGCAAGATCTTTGTTTTGACTATTGGCCAAGCACCGCCAGATTAACTTGATTCTTTTTTTTTCCGCAACTTTTGTTACACATGAATAAGTATAGTTCTCCAGTTACCCCACTCACCTTCTCTTTTAAAAAAAGCATCTACCGCAAAAAGATCCTCTTACAAAAAGAAATCTTTAATTCCTTTTGGTAACCTTTCTGCTTTATCTATTGTACTGCTCTGCCCTTCTTTATGTGCCATGTCCCCTTAGAACATAGATGATCATGGTTCTCCACAACTTCCTCTCCTTTATAGCTCTTAATAATTTTTTTCATTTTATTATTTCTCCTAGACTTTGTTTCACCATCCATTTACTCAAGCTCCTCCTTCTTTGTGCCATGTCCCTTCAGGACGAAGGGGATCATGGCTCTCTACAACTTCCTCTCCTTTGTAGTTCTTAATAATTTTTTTTACAATGATGTTCACCCTGTACAAGGCTCAAAAGCCACTCTAAGTAGAGGACTACAGTGATTGTGATTGTAATATTTTGTTACAGTTAAGCTCAAATATTTAATGATGCAATAGGGGAATTTCTACAGGTATGTTGTAGAAATTGCCATAAGCCTATTCAGCCATTAACTGAAGAATTATGATTCATCAGAAATTTCAAATAAAAAAACGTGAGATTTTTACAGGTTAAAACTGTGTGTGTGTGTGTGTGTGTGTGTGTGTGTGTGTGTGTGTGTGTGTGTGTATATATATATATATATATATATATATATATATATATATATATATATATATATATATAAGTGAATATGCATAATATCCAATGCCGATAGCATGATTTAGAGTTTCATGCAGTTGCTGCAATCTTCAGGTGCAAATACAGTACATGCTTATATGTATATTTTTATCTCACACACACACACACACACACACACATATATTGTGTAAAATATTTTTTCTTATTGAAGTACAAACAAACCTCTCATTTATGACCGCCCCCATCAGCAGACTTCGGAAGCAACAGACAAAATCTGCAGGCTAAAAACTTCAAAATCTACAGCAATGTATTTCAAAATTTGTGGGCTTAGCAAAACAAGTCGTATTAGTTCTCAAAGTAACCGCTTGGTGGTGGGCTTTTCAACTGTAAACAAAGACGAGTGTACAGTATATAAAGTACGATACATTAATTCATGCGTGAGAAAGTAGCTGTAAGAAATCTCTTATTTTTGGTATTTTGATTAATATATCTATATTAAGTATATATTTATTTATGCCATATATACATGTTTATAGTATTTCCATTATGATCATACCTACTGGTAGTTACTATAGTGGTTTTATAACTCAAAAATAATCCTATCTACGGACAATCTGCTTTAATGAACCACCCCTCCCTGCCTATTAGTCCGTTTTTGAGAGATTTGTCTGTATATAGGTATGTATCATCATACAAGCAGAATTGAGCCAACTGTGCCCACCTTCCTTATCATGCTGCCAACAATACCTGTGTTTTTTGCATCGAGGTCTGGACTGAGAAGACCCATACTGGCACACAGGTGAGTTAAAGAGCATGTAGATCCAATCAAAGGCTTACAGTCACATCAGATTGAAACACTGGTTCCAGTATGATAACCAAAGTTAAGCAACGTTGACTCTGTTCAGCACCTTGATGGGTAACTGCTTAAGAATACCAGGGCTGTAAGCTTGGATGTGCAGGTGCTGTCATGGATAATGACTCATAATTATTAATTGGTAAGCCAAGTTCCAGTTCCAATTGGGTTTGTTATATCACATTGCTTTGGCAAAGGTATGAATCCCCCCTTTTCTCCCCTTAGCTGTGCATTAATTAATAAGACTTGTATCAGTAAATCATTATAATCCCCCTTCCCCAAATTCTTAGAATCTAAAAATATTTTTTGACTTTAAATAACATGCAAAGGGTTGATAAACCGTAGCAAACAAAATCAATCAATCAATCAATAGAATACTGATTATCTACACAGGTATGTCTTTTACATTCTCTGGAATATAAATGTATAGAAACTACCTTGACTACAAAGTGAGGGATCAGTTTATATATTGATTGCCATATAGAATTGATCTCTCAATTTATATTCACATAATTTCTTGTCGCATATTTTTTAGATTTCTTTACATTCTCTAGAATATACATGTGTAGAAACTACAAGTAGCCATAAAGTGTGGGATCAGTTTATATATTGTTGTAATATAGAATTGATCCCTCACTTTATGTCCGCATTATAATTTGTAGTCATGTCTTTGACTTATTTACATTTTCTGGAATATAAATATAGAGAATCTACCGTGTCCACAAAGTGAGGGATCAGTTTATATATTGATTGTATTATAGAATTGATCCTCCAATTTATATTCACATTATAATTTCTTGTAGGCATGTCTTTCAGATTTATTTACATTCTCTGGAATATAAATCTATAGAAACTACAGTGGTCATTAAGTGAGGGATCAGTTTATATATTGATTTTAATATAGAATTGATCCCTCACTTTATATCCGCATTATAATTTGTAGCCATGTCTTTTAGACTTATTTACATTCTCTGGAATATAAATGCAGAGAATCTACCGTGGCCACAAAATGGGATATCAGATTACATATTGATTGTACTATATACTTAATCCCCCACTTTATATGCACATTACTATTGTTTGTTTATCAATTTCTGGTTAGGTATGAATCCATCATTTCTCCCTCCAGCTATGGGTTAATTAGCAGGACTAAATCATCATTATTATCTCCCCCAATATTCTTACACTCTAAAAACAATATTTTCTAGCTTTAAATAACCTGCAAAGGGTTGATAAGCCATAAAAATGAATCAATCACTCAAGAATTCAGAATTTACCTGTCATATATGCATAATACCTATGAAACGGAATACTGGGCTGAAGAGTCGACTTAGGAGCCAAGGACATTGAAACAAGACAGAAGCCATCATGGGAAGGGTAACAAGGTGGCTCTCATCTGAGTAAGATGTGGCAATCACCATATTGGTAATATATGCAACCCACAGCTCAAATATTTGTATTGCCCAGTCAAAAACCAATCTTTTAATGCTTGTTTAACTTTATATACTTGGGGAATAAATTCTTTTGCCTATTATGAACTAAAATAAATTTGATGAAAAGTTAAAAAAAATGCATCTAAATATTTTGATAATCTAACACTTTCTCTTAACCGAGAAAGCAGTAACTGGCTTTGCTTAACACTTGATAGCAATAGACACGCCTGATTAACCATAGACCTCTTCCAGTCCACTGCTCTCTTTACACCCTCGGAAGTGATAAAAATAAACCAAGATGGCTGTCGTGTCAGTTTATCTGCTCTTCCATTTTGATGTCCGTTGGTAAAGGCAACAGAGATAGATGTCACTCCTGCCTCCAGTAGATTTTCATTTTCACATAGTTCTTCTAAATTTGTTCAACTGATCTCTCTCATTCTCTATGTGCCGTGTTCATTCAGGATGTAGGTGATCATGGCTCTCCACAACTACCTTCTATATTTTGCTTGAAGTAATTGTTTTACTTTACTTCTCCTCTTTGTCTTTACAGGATTTTTTTTTTTTTATCATCCACTTACTCAAATGTCCCAAAGGCCGCTACCATAATATAGTTAAAAATAAAATTTTCCAGCAATCTATTGAGTAGTCAAAAAAAAAAATTCAATCTGTGAATAGTCAAAAAAAAAAAGAAAAGTTTTTTTATCATTTTACCCCAAGCAAGGCAATACAGTCACTAAGATGCAAGGATTACTAAGTGTAAAAGAATATGAGAAAAAGAAAAAACATTACTAGGAGAGAGAAAACTTACCAGGCTCCATCCAAAACATACTAGGAGAAAATACAAGCATAACTTAATCCACATGTAAAAAAAAAAAAATGATTAAAAATAATGGAAGCTTTAATAATAAAAAAGAAAAAGCCAACACTCAATAATATTAACTATGAACACGGCCACAATGTGCAATCTAGAAACATACACACAACCCATACACCCAATTAAAAAGCAAAAATAAAATCATCCTTGATAATGGCTAAAAGTATAGCCGAAAGCACTCAGAATTACAGAACATTTGGACAGTTTCTACACACTCTGTGTCCAGAAAAGAAAACATTTGTACGAACACAAGAAAAATTAAATAAAAGGCTTAATTGCAGTACCTTGTCTGTCGTCTTTAATGAAACATGTATAAATGAAAGATTGCTGCCTAAATACACAATTATATATATATGAAAACATATATATATATATATATGAAAATATATATATATATATATATGAAAACATATATATATATGAAAATATATATATATATATATATGAAAACATATATATATATATATATATATATATATATATATATATATATATATATGAAAATATATATATATATATATATATATATATATATATATGAAAATATATATATATATATATATATATATATATATATATATATAATGAAAACATATATATATATATATATGAAAACATATATATATATATGAAAACATATATATATATATATATGAAAACATATATATATATATATATGAAAACATATATATATATATGAAAACATATATATATATATATGAAAACATATATATATATATATATGAAAACATATATATATATATGAAAATATATATATATATAAATATATATATATGAAAACATATATATATATATATATATATATGAAAACATATATATATATATGAAAACATATATATATATATATATGAAAACATATATATATATATATATATATATATATATATATATATATATGAAAACATTTTCTCTTTTCTACAGATCTGAGTATATAAGAACACTGCTATTTGCAAGATCCACTTAAATTAAATGAGAGGAAAGTAAAGGTGGGAAAATTGTATAGAAGAATATCTATTTCTTGACTTTGAACACAGACTCATGGTATCAGTAGAAATGATGCAACTCCTCAGCCATTTCTCTGGCCAATTCATTTCTAATTCAATTTATCTGGGAATTTATCGATAAAGTGCAAGCATGAGCCTCTTGTTTTTCTTTCTGTTACTCCCAATTTGTTACAATGGTTAGTCATTCTCCACATTTATTGGACATAAATATTTCGCTTGATGAAAATAGTGTTGGCTTTTGCTATGGAAACAGCCACAAGCATCAAGCAATGATTTTATTACAACTCCTAAGACATAAAAATTCCACACTTCAGTTTCAAATAAATTTATTTTTGGAACTTCTGGAATAATCTTGCAGAAGTGAATCATTATGCTGTAAAACTTAATTCAATATTGATTGATTTTGTTTTGACAGCTGATCAACTCTTTGTAGGTTATTTAAAGCCAGCACAATATTTTTAGATTGTAAGAACATGTTTTTATTTTTAGAGAATGATGATTTAGTGATACAAGTCGTACTAATTAAACTACAACTAGGGGGAAGAAATGCAGATTCATACCTAATCAGAATTTGATAAACAAACGAGATCGTAAAGGGCATATAAAATGGGGGATCATTTCTGTATTACAGTCAATATATAAACTGATCCCCCACTTTATGGTCACTGTAGTTTCTATGCATTTATATTCCAGAGAATGTAAATAAATCTAAAAGACATTCTATAAGAAATTATGTGGATATAAAATGGGGGGTCAATTCTATATTACAATCAATATATAAACTGGACCCTCACTTTTGTTTTCATGGTAATTTCTATACATTTATATTTCAGAAAATGTAAATAAATCTAAAAAAACATGCATGTGCCGCTAATCAGGATTTCATGATCATTTTATTTTTTACAGCTTATCAACCTTTTGCAGGTTATTTAAAGCAAGAAAATATTTTTATATTGTAGTAATTTTTTGTTTTTTTGTTTTTGAGATAATGATAATTTAGTGATACAGGTCTTACTATTTAACAGGTAGCTGTAGGAGAAGAGGTCAATTCATACCTTTCGCAAGAGTATTTGTGCATATAACAAACCCAGCTGGAATTGACACTCAGCTTTCCGATTAACAATTTAACAATCCTGAGCAATTATCTATTACACCACCCACACATCCACACTTACAGCATGTTGTATTCCCAAGCTAACTCTCATCTAAGTACTAACCAGGTTCAACATTGCTTAACTTCACTGATTATATGGGGAAAACTTAATTCAAGAGATTGATGATAATAAAAATGAAAAGGTAAAACTATAAATTAAATTTATCCAATTTAAATTAAAACTATTACGTTAATGGTACTGGTGAGATTAACCATTTTCATACAGGAAACATTCGACATTCAATAACCAAACAGTGTTACTGTTGATTGAAAAATGAAGATCTTTCTCTTCAAACAGTTTTTTCAGGAAAATAGATTATTGAATGCTTTAGTATTGTTTTTGGATGTTATTTTTATCATTTCACCCCCAGCAAAGAAAAAGAAAAAACACTATTAAAGAGTGAGAACAGTAAAAGAAGAGGAATTAAGAAGACAGAAGATAACGATTGACATTGCATTGAAATGTTTGAAGATCAAAGTTGACTGGAAAGTAAGAAGAGTGAAAGAGAATTAGAAGACTTTAGTGAGGGGAAAGGACAATAAAAGAAGAGGAATTAAGAAGACAGAAGATAACGATTGACATTGCATTGAAATGTTTGAAGATCAAAGTTGACTGGAATGTAAGAAGAGTGAAAGAGAATTAGAAGACTTTAGTGAGGGGAAAGGACAATAAAAGAAGAGGAATTAAGAAGACAGAAGATAACAATTGACATTACATTGAAATTTTTGAACATCACATACACACATATATATATATATATATATAGTACAGGTAATAGATCTGTTGGTATATAATCCAGGTGGATCCTAGTAATATCAGATGTTAAAACTAATCCACAGTGAGAACTCAATGTATTTATTATAACAGAGCATATATTTTATACAGCAAAAAATCCAAAATTACCTCATGTGGGTATAGTCTATTTCCGACTCGCACTAATCCCCCATCCATTAGCAGGAACCCAAATTCATTTACATACAAATAAAGGCTTTGGCCATAAATAAACTTCCATCTCCTTGTCACCAACCCAGACTCCTTACCAAAACAAGGTATCCTCTTAAATAGCTCTATATGTTCTTACCATTTGCTATCTAAACTAAATTTAAAACCCGTATTCCAAGACAGTCAGTCTAGGGCTGAGGATGACGGGCATATGGTTGTGCTAATCTGAAATAGACTATACCCACATGAGGTAATTTGGGATTCTTTGCTCTATAAAACATATATAATTTTAAGCAAGTTCATCCCAAGGCAGTAAAGCCACTAAGACACAAGGGGTTACTGAGTGTGAGAGAATTAGAAAACAGAAAACATTATTAAGGAGCAAGAAAAATAGAGTAATTGGGAAGCAGTAGATAGCAATTGGCATTGCATTTAAATATTTGAAGGTTAACTTTGGCTGCAAAGCATGGAGCTGGAAGAGAGTTCCACAAGCAAGAAAAGAAACTATTAGCATAGAATTTACAGTTACATCTAACCAACTCAACTGTAAATTGGGGAGAACTCATAGCCAATTTAGTAATGCTTAAATTCAATAAGTCTAGGTACTATAGTGAAAAACTCACCAGAACAATTACCATGAAAGTATTTATAAAAAAGGCACAGGAAAGCAAGTTTATAGTGGTGGGAAAGCAACTGAAGCCGAGATACCAGGTTAGGACCAATAATATTGTAGATTCTTCTTTGGATTTTATCAAGAATCTCTAGATATAAAGCAGAAGATCCAGACCATATGTGGCAGCAATATTCAAAGCATGGATGAATGGTAGACTTATAAATATGTAAGATAGATTCTGGAGAGAAACATTACAGATTCCTCTTTGGATTTTATCAAGAATCCCTAAATATATAGCAGGAGCACCGGACCATATGTGGCAACAATATTCAAAGCATGGATGAATGGTAGACTTATAAATATGTAAGATAGATTCAGGAGAGAAAAATTTTCTAGCATATCACAGTGAACCAATTTTCTTAGCAGCTGACCTAGCAATTGATTCAATATAGTCTTTCTACTTTGTGTCAGCTGAGAACGTTAGCCTGAGAAGGCGCAACTAGTCACTCTCCTGAAGTTTGGTGTCAGTTATACTTTATATATATATATGTTTGTGTAGGATATAGAATCCAAACAATCAAAGTGGAAAACATTTTTATTAATGTGTTTCACCTTCCTTAGATAAGCATCTTCAACTCTGAATGAAAGACAAATCTGTATGTTTGTTTTGTTTCTTGTATTTTTATATTTATTTATAATATAAAAATAACACACACACACACAGATTTCTCCTTAGCTAATCATGTATAGAGGGAAAAGGGTACTCATCAGCCCCTGTATAATGAAGTGAAAATACTGGACAAGCAAGAACATAGTGTTAAATGTTTGAAAGAATCAGCACATATGCTAGGTTATGAGGATCTCCTTAGTAGGCATAGCATAGAAATAAATAAAATATGGCACCACTAATAAAGTAAGAATGACAAATGACAGCAAGTCTTCAGCAGCAGTCAAACATGACAGGCGGCACAGAGCACTAATCAGCAGGCAGGTTAGGTTTAAGGCTCCAGATTCACCACAGAGAATTTGAATTGTCCAATCAAATCATAGCCTACTGGATTAAAGTGTTGCTTTGTGAATTTGATGACATACTGATTGTGAGTTCAATTTCTGGGTTGAGTCATGTACTTGGACTCAGTGGAAACAGGCAAGCAATAAGTGAGCAGTACTAAAAATAAGAACTAGACAAGATATCCCAAGACATGCATAATGGAACAATAACAGTCTCCCCCACCCCTGACCCCAGTAGTTTAAATAAAGGGTTCAGTTCAGAATTCCATGTAGTTTACCCAGATTGATATAAACCTGAAGAACAACAAAGATAAGGACAATAATCTGAATGTAAATAGTATAATTAATGCTAATTCCTCATCCCAGAAATTCAGACACACACACACACACACATATATATATATATATAGGACGTCTAGCCACACTGATGGGCTGTGATACAGCGAAACAGTCTGTCTGTGGATGACAATATATATATATATATATATATGTATATATATATATATATATATATAATGGATTAAGTCCAACAATTATTTAATATATTTTCTGTTTATACATTATTTTTATAGATATAATTTAAGTAAATGCTCTGTTTTTAATTAAACAGTATTAATTACATTTACTGGACTAGAAAATATATGATCTTCCAACAAAAATCAAACCTGTAACCCTTATGAGAACCATCATGTGGCATTACCATTGATCCACAGAGAAGCATCTGGTTAGCAAAGTTTGAATTACTGTTAATATATTAAGTAAAATATTTTCAGTAATTGAATTACTGAAAATATATTAATAATTGTCAGACTTAATCCATTTAACAGAAAATATATACACACACACATATCTATCTATATATATATATATATATATATATATATATATTTATATATATATATATATATATATATATATATATATATAAGAATAATATTGGTAAAAATGTACGACAAAGTGGAAAAAGTTTATTTGACGCATTTCATCCTTCCTCACTTCATCCGACTAAATTTGTTATGTTGATAAAATGACACATGCATTGGTATGACTATCACATTTACAATTGAAAAGAATCTATCCAAACTCAACATCAGATTTGTTGCTATTGCATCCAAAACAGTAAAAGATTTAATCAATACTAAACAAAAGACTATGCTAAACCCTGAAGGAGGAGCTTACTCCATCACCTGTAATAATTGTTACAAAAAATGCATAGGAGAAACCTCAAGGAATCTAAATAAAAGATTATATGAACACAAAAGGGACATTTTACAAAACAATATATCAAGTGCATTAGTAATGAGACTGCCTACAATTCTGACATGAAAAATGTTACTCTGATCAAAGGAGGAAACAATTCACTATGATGTAAATGACTAGAGAGTGCCTTGATCACAAGGTTATCTACAGTAAATTTGCTCCCTTTCTCATGAAACATTTCACCATTCCTGGCAGATTTCTATCATCACAACATGGGATATCTAATAACAAAAGTGATGGAAAGAAAAAGAAAAAGACTAAATGAATTCAGCTAAATATAAGAAAAAATAAATACAAAAAATTCTAAAAAATATTCTAAAATTCCTAACATCTCTCATTCATGCGCATGCATAGTCCTACCAACTTAACATAATTTAGTTCAATAAGTCCTGAAGGATGAAACATGTTACAAGTAAGCGTTTCCCACTTTGTCATACATTTTCTCCATATATATATATATATATATATTTATATAACAATGAATCATTCATACAAAAAGTAGATTAGTAAAGTTAATGATATAAAATGGTGAAATCCTTTTGCAAACAAAAATTTAAAGGTGCATTAACCTAAAAATCTTGTCTTTAAAAATTATAAACTGTATAGGTCTTTCTTCAATACGCAAGTACTTTCAACTGTACATTCAGTCATCCTCAGGCATGGAAATTATTTTGTTTTTGGTAAAATTCAGGTAGCATCCGGGATAAAAAAATTAAATGCGAACATATTTTTTATATATATGTGAGATAGATAGATATCACACTGG
Source organism: Acanthosepion esculentum (assembly GCA_964036315.1). Taxonomy (NCBI): domain Eukaryota; kingdom Metazoa; phylum Mollusca; class Cephalopoda; order Sepiida; family Sepiidae; genus Acanthosepion; species Acanthosepion esculentum. The sequence goes on from OZ038515.1 coordinate 42,461,263, forward strand.
ATACATGGATAAATGAAAGACTCAGATCTATATTAATATACACAGATATACGCACACATGATTATACTTGCCACAGTTTTATTTTCACCCTGAAATAAGGGTCGGCAGGCTGGACTCTTGTGTCTGATCTCTACTTCAAAGTGAAACTTAAGAAATTAATTAAGTGGTAATTATTATTATTATTATTATTATTACTAGTTTTTTCCTGTAAAAATTTTATGGTTTTCCTATTTTAATATTCTGAATTTTAATTCTTCAGTCATAGTGAGTTCTACAACAACAAAATATCTTCAATAAATATTTGAGCTTAACAACTATAACAAAATATTGCAATAACGGTCTTGAATACTGGTTGTTATTTTAAGAAGTAAGGGAGTACAAATGAAAACATTTGAAATTGGCAACTTTTACATTTTGCTGACACAGACGTTAACCACTTCTGTCTTCTTTTCTTTCATTTTCTCACTATAACCAATTAGCAACTTTGAAATGTCTTTTGTCTTCTCATGCAATCAAAGTGGAATAATCCATTATTTTATGAGGTATTAACAGGATACGTTAAGCACTTCTTTCTTTCATTTCTTACATTGAAACCAAGTAGTGTCTTTTTTCTTTCCATGTGATCAAAACGGAATAGTTCATTATTTATGAAGTCAAGGCGTAATGGTTGTGTGAACTAATGAAAGTAGGGACAAACACAATTATAATAGTATATTTTTAAAAAAAGCTTTATTTATTTCTAAATATTCACACTGAGTCAGATTTTCAATTCATTTTAGCAATTCTGTTTCCTTCACCCCACCAGAAATTTTTCTTTTTTTGTAATCAGAATTTTGTCAAGTCACTATAAAAAGCCGGCCTGAATTCTGATGACTTGCTTATTGTAAATGGATACATCAGTCATGCATGACTTAATTTATATGCAGTTCCGCTTTGAATTCTTTCTGATTATTCAAAGTTGATTTTATTGTTGTCATTGTTACAAATGTAGGATTGACTTTCAAATGCCAATTTCCAATTTGTCATTTGACTGTTAAGTTTGATACTTATCCTCCAATTTTGCCGCATGACCATCAAAGAAATTACGTCTTAACAATTCTCTCACTTAAAAACATCTTGCCACAAAGTTGCTTTCTGTTTATAAAAAATAAAAGAAAGATATCCCAATTCTCTATCCACAATTTTTTTTTTGTTTTACAAATGTTAACCCAAAGCAAGGCCCAAGAGACTGTCAAGGCAAAGCGTTACTGAATGAGGTTGCTGTATGATTTTATAGTAGGAGGTAGGAAGCACAGTTTATGCAAATATGTCTGAAAGATAACAGTTAAGTCTAGACTTAAAGAAGTAAATATTGTATGTGATTGAAGAAAGCATCCTCTTGGGAGTCCATTCCACAAAGTAAAAGTTCATCAAAACAAACTGAGTGGAACTTCCTCCTTATCCATGGAATATGAAGAGAAAGAGGATGGTTTGTTCCAGTGGTATGACGGCTCTTAGCTGTGATGGGCCGAACTGATGGTACTGAGGAATGTAGTTATCTGGATATTTGTGATGGAAAAGGGGTTTTAGGGTGGAAAATAATTCATCACCCACAAGGGTGCGTAGACACTGTTGAGCTCTGACAAAACCAGAAAGTGAGGTCTGTTCATCTCTATCCCAGATATACAGGGTGATTGAAAAGTAACTCCTGATTTTATGCATAATGGACTCTCCCGTCTTGTAAAAATTATAGTTAGCCAGGAGAGACCATCATGCATAAAAGAGGGGGTTACTTTTCAATCACTCTCTATATAAATATTTACAAGGGGGTGCTAAAAAGTTCTCGGTCTGACCCACTTTTCAAAATAAGATCAAAGAATCAAATATCAGGAAGAGCTTTTTGGTCAGGCTGATAACTTTTCAGTCTCTCCGTTCATCTGTATTTTTATTTCTGCTTCTAAAGATTTTTTTTTTTTTTTTTTTTTTTACTTTCTTTGTCGGTTGGGTTTTTAGTCTTAAAAACAATTGCTAAACTCTAACCACTCAAGTTTGTTTGTTTTTTCGTTTTTGTTTGTTTTGTTTTTTTCCAAGAATTACTCACTTGACCAAGCAGGGAACTGAGAATCATGCCCCCTCCCACATCATTCTGTATAGAACAGTTTCTCAATGTGAGAAAAGGCTGTATACAGTTGTCTTTTAATAAAAGTAGGGCAGTAGTAAGATTAACAACTCAATAAACAAGAGTCAACAAGGTTGTACACATAAGTACAGCCCAGGAGATATAGATTTTACAAGTTTATAAATGTATTGATATCAGTTGAAGTGTATTTATATTGTGCCAGAAGAGAGGTAGTCAGAACATATTTAGGCTGAGAAAATATCACACGATAAGTCTTTGTCCTGGAAATGGAAAAAAAAAAAAAAATGGTTAACTACACCTATATTATTACATTTGCTCAAATAAGACATTATATAAAATGCCAGCTTGTGCTGAAAAGTTTTCAGCCCAACCAACAAAGGATTTTAAAAAAATTTCTCATGTAATCTTTTGTTCAGATTTTGGGAAATACATTGAGACTAAGAACTTTTTATCAGCATTAATAATATTCTGGTTGCCTGATGATTGCTGTAGCATTAAACTTAAACAGCAGCTCGAGCTTTGTCTATTTCAGAGTTGTGATTCTGGGAAGACTGATTAGTCTGTCTTGGTAACTTTAGACATAGAACACTAGTTTTCTTTTATTATTTTATTTTTTTTATTTTTTATTTTTTTACTTCTTTTACTGATGATTGCCACATGCATGAAACTCAGAGTAGTATCAAACAGTAGGGAATAAAATGTATATTATTAGTGTATATGCACGCACACATACGCACATGTATGTATATATATATGTGAGGGTGTGTGAGGGTGTTAAAAAAATTATAAACTGCAAGAAGCAAAAATGTGAATTAGTTTTTCTAGTAAAATGATTACCAATGCATTTACATTATATATATATATATATATATATATATATATATAGATAGCCCTATTCTGTCAGTAATGCTTGCATTCATTCTTGACCACTGACAATCCCTTTCTTCCTGATTTTCAATGCATTTTTATTGTAAAATCATTAGCAATGCATTTACATTATACATATAATAGCCCTATTCTATCTGTAATGCTTGCATTCATTCCTGACCACTGACAATCCCTTTCTTCTTGATTTTCAATGCATTTTTATTGTAAAATCATTTGCATGCATTTACATTATACATATAATAGTCCTATTCTATCAGTAATGCTTGCATTAATTCCTGACCACTGACAATCCCTTTCTTCTTGATTTTCAATGCATTTTTATTGTAAAATCATTGGCAATGCATTTACATTATACATACAATAGCCCTATTCTATCATTAATTCTTGCATTCATTCCTGACCACTGACAATCCCTTTCTTCCTCATTTTGAATGCATTTTTATAGTAAAATCATTAGCAACGCATTTACATTATACATATAATCCCTTTCTTTCTTTTTTTTGTCAATACGAAACATATAGATTAAATTTTAGTTACAATATTTCAAAATTTGTCTATATTTCTGAGATGAGGTATTATGTACATTATTTACATTGTTGGAACTATTGTCCTCTTCTTTATCTGAAGAAGGCCAGAGCGTACAACAGCTGAAACGTAATAAATATGGTGACAATGATGAGGAAAATAGTCCGAATAATGTAAGTAATTTCAAAATTTGATGCTTATTTTCAGTACTACCTTGGTGCAGTAACTGTCTAAAGTGCTGGAGTAGCTGCAATATTGGTGATATGAAAAACTTACAATCTTCCTTTATCTATGTCAAACTCAAAAGCAATTAGTACTAAGATACTCATTATTGTTGTTTCATTAGGTTCCCCTCACCACCAGAATTTGCTGTGTCGCAATTTATATAATTATTAGAATGCAATAAAGTTTTGACATATATTTTAGATAGATCAAGCACGTCATCTCATAAATTGCAAACACACACACACACACACACACACACACACACAATAACCTGTTTAAATGTGTACCTATTAACCTCTCTATGATATTTCCAAACAATTCATAAAAAAAAAGAAAAAAAAATCTGGATTAAAAACTTGAGGTACAACTTGATGGGTTTAGAAGCTGAAGAATTAAGTTAATTAATCTCCAGAATTAAGCGAGTTTTGTTCATACAAGAGCAATTTACTTAACGTACTCATGTGCCCTGGGGATGTACGACACATTTGTTAGTGTTAAGAAGCTTTTGGGGAAAAGATGTCAGCGTGGAATCAGTAAGTTTGTCACCTGACACATTATTATTAGGTGAATTTTGATCTGAATTCTTACAATGCATAATGCTTTGATCAAATATTGATTAATATTCCCCACTGAATTAATTGCATTAACAAAGAAGGAGATTATGTTGAAAAAGATTGACACATGATTTTACCATAAAAATGCATTGAAAATCAGGTAGAAAGGGATTATTAACCAAATTGATATCTGAAATCTTTAACTGTATTATACTTGATCTGCATGATTAATATGCCCTACTGAATCAAGTGCATTAACAAGGAAGGAGATTATGTTGAAAAAGATTGACACATGATTTTACCATAAAAATGCATTGAAAATCAGGTAGAAAGGGATTATTAACCAAATTGATATCTGAAATCTTTAACTGTATTATACTTGATCTGCATGATTAATATGCCCTACTGAATCAAGTGCATTAACAAGGAAGGAAATTATGTTGAAAAAGATTGGCACATAGTTATTAACGAAATTTTGATTTAAAATATTTCATTATATAATGATTGATCTATATGCTTAATGTTCCCCATGGAATCAAGTGCATTAACAAAGGATATTATTTTGAAAATGTCTGCCACATAGTATATTAACCAAATTTTGATCTGAATTAAATGCATTAAAAAAGGAGACGACAATATTGAAAACTTTTTTATCATTAGTATGCAGACTTATTGAGATGTATCCATGTATATTAACTTCATCAGGATTGACAGGATTTGTTGGGAGCCGAAATTAAAGTTTCATAAGACCCCAATTCAGTTATTTGGCTGTAGGTAACCAATGGCTGACTGCTCATTTCCTGAGCATACCTGTTTGCTCAGATGACTAACTTATCCCTGTTGCAGACGCCTCTTCAGGCATATTTGTATTTCTTCAACAACCACGGAGCCAATGAGTGGTTTATACTGCAATTTTGTTGAGCAGACCATTGTTACAGTGTCTGGGAGAGGGCGTATCATCTGGAACGATCAGCAGTTGCATAAGGCCAATACACTCAAACCCTCAGTCACGATGACTTGTCACTTTGTGCAAGCACAACTATCGACAGTTTCCAAACAGTACCATTTACCCAGTTTCGCTCACAAGGCTTGGGTCAGCCTGTGGTATTGTTTTCAGGTATTTCCAAATGGTACCAAATACCGAAACTATCAACCCAGGCTGATATTATCAAGAAGTCACATCCTTAAAAACTGACCATGGTAAGATTCAAACATGGGTTTTATGGTTATACTGCAAATGTTTCTACTGATTATGTTTTTAAAGATTCTGTCCATCAAAATCATTGAAACCTATTATGAAACAAGGTTGTTGCTTGTTATGATAATGTTTTAATGCTAGGAATATATTTTGGCCTTTGTGGGTCATATCAGGTTTCATCACTTTTGGTCATCCTTACTTCATTTATACCATGAGATGCTTGAAAATTTAAGTGAATCTTCTTCACATATTGGTACTGATTAAGTTGATTTTTATGACTTATCAACCTTTTGCAGGTTATTTAAAGCCAGAAAATATTTTTGATTGCATTGTAAGAATTTTGGGGGACATAATGATTCACTAATAAGTTCTACTAATTAATCCATAGTTTAGGGAGAAGAGGTGGATTCATACCTTTCCCAAGGATATTTACACATAAGTGAATATAACGAACCTGACTGGAATTTGAACTTGGATCTGCGATTTCTAATTCCAAGCTATTATCCACTACACCACCTGCACATTCAAGCTTATAGCATCTGGTATTCCCAAGCGGCCACTCATCTAGGTGCTGTCCAAGCTCAACATTGTTTAACTTTGGTGATCATACAGGAGCCAGCATTTCAACGTGATATGCCTGTAAGCCAAATATTAGTAAGGAAAGATTGATCAGTACTTACTTGACCTTTGTACTGAGTTGATCCGCAAGAAACGCCTACTGTAGACAAATGTTTTTTTCAATATCTTTTAAATAAAAGTAATATTTTCCAAAATCCAGCAAAGTGTTCATTAATTTTTCTAATTTTCATCAAATGCTTTATTTCTATAACAGCTAGTTTATTTTTGAAAGAATGTTAATTACAGTGGTGAATGTATAGAAAAATTCTGCCTAATTTAAGGCGATTCTGAGAGAACTAGAAATCCTACCGGCATTCATTATTGGTGGCCACAATCTTAACAACATAAGATACACAGACGACACAGTGTTGGTAAAAGATGTTAACGTTCCACACCACTTTAAATAGGTTAGGAAGAAAAACCCCCATCAATACTGGAAAGAGCAATAACAGCTACTGGACTTGAGAGACCTGTTTTCTTTAAAAAATGTTTTAAGAGAGAGATTTTATAACTTTCAATTGAAAACAGTACTCAGCCAGTGAATGCTAAATCTGGTACGGTGGTGGCTAATATTACTGTTGTAACGTAGGGAAGGTTACTGACTAGAATAATCAAATGAAGGTTGGTAATGAACGATAATACTTAAGACAAGAACAACACATATAAGATTTGTCAGCGGTGCATAGAAGAAGCAGTCAACTGCTAGAAGTGAGTCAAGTGAGTTCCACAATGAATCTCCAACTGCAGGATATCTACCAACTGACTCACACGGTCGGATGTGGCACAAGTCCGAATTTAATGTTGGGTATGTGAGCCTGTAGGCTCGGCCAAAAATTCCCTGTAGACCCCATATAAAACGGGGTCGGGTGGCTGTTTCCCCGAGATGAGACTCTGCCCTTCAACATGGCTTCATCTGGAGATCCTCTCTGCCTCCAGGCATAGAATTTGACCAGCACAGCTGGAGATGAATCTCCAACTGCTGACCAACATACAGTATGTACTACTGTATTTATGCGAATGGGGATATACCCATTATCATCCATAGGTATACTACAACAATTACCTTTACCATATGGATAGAAAATGAACTTGGTAAATATACAAAAATAGAAAGGGGTGTAAGACAAGGATGTGTCTTCTCGCCAGACCTATTCAACCTATACAGTGAAGAAATTCTGAAAGAATTAGAAGTCATACCAGGATTAATTATTGGTGGCCATAATATTAACAACACAAAATATGCAGATGATACAGTGTTGATAGCAGACATGGAAAGAAAACTACAAAAATTCTGACAGAAGGTAGTGAAGGAAAGCAAGAAGAAAGGACTAAGCATTAATTGCAATAAGATTGAATGCATGGTTGTTGGCAAAATGGACGGCCCAAAATGCAAATTACAAATTGAGGATACCAAAATCAAACAAGTACAACAATTTAAATATTTGGGAAGTGTTTTAACAGAGAACAGAGAGTGCAACACAGAAATCTAAAGGCGCACTGTGATAGCCAAAGATGCATTCCGAAAGCTAAGCAAAGTATTAAGAAACAGGAAAATTTTGTTAAAAACAAAGAAAAGAGGATTTAACTGTTATATGATATCAATCTTCCTATATGGCAGTGAATGCTGGACAATCTCCTCAAAGATGAGGAAGAGACTTGAAGCAACAGAAATATGGCTCTACGGAAGGTTGCTGATGATATCATAAACTGAATATGTGAGCAACGAAAAAGTTTGAGAGAAAATGGAATCAAAAAGGAAACTTATATATAGTTATATACATACATATTTTACACACACACACACACACACACATTTATTTTTCCAATGGAGTCTGTATAAACTAAACGCTCTTAAGGATCTCTCGCAATAAATATAACCAACATTTGGAATAAATATCTCAATCATACAATAATAAAAACGATGCTAATTTATTTTAAGTTTAAAATCTAATAAAAACTAACAAATGAGAGAGAGAGAGAAAGAGTCAAAGTCTGCGTGTGTACTGTTCCTGTGAGTGGTGGACTGTCTTTTGCAATCCTCGGGCGAGAAACTCCTGACATAGTTGAAATCTCTAGTCCACAAATTGAGGAAAGATGGCTTGGAAAGTCTCATACTCACAGGACAGATTGAAGGCAAGTTATTGCTCACTCTGTTTACTCTATTCCCATACAATTACTGAAGTTAAGCAACATTGAGTCTGGTCAGTACCTAGATGGGTGACCACTTGGGAATACCAGATGCTGTAAGCTTGGATGTGTGGGTGGTGTAATGGATAATGGCTTGGAATTGTTAATCAGAGAGCCAAGTTCCAATTCTTGTTGGGTTCGTTATATTCACTTATGCACAAATACCCTTGGGAAAAGTATGAATCTACTTCTTCTCTCCCCAGCTATGGATTAATTAGTTAGACTTGTATTACTAAACCATTATTATCTGCCCTCCACAAAAAAAAATTCTTACAATCTAAATATATTTCTGGCTTTAAATAACCTGTAAAAGGTTGATAAACTGTAGAAAATGTATCAATCAATGAAATACCGATTATCTACACAAGTATGTCTTAAAAATTTATCTACATTCTCTGGAATATAAATGTATAGGAACTACCGTGGCCGTAAAGTGAGTGATCATTTTATATATTGATTGTAATATAGAATTGACCCCCGACTTTATATCGGCATTATAATTTCTTGTAGGCATGTCTTTTAAATTTATTTACATTCTCTGGAATATAAATATATAGGAACTACAGTGGCCATAAAGTGAGTGAATATTTTATATATTGATTGTAATATAGAATTGAACCCCCACTTTATATCCATATAATTTCTTGTAGGCATGCCTTTTAAATTTATTTACATTCTCTGGAATATAAATAAATGTATAGGAAATACAGTGGCCATAAAGTGAGTGATCACTTGATATATTGATTGTAATATAGAATTGATCCCCCACTTTATATCCACATTATCATTTCCTGTTTGTCTATCAAGTTCCACCTCGTCTCCCCATGGCTATGAGTTAATTAGTAAGACATGTATCACAAAATTATTATTATTATTATCTCAAAAAATATTCTTACAATCTAAAAATATTTCCTGCCTTTTAAAAAAATAACCTGCAAACGTTAAGCCATAAAAATATCAAGTCAATCAATTAGTGTCCACTGAGCCTAAGTCTGCATTATCTATCGTTCAGATAGGACAGCTAGCTTTTCTCATGACATAGTTTGCCATGTTTTCAATTCATTAAATTTTCAAGAAATGAAACCTGTTTCCAGGCATTCAGTTTCTTTTCTTTCAAAAAAATTTAATACACTTGATCAACTTCTACACCATTGAAATATCTTTTATAATGTATTCCACAACAAAGCTTGCCTCAAAATGGTCAGGGTTGGCATGATCAAAGGATTCATCTTTCATATTCAATAACATAACATGGCTAAAGGAAGACCTTACAACCAAGCAGATAAGAATGATAAATCCTGTGATCAACGGAGTACATATCATTTGCTGGTGTGGCTTTGAGTATAGAATGCATCTATAAAGCAACCAGTAAGTATTCCTCTCCCTGCAAACAAAAGAAGGTGGAGAGAAGTGAGGGAGGGCATTCATGCAGAGACATTTGTTCAGTGCCTTTCAAGTCCCAACATGTTAGAGGAAAAGTTCAATTCATATTAACCAAAGTGGCCAATGAATTTAAAATAAGAAAGTTTTGTTTCTTCCTTCTAATAAAACAGATTCACTGATAGAAAACAGAATTGCAATGTTTTTTTTTTAGTCAGAACAGAAGATTACAGACATTATGCATATTGTAACTATTAGTAAGTGATCATCAAAACTGGTATTATTAGATAAATATATAGACAGGTGTCAGGAAATTGTATGACAAAGTAGGAAAAGTTTACTTGTGATGTATTTCATCCTTCAGGACTTTATCAAACTAAATTTTGTTATGTTGGTATGATTACACATTCGTTCGGCATAGGGGGTGCTAGGAATTTTAGAATATTTTTTTAGAGTCTTTTTCTTTCCATCAGTTTTGTAAGTATCTATTTCACACTATGATATTAGATCTGCCAGGAATGGTGAGATGTTGTAAGAGCTAGGGCACAAATTTACTGTAGATAACCTTGCAATCAAGGCACTCTCTAGACATTTACGTCATAGTGAATTATTTTCTCCTTTGATCAGAGTAGCATTTTTTTATGTTGAAGTTGTGATCAGTCTCATTACAGTGGGCAACCAAGGTATTCAATGTATTATTTCGTAAAATGTTCCTTTTGTGTCTAGAGAGTGCTTTAATCACAAGGACATCTACAGTAAATTTCCGCCCTGGCTCTGACAACATTTCAACATTCCTGACAGATTTTCTAATATCACAATGTGGAATACCTATTTAGAGTTTTTTTCTTTTCATCACTTTTCTAAATGAATTTGGTTAGATACAAAAAAAAATTCTAAAATTCTCTGCACCCCTCTGTTGTATGTATGTGTAGTACTACCTAGATAACAAAATTTAGTCCGATGAAGTCCTGAAGGACAAAACTCGTCATACATAAACTTTTTCCACTATGTCATATTATTTCCCCAATACTGTTCTTGATGTATAAAAATATAAATATATTGTTATCTCTTAAACAGGTGTGTAAAGAGAGAGAGAGAGAGAGAAAATAGATGAGCAAAAAGCATTCTTCTTCTTCTTCTATGTGCCATGTTCCTTCAGGTTATCATGGCCCTCCACAATTTCCTGTCCTTTGTAGCTCTTAATAAATCTTGTTGCTTTGCTATCTCTCCTAAACCCTGTTCTGCCACCCATTTATTCAAGCTCACTATACATTATTTTTCTCTCTCTCTTAATATGTCCTGTGAGCATCAAATTTTCCAAGTCTTCTTTCCTCATTATGTGCCTTTGAAATTTCAAATATCTCTTCTTATTCATGTTAAGTATAAGTTTCTTTTTTGTTTCTATTTTCTCTAAAAGTTCCTCATTACTCACATGTTCAGTCCATCGTATTCTCCGTATTCTTACATAGAACCATATTTCTGTTACCTCGAGTCTCTTCTTCATCTATTAGGAGATAGTCCAACATTCGCTGCCATATAGGAGGACTGATATTACCAAACATCTGTGTCCTCTTTTCTTTGTTTCTAACAAAATTTTCCTGTTTCTTAATACTTTGCTTAGCTTAGGAGTATTTATTTGTCTCTAACCGTCAAGTCTGTCCTGGGTATGACGATAAACCTTATCCACGAGAAATTATGTACAAAATCTATAAAACATACTGTTGCTCTGATAGTATAAACTTAAAAATGTCTTAAAATAATTGTCGGACTTTCTCCATTTCATGTGTGACGTCATTTATTTACATTTGGATACGCATTGAGCAGATATGAATGTACGGGAGAGATTCATGGAAGATTGTAGTTTAAAGACAGTAAAATCGACCTTGCTAACCGAACGCTCTTCTGTGGCCCAATCGGTTAAGGCACGTCAGGCTATATGACGGTTCCGTATAGGATACAGGTTCGATTCCTGTCGGAGGACGAATATTTTCTATGAAAATTTCTCAGACATTCAGGCCGGTAAATGTTGTTTAATACTGTTTATTATAAAACAGCATTTACTTAAATATTTGTATCTATAAAAAAGAATGTATAAACATAAAAATGTCTTAAAATAAACTTATGTACAAAATATCTGTAGTTAAAGGCATACAAATGCGTTCAACATATTTAAATTTTAATACCAGCAATATTTTTATGAAAAATTATTACCAGCAATACATTATTGAAGGAAAAAAATATGACCAGTAATTAAAAATTGTTGGCATAAAATAACCCATTGAGGTTGATATGCCGTAAAACAAAACCAAACTAACCATCAAGTGTTGTTGTCTGAAGTGGTAAACAATTTGAAATAGGAAATGCCTTGTCCCTTATTTCATCTCTTGTTTTCTCTATTCTATATTCAAATTAGTTCTGTTGGTGAGGACTCTCAATTAATTTGAATGTAGATAAAAAAAACAAACCTAAAGGGTTAAATTTGGGAGCGCCTTCCTCGATGATCAGCATTCAAAATCCTAGTTTTTATTTGGGCTTGAAAACCAACCACTGGGATCTGGTAGGAAACACACAGCTCTTTTAGCCCTCAAACCGACTATTATCCTTCCTAGATAATTTTTGTCTTGGCAAATTCATTTTTAACAAATTCCTTTCTTAAACAGATAGAGTATATTTATGTTTTTCGACACGTAATTTTTTTTTTTTATCTTCTGAAATTTTTTTACCCATTTACAATTAATTGTTTCTCTGGGCATAAAACATTCCACATATAAAACTTGATGAAAAGTAACCTTGTCAATTTATAGTAATATAGAGTGGCAAGAAGTGAGATAAGGTGAGCAAATAAAGCCCTGATTTCTTCCGTACTAAATTATAAAAGATTAAATTGTACAGTTTGTATTGCTGACACATTTTTTAAACTGAACACTTTCCCCTTCTGTTTCTGAGTGTGACAGATGGCTTTCTTTGTTTATCTCAGTATAAAACATTTATCAATATTATCATGACAGCATACACATCTATGTAAGCTGTTAGTCAAGTGTTTTATTAGTAATAGTGCAGCCATTGCTTTCACTGGGGATTTAATAGCACTTCTCTTATAATACGAACAATAGTACCTGTCTTGAGACTAATAGCTACAATATAACAACTTCAGTCAAAATTTTCTATTGTGCTCCAAATGCTTTTTGTACTTATTGTTTTCTTATGATTATCGATGATTTCAATTAGGATCGATGGATTTTTTTTTTCCCCATATTTAATGTTATATTGTAGAGGCTTTTATTTTTTTAATGACATGTCTCGAGACATAGGTGATCATGGATCTCCACAACTTCCTCTTCTTTATTTTCTACAAATTTATTGTTTTCTTATGATTATCGATGATTTCAATTAGGATCGATTGATTTTTTTTTTTCCATCTTTAATGTGATGTTGTAGAGGATTTTATTTTTTTAATGACATGTCCCGAGACATAGGTGATCATGGATCTCCACAACTTCCATTTCTTTATTTTCTACAAATTTATTGTTTTCTTATGATTATCGATGATTTCAATTAGGATCAATTGATTTTTTTTTTCTCATCTTTAATGTGATATTGTAGAGGATTTTATTTTTTTAATAACATGTCCCGAGACATAGGTGATCATGGATCTCCACAACTTACTTTTTTTTAGTTTCTACAAATTGCCAAACTGATTTAATTCAACTTTGGGGACCTGCTGATCTCTTAGTTGGGAACCTAGGGTTTGTGCCTCTCTGTATCTCATGATCAATATGTAATAACCTGTGTGTGTCTCAGTGTTTGAGACCTTCTATCATAGGTGATCATAGCCACCACCACCCCCACACACACCACCACCACTACAAATTTCTTTCTTTTATTTTCTGAGAATTGCCATGCCTTCTTGGTGAAATATAGCGGAGAGATAGCAAGAGTAAATAGCAGAGTAGATTGGCCTATCGTCTGAGCATTTTCTCATCTTTTTTAATTGCCATATCCTTTTAGGATATAGGTGGTCATGGCTCTCCACAGATTCCTTTTCTTTATTAACTAACCATGACTTCTTGGTAGTGTGGTTTTCCCATTGTCGTTTCAGTGGTTTTGAATCCAGAGTGGTCCTTCTCCTAAGAGACAGCAAGAGTAAACAGGGCAGATTGGTCTATCATCTGAATATTTTCTGATTTTTTTTATTTTATTTTAATTTGCCATATCCCTTTAGGATGTAGGTGGTCATGGCTCTCCACAATCCATTTTCTTTATTATCTTTGAATTACCATGACTTTTGGGGATAAATAATAGAATTGTTTCCTATTACTTTTGCCAGGGTTTTGAATTTAGTGCTGTCTTTCTCCTAGACTGGCATCTACCCAAGGTTAGAAGAGAACCCAGTCTACAATGCTGTTCAACACATATTTAGGGGTGTGGTCGTGCTAGGGTCTTGTGGACTCCCACTAAATCTAATATGCTTCCCCACAAATTTAAGATACAGTGCCCCCACTACTACATCTCAGTTTTCATAAGGTAGTATTCATGTAAAATACAAATGTTTATTGTAACCTAATTATGTACAATAATGGATCATATGCAATATAGGTGAACAATTCAACCAGAAAAATTGAAAATAAATATAATGTATCTAAATTACAGACATGTCATAAAAGATCATTCCATCTCAATGCAAATGCCAGTGTGTCATTGTGTCACCCTTATTCCACTTTACTCCTAGAGGCTGTAGCCCATCATTTTGGAATTAGGCTGACTCCGTGAGAATATTAAAAATATTTCGGGCTGGATCTGGACCCGCAATTATGAAATTTTGGATTCCCAAGTTTTCATTACTGCAATTGTTTTCGGTGATTTTTGTACATGAAGATAGGAAAAGGTACTACAGACTAATAAATTCAAATTGCCATCGTCAGCATAAATTTAACCTCGTCACGATGAAGACTGAAAATGAAATTCTAAACCAGTCATTATCCCAAATGGAAGCTGATAATATAGGTGAACAATTCAACAAGAAAAATTGAAAATAGATACAAATTACAGACATGTTATAAGAGATCATTCCATCTTAAATAAATCAACAATATTTTGCAACAAGTTTTAGCACTAGAATTTTTTTGCAACACTGTATTGCATGTTGAAATCCTTACAGTATTTAGTGTTGCTGAAGTTATTTCTTAAATTTTTTGTCAAGATATACAAACTCAACATTCAATTTTAACAAACTAATCAATGAAATTTGAATAAGCTGATTTGTTTGGAAAATACTTTGGCAAAAACCCTACTTTATGGTTTAAAAATTCATTTTCATTTAATTTAATTTATAGGACTTCATGGTAAACAATTTTCTTTTCCTTTTTAACAGCAAAAGTAAATTCTTAGGATTTCTTACTCTTGAGCATGCAACATACATGCATAAATATTTCTTTCTGGAGCCAAATAACAACTTTTTGACGCATTTGGCATTGTGATTTGTTTATTTATAGTTCTTGCAAATGCAGAGTGAACTGGAAACTGGATTCTTGAATATATAAAAACTTAAATAAAAGACATTTATTAAATAAGTATTTATTTTAATCATTAAATTGTTTTTAAAATAGTGGGAGTATTTTGTATGTTAAATAATAAAGCTTCTAATTTGAAAAAAACAGGACTTTATTGCACTAAGCTACACACCTTAGTCAAGGCAACTGTACTTTGTACTCCTGTACCTTATTCTACATCGACCATTTTATTAGCATCAGCACTAAATGGGCAACATACACACACACACACACACACACACACACACATATATATATATGTGGATGAATTCTTTTGTCAAAAATGATGAATGAAGATTCAGTAAATTTTGAACAGGGGAGGTTTATCCCTTGTTTCCTGTTTAGAATTGGGTTTCTGATTCTTTCTAAAGACGTTTTATTCTATTAGCCCTTTTTTTTTTGTCTTAGTGGCATTATTGCCTTGATTGGGGTGAATTGATTAAATAAAAATATTGTTTTCCCATATATATAATTACATTTTTTTTACATCTTATTAAATACATATTTACTGAGTTTGATTTAGTCTGGAACAAGGCTACAGATTATATATATATATATATATATATATATATATATATATATATATATATATATATATATAAAATTATCATTTTTTTTTCTTCTCTTTTTTTAAGCTTTTTACTCCAAGCAAGGCAGGAGTGCCATTAGCATGCAAGGGGTTACAGAGAGTGGGGGTAAGAGTAAAGAGGCGTGAAAGAGAAAAGGATGGAGAGAAGTACGGGGAATAGATCAAGGCATCTGGAGATGTCAATTGGCATTACATTTGAATAGTTGGCGATTATAGCTATCAGGGAGGCAAGTAAGAGGAAGGGAGTTCCACGGACAGGAAGTGCAAGACATGAAGCTATTGGAGTAGAAGAGACGGCTACATTTAACCGTTTCAACAGTGAAAGGGTGGGACTGAGATGCCGACCTAGTGGCACATTTAAATTTGTGCAGCTTGGGAACAAGTGAAAATAGTTTGTCAGAGCAGTTACCATGAAAGTATTTGTAGAAAAGACAGAAAAAAGCGACAGTACATCTGTGAGAGAGCGACTGTAAACAAGATGCCAGATCAGGGCCAATTGCATTGCATATCCGTCTCTGGATTTTGTCGGGGACTTTAAGAAGAACAATGTGGGTTCCAGACCATATATGACAGCAGTATT
The DNA here is from genome assembly GCA_964036315.1 of Acanthosepion esculentum. Classification (NCBI taxonomy): domain Eukaryota; kingdom Metazoa; phylum Mollusca; class Cephalopoda; order Sepiida; family Sepiidae; genus Acanthosepion; species Acanthosepion esculentum. The sequence goes on from OZ038515.1 coordinate 42,477,675, forward strand.
CCATGCAAGGGCGAATGGTTGATTTATAGATTTGAAGGATGGACTTGGGTGAGAAAAACTTTCTGGCGCGACACAGGGAACCAACTTTCCTTGCAGTAGATGAAGTGATTGATTCATTGTATTTTTTCCAGCTCGGGTCAGCAGTTTGAGACCAAGCAGTTGCAGGGATGTGCTCTCATGGGGTTGGGCATCAGACATTCTAATGGGCGGCAGGGAGGGGTTCTCTGTGGTGGGTAAAAGAGAGCAGTTTTGTTTTTGAATCATTAAAGTTAACCAGCCATTTCTTGCCCCAATCAGCAACAGACTGGCGGTCATTTTTGAGACCAACGGCCAGGCTAGTTTTGTTAGCGTTACCAGATTTGCTCTTGAGGCAGGAGTAAACAGTAGTGCTGTCTGCATAGATACCGACTTGGGAACTGATGACATCAGAAAGATCGTTAATAAAACAGTGCTCGATGCAATACAACAGAGCTATTAAGTATATATTGATAAATATACATACTATTCCTCACTACTAGCATGGCTTGGAGTTTCAGGCACAATGCAATCTTCAGGTGAGGAGAATACTCAGCACCTGAAGATTGTGTTGCACATAAAATGTTAAGTGTAGTATATATATATATATATATATATGTGTGTGTGTGTGTATAAAATGACAATTGGAAAAATCTTAGATTTTGCCGACACGTTTCGTCTTCCGACTTTTTCAAGGCAAAAATGAAATAGAAATATCTCTGTTGTTATAGTTACATTAAAAAATACAAATTTAAAAAGATAGACGCTTCTGTCCAAGCCTTTTTTCTGGTTAATGTAAATTACTTTTATAGAGATTTTTTTTTTTTTTTTTGATCTGGGAATTTAACTATATATATATATATATATATATATATATACACACACACGCACACACACACACACACACACACACATACCACAACAACAATAAAATTACCCCAGAAGTGTGAGTCCTACTTTAATGTTTATTTCTCATCTTGTTGAAAAAGGACACAGGTGTGTCCAAATATTCTGACTTTAAAATCTTTCTCTTCGTGGTTCGGATGAGTCAAAAGGCCGACTAATATCTAATAAATATCATCTGTCTCAATGACAATATTGTTATCATTTTGCTGCCTTTTTATTCCTTGAATTTCATTAACCAGCCTATTAAATCCACATTTTATATATATATATATATATATATATATATATATATATATATATAGTTTATGAAAAACTAGGTAATCCGTATGGGTAGACCCAAGGAGGATAAAATCGAGAGAGCTCAATGTAAAACAGAGCTAATAATTTAAATAAAAACAGACGACTTTAAGGTTCCATATAATAAATTATTTCACCACAGCCCTTTTAAAGGACAGCGGATCATCAGATTTTATTTCCAAAGGTTGAAACGAAAAATGAAAAGAAATTTACATACATATATATATATATATATATATATATATATATATATATATCTCACATTGAGTGCCGGTGTTAATAAAATAGTGCTTGATGTAATAGAAAAGAACTATTAAGATCATATTAATAAATATTCATTTTTTTTTCCTCGCTGGTAGCACGATTTGGAGTTTAATGGACAACACAATCTTCACATACTGAGTAGGGCCTGTAAGGGTAAAAAAAAATGTAAATTTATTAACATTATATATATATAATATATATATATATATATATATATATATATATATTCTGTTTATATGTTATTTTTATAGATATAATTTAAGTAAATACTTTGTTTTTAATTAAACAGTATTAATTACATTAACCGGCCTGAATGTTTGAGAAATGTCATAGAAAATATGCACTCTCAGGCTGGAATCGAACTTGTTGGAGAGCACATATTTTCTACAAAATTTCTCAGACATTCAGGCCGGTAAATGTGATTAATACTGTTTAATTAAAAAACAGAGCATTTACTTAAATAAATTGTATCTATAAATATACTGTATAAACAGAAAATATATTAAATAATTGTCAGACTTAATTCATTTCATTATATATGTATTTGGGAAGCAATTCCTCTTTTATACAAGTTTCATTAAATGCAACTGGCAAAAAAAAAAACTTAACTGCAGTACGTTGTCAGTCATATTTAATAAAAATTATATATATATATATATATATATATATATATATATATATATATATATATATATATATATATATATATATATACAGCATATATTTTTATATATAGTGCTCAATATTAAAATAATGAGAAAATAGAACATTAATGATATTATATGAAAAAATGACTTAACTTTTAAATATCAATTTTTATCCTGACATAGATGTTTTTAGTAAAATTTCCAGTCATTTCCAGTAGTGGTTTGGAACAGTATTTAAGTTAAGTAATCTTTTCATATCTATATATATATATATATATATATATATATATATATATATATATATATATATATATATATGGGTATGATATTGCAAGAACTTCATGAACTTCATTGGATATTATGTATATTCACTAATAAATATATATATATATATATATATATATATATATGCCATCTATTTTACAGTAAGATTTATTTCTTGTTTTACACATTATGATCCTCTTCAGATACTCCACTCTTACGGCCTTGTGCCAGATTAAACCAAACTCAGTAAATATTCTGAGGAAGGGTACTTTCCTGCTCATATTACTATTAGTTTTTCTGTGATAATCTGAAGAATTTGCTCCAATAATTTGTAACTGTGCCTTTAGGTGGAATTGAACTCTTTACCTGTAGCACCAAAATCAGTTTTGACACTCCCACCTCCATCCCCACAAAAGTACCCCTGCACTACAATTTTATGTTATTGATAATAGTACCTACCATTACTGAGGCTTGAGTTCTCGAACTACTATTGTCTACTACGTCACCATGGCAACTATAATTAAAGCAATCTGTCATTTTTTTTTTTTCACTTTTTTTTTACGGTACTTGATTTATAGTAGTAATCGCTTGAACAAATTGACATTAGTATTATTATTATTTTCATTGTTACTGCAGACCTGATTATTATTTTCACTTGTTCAAATGCGTTTTAACTGTGAATACTGTACCGTTGCCCAAAGACGATGATTAGATGTATCCAATTACTGTTGCTGCTATTAGACGTCTACTACTGCTTGTGTTAAAAATGTATTAGAACTACTACTTGCCTTTTGCAGCCACTGAATTGGCTGTTGTGTGTCTGTAGAGTTGAAGAGGGGCAGTGTCTTAGAATCAGGCAAAGACGTTACTTTCAACTCAAATGGATAATCCTTAATTCGGAAAAGGGGCCAAGCAATTTCGAATCAGATCTCTTTCTTTCTTAATTTTCTATCATTTTCATCTTTTCTTAATGTTTTGTAATGTTGGCCTGATAATGCTTTAATTTCATTGATATATAAATAATGTATATGAGAGGGTGCTGAAAAGTTCTCAGCTTCACTTTCCTTCTCTCAAAACCCAAATCTGGCCAAATGATCAGACAACGTATATTTTTTTTATTTTATTTGAAAGGCTGTTTCAGTTGAGCTAAAAACTTAGCAGCATCCTATCCTTATATATATATAATTTTAATTTTTATTATAAGAAATTATAATAAAAACATGTTGAAGTTGCTACACAAAAGCTTTCATGTTTCAATACTTTGATTGTACTTCTTCAGGTGATGGTAAGTAACTCTCTGAAGAAGTACAATCATAGTATTGAAACCTGAAAGCTTTTGTGTAGCAATTTCAATGTGTTTTTATTATAATCTCTTATAATAAAAATATAATAATAATATATTGCTCTACTTTGTATTGAGCACATTTTTAAAAGTAAATGCTACGACCAGTGGAATTTTACTCCATCTGTTCTTTCTCTCCTTTGTGTGTGTGTGTATATATATATATATATATATATATATATATATATATATATATAAGGTCATCCCATAAGTTTTGTCTGAATTTTGAATAAAGAAAACAAGTGACCAAATGTTACATTTAATTACAGATTCAATTAACAATGTATTTTCCCTGATTATCTATGATTTCTTCCATCTATTAACAAGCTTACTAATTCCATTATTGTAAAATTCTTTTGGCTTTGATTCGAAGAACTCACAAATGTCAGTTTTAACCTTCTTGTGTTACAAAAGTTGTTTCTTCCAAATGATTCTGTAAGCTACAAAATAAATGGTAGTCTGAAGGAGCAAGGTCGGGAGAATAAGATGGATGAGGAATTTTCTCCCAACCAAGTTCTTCGATCTTTTATGACGTGATTCTTGCTGTGTGTGGTCACGCATTGTCCTGATGAAACATCACCCGTTTTTGATTCACTAGAGCAGGTCTTTTTTTCCTCAAAGCTTGGCTCAAACGCTCTAATTGCTGAGAGTATATTTGAGCATTAATTGTTGCATTAGGTGGTAAGAATTCAAAGTGGATTATTCCTTGGCAATCCCACCAGATTGAAAGAAGAACCTTTTGCCCATGAAGTTCTTTTCTCGGCTGTGGCTGGGGTCCTTCCCCTTTACCAAGCCACTGTCTACGACGCTTAACATTTCGATAAAAGATCCATTTTTCGTCGCCAGTCACAAGTCTATCCAAAAAAGGGGAAACAAGTTGACGAGAATGAAGAGAAGAGCAGATGTCAACTCGGGATTTGAGGTTGTTTTCAGACAATTCATGAGGCACCCATTTTCCAAGTTTAGGAACTTTTCCAAGTTTTGAAGATGACGATGAACAGTTGTATGGTTTGAACTGAGAACCACTGCCAATTCCTCAACTGATAAAGCAGGATTTTCTTCAAAGGCTGCTTCAAGAAGCTTTGCATCAAACTCAACTGGACGTCCGGTTCGATCTTCATCTTCAAGGGTGAAATCTCCACCTCTGAATTTTGCAAGCCATCTTCTGCAAGTTCTTTCATTCACACATTCCTCTCCATAAACTGAGTGAATGTTTCTAGCCGCTTCGGCTGCTGAGTTTCCTTTCTTGAACTCATAAAGCATTATGTGCCTCAAATGATTCTTGGGTACTTCCATGTTAGCAGGGTTTTAATCAAACAAAATTTAATTTTATTGTTCTCTGAAATAAAATTTGATCAGTTTAAATGCATCTGAACATAAAAATAATGTTCAGCTCCATTAGACATTATAAAATGCTCTTTAAATTTTGTTCATTTTAACAAAAAGTTAAAATTCGGACAGAACTTATGGGATGACCTAATATAAATCATTTCACCCCAAGCAAGGCAACAAAGTCACTGACAGAAGATAGCAATTGACACTGAATTTAAATTTTTGAAGATCAAAGTTGTCTGGAAAGCAAGAAGCTGAGAGAGAGTTCCACAAGTGAGAAGTACAAGAGAAGAAACTGTTAGCGTAGAACTTAGTTACATCTAGCTATTTCAAATGTAAAATGATGAGACCTAACTGCCAATCTAGTACTGCACTTAAATTCATAATGTCTAGGTAGCATAGAGGAAAGTAATATTTATTTTGTAAAGACAGAAAAATGTGGCACAAGGCCAAAAAGGAGGATGGTCTTTTGTCTTATAATAAAACTTAGCTAGCCACGATTACTGACTCAAACATACCACTGTATTCCTTACACCAAAACAACACTCAAATCACCGTGCTGATAACAAATATGGCGCCAGTTTGTTTACATTGTGCAGATCAGTAGAAAAATTTCAGTGATTGCGCAGCTCAGTGTTGCAAACATTGTGTGAATTGATTGGACGGTTTTTGAAATATTAGAAAAATAAATTATCTCAATAATAATTTGGCACGCAATGTATACATATATATATATGTATATATATATATGTGTGTGTGTATATATATATATCCTCTGTCAGTCCTGGGTATGACAATAATCTACATCCGACAGCAAGGCATCTAATTGGGAAATTGGAGATTTTGAGGAGCATGGAACCACCTCTTAATTTACTGTTCTTCTAAGGTCCACCCTTACCTGAGGTGGTAGCACCTGTTAGGGCCCCAGCTATGGGCAAATAGTGAAACCTCAAATGAAAACCAAACATAATGAAAGATTTTAAGCTTTCATTACTCGGTATCTGTCTATATTTCTGAGATGAGGTATTATGTACACTATTTACATTATTCGGACTATTGTCCTCAACTTTGTCACCATATTTATTACAACGTTTCGGCCATTGTACACTTCGGCCTTCTTCAGGTGGTTGGAATGTCAAACTGAACCCTTTATTTCGCTTACTGGGGTAGACTGTTCTAGTTCCATGTACCATGTTTAATGGATGTCAGTTATCAGTTATCTCCTGTTAATACCCCTTTCCAAGTTTTCCACTGCCTTAACACTGTGCCAATGTGTCCTTGAGGACACATGGCACAGTGGATAAAAGCATTAGTTAGATCCAATGACAGGACCCAAAGAGTGTGAGTTCAATACCCAGTTAAGGCTGTGTAGTTCACTGCTACTAACAAGCAGGAATTTTTTTTTCTCCTGATGTGGGCCATGCTGGCTGAAACTAGTTGAGGAACCTAATTTTCAAAAATAAAACAAAAATATTAATACACAACCCAGTGTGTCTGAAGTTTTAATTTTTAACATTTTTTTTTATTCTTCAAGACACACATATATATATGTATATATATATATATATATTATGAAATTTGTTAATATTCTTAACAGTTCCCTTCTATAAACCTTATGTCATTTTCTTTCCTCTGAATCTAATTTCTATCTGTTTTATTTTTTTATCCATTTTTCTTTAAACCATAAAATATTGATAGCTAATATATAAATTCCATTTTGTCAGTGGTTTAGTTTCTGTCAAAGCAGGCACTAATTTCTCCCAGTCTGATCTGTGCTTGATTTTCATGTCTTCCTTCCATTAACAATAAGCTTTCCTTTATTTCAGTTCAGTATTTGTAGCAGCTTCTATTTTTAACTGTCACATTCTATTCAAAACAGTTCCGCCTTCCCCCCCCCCATCTTCCTTTTCCTTTTTTTTTTTGTTTCTTTTATTCTCTTCACATTGATCAACAAAATTTCCTGTCAAGTTTTTACGGTTGGCTTTTCTGCTGATTTCTCCTTTTCCCAATCGTTTTTTTTCCCCCTGTGCAATTTTTAATATTTCTTCTTCCTCCTCCTCCTTCTCCTCTCCACCAAAATATCCCTTCTTTCTCTCCCTTTCTCCTTCAAATTTTTGGTCTCTCTTCTTGTGTCTTTTGCTCTGTCTCTCTCCCTCTTTCTTTCTCTCTCCCTTGTCCTTGTATTTATTTGATTCTTAAGCTTTCTTTTTAGGTGTTGCTCTCTGCTTGTCTCTCCTCATGCACACTTTCTCTCTCCCTTTCTCCTTCAGATTTTTGGTCTCTCTTCTTGTGTCTTTTGCTCTGTCTCTCTCCCTCTTTCTTTCTCTCTCCCTTGTCCTTGTATTTATTTGATTCTTAAGCTTTTTTTTTAGGTGTTGCTCTCTGCTTGTCTTTCCTCATGCACACTTTCTCTCTCCCTTTCTCCTTCAGATTTTTGGTCTCTCTTCTTGTGTCTTTTGCTGTCTCTCTCCCTCCCTCTTTCTTTCTCTCTCTCTCATTATTGTATTTGTTTAGCTCCCACACTTTCTTTGTCACTCCATGTTCAAACACCTCTTGCATCTCTCTGCAAATTTTCATGCTCTTACACATCTCTCTACACTTCTTCACGTCACTCTGTCTCTTAGCACTTCTTCATATCTCTCTTTGCTCCTGCATGGCTTTCCATCTCTCATATGCATCTCGCCATCTCTCTGCACTTCTGCATGCATTCCAGCATTTCTCACTGCTTCATCCCCTTGTACTCTCTGCCTCTTCTTTTCCACTGCTCTGTATCTCCCTACACTTCTGCATCTTTGCCAATCAACCTTGCACATCTTTACATCTCTTTCCTTAAACCTTATTGAAACACCAGTTCTCATATCATCACTGAAGATGAGCAACAGTCACTATGTAGATAAGCGACCAATTCGGAATATATATTAACTCTATTCTATCAGTAATGCTTGCATTCATTCCTGACCACTGACAATACCTTTCTTCCTCATTTTCAATGCATTCCTATAGTAAAATCATTAGCAATGCATTTCCATTATACATACAATAGCCCTATTCTATCATTAATTCTTGCATTCATTCCTGACCACTGACAATCCTTTTCTTCCTGATTTTCAATGCATTTTTATAGTAAAATCATTATCAATGCATTTACATTATACATATAATAGCCCTATTCTATCAGTAATGCTTGCATTCATTCCTGACCACTGACAATCCCTTTCTTCCTGATTTTCAATGCATTTTTATAGTAAATCATTAGCAATGCATTTCCATTATACACATAATAGCCCTATTCTATCAGTAATGTTTGCATTCATTCCTGACCACTGACAATCCCTTTCTTCCTGATTTTCAATGCATTTTTATAGTAAAATCATTATCAATGCATTTACATTATACATATAATAGCCCTATTCTATCAGTAATGCTTGCATTCATTCCTGACCACTGACAATCCCTTTCTTCCTGATTTTCAATGCATTTTTATAGTAAATCATTAGCAATGCATTTCCATTATACACATAATAGCCCTATTCTATCAGTAATGTTTGCATTCATTCCTGACCACTGACAATCCCTTTCTTCCTGATTTTCAATGCATTTTTATAGTAAAATCATTATCAACGCATTTCCATTATACATATAATAGCCCTATTCTATCAGTAATGCTTGCATTCATTCCTGACCACTGACAATCCCTTTCTTCCTGATTTTCAATGCATTTTTATAGTAAATCATTAGCAATGCATTTCCATTATACACATAATAGCCCTATTCTATCAGTAATGCTTGCATTCATTCCTGACCACTGACAATCCCTTTCTTCCTGATTTTCAATGCATTTTTATAGTAAAATCATTATCAATGCATTTCCATTATACACATAATAGCCCTATTCTATCAGTAATGCTTGCATTCATTCCTGACCACTGACAATCCCTTTCTTCCTGATTTTCAATGCATTTTTATAGTAAAATCATTATCAATGCATTTCCATTATACACATAATAGCCCTATTCTATCAGTAATGCTTGCATTCATTCCTGACCACTGACAATCCCTTTCTTCCTGATTTTCAATGCATTTTTATAGTAAATCATTATCAATGCATTTACATTATACACATAATAGCCCTATTCTATCAGTAATGCTTGCATTCATTCCTGACCACTGACAATCCCTTTCTTCCTGATTTTCAATGCATTTTTATAGTAAATCATTAGCAATGCATTTCCATTATACACATAATAGCCCTATTCTATCAGTAATGCTTGTATTCATTCCTGACCACTGACAATCCCTTTCTTCCTGATTTTCAATGCATTTTTATAGTAAAAACATTAGGAATGCATTTCCATTATACACATAATAGCCCTATTCTATCAGTAATGCTTGCATTCATTCCTGACCACTGACAATCCCTTTCTTCCTGATTTTCAATGCATTTTTATAGTAAATCATTAGCAATGCATTTCCATTATACACATAATAGCCCTATTCTATCAGTAATGCTTGCATTCATTCCTGACCACTGACAATCCCTTTCTTCCTGATTTTCAATGCATTTTTATAGTAAAATCATTATCAATGCATTTCCATTATACACATAATAGCCCTATTCTATCAGTAATGCTTGCATTCATTCCTGGCCACTGACAATCCTTTTCTTCCTGATTTTCAATGCATTTTTATAGTAAAATCATTATCAATGCATTTCCATTATACACATAATAGCCCTATTCTATCAGTAATGCTTGCATTCATTCCTGACCACTGACAATCCCTTTCTTCCTGATTTTCAATGCATTTTTATAGTAAAATCATTATCAATGCATTTCCATTATACACATAATAGCCCTATTCTATCAGTAATGCTTGCATTCATTCCTGACCACTGACAATCCCTTTCTTCCTGATTTTCAATGCATTTTTATAGTAAATCATTAGCAATGCATTTCCATTATACACATAATAGCCCTATTCTATCAGTAATGCTTGCATTCATTCCTGACCACTGACAATCCCTTTCTTCCTGATTTTCAATGCATTTTTATAGTAAATCATTAGCAATGCATTTCCATTATACACATAATAGCCCTATTCTATCAGTAATGCTTGCATTCATTCCTGACCACTGACAATCCCTTTCTTCCTGATTTTCAATGCATTTTTATAGTAAAATCATTATCAATGCATTTCCATTATACACATAATAGCCCTATTCTATCAGTAATGCTTGCATTCATTCCTGACCACTGACAATCCCTTTCTTCCTGATTTTCAATGCATTTTTATAGTAAATCATTAGCAATGCATTTCCATTATACACATAATAGCCCTATTCTATCAGTAATGCTTGCATTCATTCCTGACCACTGACAATCCCTTTCTTCCTGATTTTCAATGCATTTTTATAGTAAATCATTAGCAATGCATTTCCATTATACACATAATAGCCCTATTCTATCAGTAATGCTTGCATTCATTCCTGACCACTGACAATCCCTTTCTTCCTGATTTTCAATGCATTTTTATAGTAAATCATTAGCAATGCATTTCCATTATACACATAATAGCCCTATTCTATCAGTAATGCTTGCATTCATTCCTGACCACTGACAATCCCTTTCTTCCTGATTTTCAATGCATTTTTATAGTAAATCATTAGCAATGCATTTCCATTATACACATAATAGCCCTATTCTATCAGTAATGCTTGCATTCATTCCTGACCACTGACAATCCCTTTCTTCCTGATTTTCAATGCATTTTTATAGTAAATCATTAGCAATGCATTTCCATTATACACATAATAGCCCTATTCTATCAGTAATGCTTGCATTCATTCCTGACCACTGACAATCCCTTTCTTCCTGATTTTCAATGCATTTTTATAGTAAAATCATTATCAATGCATTTCCATTATACGCATAATAGCCCTATTCTATCAGTAATGCTTGCATTCATTCCTGACCAATAACTAGGCTTACAGCCATATCATGTTGAATCAACAGTTCATGTATGATCATTGAAGTTAAGCAACATCAAACCTGGTCATTACATAGATAGGTGACCACTTCAGAATATTAGGTGCTGTAAGCTTGGATATGTAGTTGATATAATGGATAATGGCTTGGAATTGGAAATCGTTGTGTTGAATTCCAATTCCAGTTTGATTAGTTATATTTACTTATGTGCAAATAACCTTGGGAATGCTATGAATCTGACACTTCTTCCCCCCAGCCATGGGTTAATTAGTAGGATATGTATCAGTAAATCATTATTGTCTCCCAAAATTCTTACAATATAAGGATATTTTCTGGCTTGAAATAACCTGCAAAAGTTTGATAATCCATAAAAAACAATTCCTCATACCTATTTATCTCTCTCGCTTTTCACATATTTGTTCTTCCCTCTCTCTCCAAATATCTTCTCTTAGTCATTTGTCTCTCCAATTATCTTCTTAGTCGTCTCCCCGAATATCTTCTCTTAGTCATTTGTTTCTCCAAATATCTTCTCTTATTCATTTGTCTCTCCGAATATCTTCTCTTATTCATTTGTCTCTCCGAATATCTTCTCTTATTCATTTGTCTCTCCGAATATCTTCTCTTATTCATTTGTCTCTCCGAATATCTTCTCTTATTCATTTGTCTCTCCGAATATCTTCTCTTATTCATTTGTCTCTCCGAATATCTTCTCTTATTCATTTGTCTCTCCGAATATCTTCTCTTATTCATTTGTCTCTCCGAATATCTTCTCTTATTCATTTGTCTCTCCGAATATCTTCTCTTATTCATTTGTCTCTCCGAATATCTTCTCTTAGTCATTTGTCTCACCAAATATCATCTTTTTGTCATTTGTCTCTCTACCTAGTTGACCAGTATTTTTCTTTTTCTAACAACTTTTTCTCTTTTCCTTAACTGATTCTGTTTTTATTTATAGATCATTTCTATCAGCCTTTTCCATTTTTATCGTCACCACCACCACCACCACCAGCATCAGCAGCAACAACAGCAGCAGCCGCCTTTGTACCTAATATTCAATATCTATTTCTCTTCTTTTTTCCTCCCTCTTTCCTCTCCAAATGTAACTGGATTTGCCTGTGCCATGTTAGCCGTCTCTCCAAAGGCTCAATACTTTTCATTGATTTTTTTTTCTTTTTTGTTCCTGCTTCCTAATTGCTCTGTGTCTTGATACAGATACCAATCCGCCAACAAGACGCATGCATGCAGACACCCTGTGCCATGTTGAGGGATACCAACCACACGTCTCGTTACCCCTCTGACTCAGTACCTATATTGTTCACATGGCCGAATATACTCTCGTCAATCATCTTTCTTACACCAAAAATTATTGGTCAGTAGAGAATAGCTGCTTGCTAATTCATGCTGTTTGGATACAAAGAATTAGGTTGGTGAAGGGATGCCTCACCAAATACAACTTGTGCCTAAATTTACAGAACAAGGAAAAGAGATTAATTTTTATTCTTTTTTGTTAATGGGCTATTTTTAGATTGGGGGTGGGGCGTGCTTTTCTTTCATAAGTGAAATACCTTTTCCATATTTCATTGAAAATCTTCAGTTTCTTTTGTATAAATCTATAGTAGGAATTTTATTTATTTATTTTTTTGTTTACCTAATACAAGACCCAAGAGCCACCCAAGGTAGAGGGTTACTGTGTGGAGTTATATTAGCATAGGAAAGGACAAGATACGAGGAATGATAGCTAATTCTAGACTTGAAGAGGTCAAGATTTAATTAGCGAATAAAATTCCAGGGGTCAGGTGGAAACATTAGGAGTATAGAGCTGAAGAAGAATTTAGAAGGGACTAAAAACCCAATCCTAAACTGGAAACAAGGGATGAACATCTACTCCTGTTCAAAAGACTGGGAAGGAGTGTGAACCAGACAATACGCAAACCTGTCTACTCCTATTAAATAAGTTTTTTATAAATTAGATTGATGCAAAAGTATCCAGCATGTTTTTGGCAAAATATTACATTTATATATATATATATATATATATATATATATATATATATATATATATATATTTGTGTATTTAGGCAGTAATCCTTCTTTCATGCACATTTCATTAAAAATGACTGACAAGGTGCTTTTATTTAGTTTTTTATATAATTTCTAGTGCGATCTAATAAAGTTTTTCTTTTCAGAGGATAAATTATATAAAAACTGTCCGAATGTTCTTTTTATCCGAGCGCTTTGAACATGTACATAATAACTTGACCGTGTTTTGAAACAAAAAAAAATGAATCACTTTATAAAACATACATATAACAAACTATTTCTATTTCTAATTCTAACAGTTGAAATATAATCCTTGAAAATGGCTAAATGTATAGCCGAAAGCGCTCGGATAAAAAGAACATTCGGACAGTTTTTATATAATTTATCCTCTGAAAAGAAAAACTTTATTAGATCGCACAAGAAATTATATAAAAAACTAAATAAAAGCACCTTGTCAGTCGTTTTTAATGAAATGTGCATATATATATATATATATATTCATAGCATCAGCATTCAGTCACCAAAGTATTTTTGCTGTCTTTTTATAATGTTATACTACCTTTCAGCTAAATTGCATAACAGAAGAGAGAGCTATGCTAGAAAGATTTATCTCCCCATTTTATTTCCCCCATTATGGCCATTATTATATCTGTGATATAATAACACCATACTTCACGGATGGAATGGAATGGCTAAAAGGAAAAGGAATGACAAACAGACTTTGTTCTCAGAAATACTTTTATATTACTAAGACATGCACAAAACTATATATATATATATATATATATATATATATATATATATATATATTCACACATGTACACGTGAGTCCCATGTGGAAAACAAATATTGTATATCTACATGGTAAAGCAGTGAAAGGTCTTATATAATATGGAGATATTCCTGTGTCTGGAGAAGCCATGTTTAAGACTCCAGATTCATCTCTGTCCCAGGCGAGGACATATTCCACAAATGGGAAACAACGAGTCTTGGGTTTTCCCAAATTGAGGACTGCGAACTGGAGTTTCTTTCTATACATGGGAAAAATATATTGCCAAAGGGAAACGGCACCATGGACTTGTAAGCTGCTGGGGAGACAGATATAGACCCAACTGGGGCCCCTAAGCCGAGGCTAAAAAATGTTTCCGCTCAGTTAGGCTGCTGTAAACAAACTGAAATTGACTGCCACTCCTGTCATTGTATGAAGTGATGTCACTAAACAGACGTCACATGACCCATATGACTTACCTCCTCCAAAGGGAGATAATTGCCTTCTGTATACCTACAATTGTGTAATTCCTTTATGTTAGGTTGATTCACAAATTTCTAGTATTTTTTTTAAACACATTTATTCATGTAAATTTGTAGCATTCTTATTCTGTTGTGAAAGTATTTTCTGCTTTTCTATAACCTTTTGAATCTTTCAGCCAAATTGTATATCACACGATGCTTATGCAAAAATTTCCAGCTTTTGTGGGGACAAAACCTTTTATTCATATCCATTCTTTCTTTCTTTCTTTCTTTCTTTCTTGCTTCATCCCATCCTCGCTGCTGAGGGTTGGGGTCATGTACAATTGCACTAATGTTCTTCACTGTCTTCTCTCTTGCATCATGGTCGTGCATCCTGATAGTGTTCGCCTTGTCCAATTTCTGATGTCATCAGTCCAGTGTTGCTTTCGTCTTCCCCCCCAGTCTCACGTCAGTAATTCACCCCTCCAGTATATGGGTGCAGAGGTTCTGGGCCCTGATGACATGGCTAAAGTATTCAGTCCTCAATGTATTTTCCTTAGCTTTTTCTAACCTTATACCAACCTTGTCAAAAAACTCATTTTTATACAAATACCCTTGGAAAAGATATGAATTCATCTCTCACACCACCAGCTTTTTTTTCCCATTCAATACGAGATAGGGACATAGACGGTAGAGGATTACCAAATGGGGTGTGTAATATGAATGCAAAGAG
Organism: Acanthosepion esculentum; assembly: GCA_964036315.1. Classification (NCBI taxonomy): domain Eukaryota; kingdom Metazoa; phylum Mollusca; class Cephalopoda; order Sepiida; family Sepiidae; genus Acanthosepion; species Acanthosepion esculentum. Next base: position 42,492,729 of record OZ038515.1, read on the forward strand.
TAGGAAGTAAAGATTGTGAAAATATGTATATGTATAGCTGGCCACGCCTATTCAAGGATACCCGTCTACTAGGGTGGCTAGCCAGTCCCTATTGCAGACACTTGCTCAGGCGCATTTGTGTTTATTCAACACCCACAGAGCCCACCTGTGGTTTATACTGCAACTAGAGCTGATCAGACCTTAGTTACAGTTTCTGGGAGGGAGTATGTTATCTAGCATGATCAACAATTTGAACAAAGCCAGCACGTTCAAGCCCTCAGCCACGATGACTTGTGACTTCGTACTAGCACAGCTATCGACGACCCCCAAAGTTTCCGTCTACCCAATTTCACTCACAAGGCTTGGGTCAAACCATGGTATGGTTTTCAGGTACTTTCCAAAGGTGCTGCACACTGGGATCGACCCCTCCAGTCTGATAACATCAGGAAGTCTCCTTCCTGACATATTAACCATGGTGAGATTCAAACCCAGACCTCATTGTGAGAATGCGAACGTTCTAACCACTGCCCATTTTCACATGTGAAAATATGTAGTGATTGATCCTTGAGATGAAAAGGTTAATGTAGTAGCAATCGAGGAAACATTCATGTGGGAGAGTGTGTCCCACAAAGAAACAATTATTAGAAAAAATGCTGCATGGTTGGAACTTCCTCATTAAAATTAGAATCCAGAGGGAATGGTGGCCGTTCAACTCCACGGACATAGCACGATGGTTGTTAGCTCTACAGGTGTGAATTGGTGGAACCAAAGAATGGAACCTGTCTGAACATTTAATGGAAGTAACAATAGTTGCGACAAGCTTGCAAGCAAGAGGCAGCGGAGTGGAAAATAAGTCATCTCCTCCAAGGTTAAATAGCAGAGTAGACTAGGCTCTTTAGCTGTGGTTGGCAACCAGGCTAGGAAAAGGAAAATTCTGAAATAAAAACTCCGCTACCTGAAGCCTGAGAAAATTGGTTAGACATGAGGTGCATATAGGATGTCTATAAAATAAAATTTTAAAAAATTATAGATTTCAACTCTCGATAATCCCACTGGGGAGCAATTATTCACCAACAGACATTAGGCATGGGCAAGGATGAATGGATGAAATAATTAAAACGATAATTGATAATTTTTTTTTCCTCTCTCAAAGATGCATGTGCACTACCCTTTCTCCAGTTGAGTCTGCTCTTTTTAATAATTGATAAATCTTGTTCTAATTTGTGAAAGCAGTTTATAACAATTATTTAATTATCAGGAAGAATAAAGCAGTCTTGAATTTGCACAATTATTTCCCAGCAGCCAATGAACAGAGACATTTTTCTAATGAATATATTAAATATTTAAAGGGAGAATTTTGGTAGCATCGACTTTTTTCAGGATTTTTTTTTGTTTTTTTCTCTCTCTCTCTCTCCAGTGAGTGAAGGAAGTAATTATTTGGAAATGCAGAATCTTTTTCAGCATAACCTCCTCCCTTGTTAATGCACTTCATTCTGTGGTGCATGTCAATCGTCAAGATCAAATAATGTATATACTTATGTATAGTTTGAGTTTTTATGATCAGTTTTTTATGCAAAAAAAATAGTGGCAGGTGGGGAACTATACACAGGTAATTTTTTTTGAAAAGATTATACATTTTCAGAGATCGGTTTCTGGAGGGGGGTTAAAACTCATGCATTTTATGATCAGTTTTTCATGCAAAAAAATAGTGGCGGGTGGGGAACTATACACAGGTAATTTTTTTTGAAAAGATTATACATTTTCAGAGATCGGTTTCTGGAGGGGGGTTAAAACTCATGCATTTTATGATCAGTTTTTCATGCAAAAAAATAGTGGCGGGTGGGGAACTATACACAGGTAATTTTTTTTGAAAAGATTATACATTTTCAGAGATCGGTTTCTGGAGGGGGGTTAAAACTCATGCATTTCATGATCAGTTTTTCATGCAAAAAAATAGTGGCGGGTGGGAAACTATACACAGGTAATTTTTTTTGAAAAGATTATACATTTTCAGAGATCGGTTTCTGGAGGGGGGTTAAAACTCATGCATTTTATGATCAGTTTTTCATGCAAAAAAATAGTGGCGGGTGGGGAACTATACACAGGTAATTTTTTTTGAAAAGATTATACATTTTCAGAGATCGGTTTCTGGAGGGGGGTTAAAACTCATGCATTTTATGATCAGTTTTTCATGCAAAAAAAATAGTGGCAGGTGGGGAACTATACACAGGTAATTTTTTTTGAAAAGATTATACATTTTCAGAGATCGGTTTCTGAAGGGGGGTTAAAACTCATGCATTTTATGATCAGTTTTTCATGCAAAAAAATAGTGGCGGGTGGGAAACTATACACAGGTAATTTTTTTTGAAAAGATTATACATTTTCAGAGATCGGTTTCTGGAGGGGGGTTAAAACTCATGCATTTTATGATCAGTTTTTCATGCAAAAAAATAGTGGCGGGTGGGGAACTATACACAGGTAATTTTTTTTGAAAAGATTATACATTTTCAGAGATCGGTTTCTGGAGGGGGGTTAAAACTCATGCATTTTATGATCAGTTTTTCATGCAAAAAAATAGTGGCAGGTGGGGAACTATACACAGGTAATTTTTTTTGAAAAGATTATACATTTTCAGAGATCGGTTTCTGGAGGGGGGTTAAAACTCATGCATTTTATGATCAGTTTTTCATGCAAAAAAATAGTGGCGGGTGGGGAACTATACACAGGTAATTTTTTTTGAAAAGATTATACATTTTCAGAGATCGGTTTCTGGAGGGGGGTTAAAACTCATGCATTTTATGATCAGTTTTTCATGCAAAAAAATAGTGGTGGGTGGGAAACTATACACAGGTAATTTTTTTTTAAAAGATTATACATTTTCAGAGATCGGTTTCTGGAGGGGGGTTAAAACTCATGCATTTTATGATCAGTTTTTCATGCAAAAAAATAGTGGCGGGTGGGAAACTATACACAGGTAATTTTTTTTGAAAAGATTATACATTTTCAGAGATCGGTTTCTGGAGGGGGGTTAAAACTCATGCATTTTATGATCAGTTTTTCATGCAAAAAAATAGTGGCGGGTGGGAAACTATACACAGGTAATTTTTTTTGAAAAGATTATACATTTTCAGAGATCGGTTTCTGGAGGGGGGTTAAAACTCATGCATTTTATGATCAGTTTTTCATGCAAAAAAATAGTGGCGGGTGGGGAACTATACACAGGTAATTTTTTTTGAAAAGATTATACATTTTCAGAGATTGGTTTCTGGAGGGGGGTTAAAACTCATGCATTTTATGATCAGTTTTTCATGCAAAAAAATAGTGGCGGGTGGGGAACTATACACAGGTAATTTTTTTTGAAAAGATTATACATTTTCAGAGATCGGTTTCTGGAGGGGGGTTAAAACTCATGCATTTTATGATCAGTTTTTCATGCAAAAAAATAGTGGCGGGTGGGGAACTATACACAGGTAATTTTTTTTGAAAAGATTATACATTTTCAGAGATCGGTTTCTGGAGGGGGGTTAAAACTCATGCATTTTATGATCAGTTTTTCATGCAAAAAAATAGTGGCGGGTGGGGAACTATACACAGGTAATTTTTTTTGAAAAGATTATACATTTTCAGAGATCGGTTTCTGAAGGGGGGTTAAAACTCATGCATTTTATGATCAGTTTTTCATGCAAAAAAATAGTGGCGGGTGGGGAACTATACACAGGTAATTTTTTTTGAAAAGATTATACATTTTCAGAGATCGGTTTCTGGAGGGGGGTTAAAACTCATGCATTTTATGATCAGTTTTTCATGCAAAAAAATAGTGGCGGGTGGGGAACTATACACAGGTAATTTTTTTTGAAAAGATTGTACATTTTCAGAGATCGGTTTCTGAAGGGGGGGTTAAAACTCATGCATTTTATGATCAGTTTTTCATGCAAAAAAATAGTGGCGGGTGGGAAACTATACACAGGTAATTTTTTTTGAAAAGATTATACATTTTCAGAGATCGGTTTCTGGAGGGGGGTTAAAACTCATGCATTTTATGATCAGTTTTTCATGCAAAAAAATAGTGGCGGGTGGGGAACTATACACAGGTAATTTTTTTTGAAAAGATTATACATTTTCAGAGATCGGTTTCTGAAGGGGGGTTAAAACTCATGCATTTTATGATCAGTTTTTTATGCAAAAAAATAGTGGCGGGTGGGGAACTATACACAGGTAATTTTTTTTGAAAAGATTATACATTTTCAGAGATCGGTTTCTGGAGGGGGGTTAAAACTCATGCATTTTATGATCAGTTTTTCATGCAAAAAAAATAGTGGCGGGTGGAGAACTATACACAGGTAATTTTTTTAGAAAAGATTATACATTTTCAGAGATCGGTTTCTGGAGGGGGGTTAAAACTCATGCATTTTATGATCAGTTTTTCATGCAAAAAAATAGTGGCGGGTGGGGAACTATACACAGGTAATTTTTTTTGAAAAGATTATACATTTTCAGAGATCGGTTTCTGGAGGGTGGTTAAAACTCATGCATTTTATGATCAGTTTTTCATGCAAAAAAAATAGTGGCAGGTGGAGAACTATACACAGGTAATTTTTTTTGAAAAGATTATACATTTTCAGAGATCGGTTTCTGGAGGGGGGTTAAAACTCATGCATTTTATGATCAGTTTTTCATGCAAAAAAATAGTGGCGGGTGGGAAACTATACACAGGTAAATTTTTTTGAAAAGATTATACATTTTCAGAGATCGGTTTCTGGAGGGGGGTTAAAACTCATGCATTTTATGATCAGTTTTTCATGCAAAAAAATAGTGGCGGGTGGGAAACTATACACAGGTAAATTTTTTTGAAAAGATTATACATTTTCAGAGATCGGTTTCTGGAGGGGGGTTAAAACTCATGCATTTTATGATCAGTTTTTCATGCAAAAAAATAGTGGCGGGTGGGAAACTATACACAGGTAAATTTTTTTGAAAAGATTATACATTTTCAGAGATCGGTTTCTGGAGGGGGGTTAAAACTCATGCATTTTATGATAAGTTTTTTATGCAAAAAAATAGTGGCGGGTGGGGAACTATACACAGTTAATGTTTTTTGAAAAGATTATACATTTTCGGTGATCTGTTTCTGGAGGGGGGGGGGGGTTTAAAACTCTTGCATTTTTAGTGATCATAACCTACCTGGTAGGCCTACATTTTTACAGTACCTTTGGCTAACCTTAATGGTACAGGCAATCTCCTTGTGTATTATGTATCGGTAATCCTGACAAAGTGGTTGCCATTGGAAATTTAATACTTCAGCGATGTAAACATTTTGGGATAAGAAAATATCTATTAATTCTTCATTTGTATAAGGCATTTGTTCATTTTTAACTGACATGCATAGTGGATGAGGTATTGTTGTTCATGTAGCGACAAAAGCGAGCAGAGTAGAAGGCAAGCCCAGGTAAAGGGGGGGAGATACTATTGTCAGGCACGAATGAAAACAAAAGTACAGGATCTAAATCTTTCTATAAGGATGTTTTTCCGTAAGTGGTTTTTCTCGCCATTTTGAGATAGGTTTGTATCCAAAAGAATGAAGACTACTTGCTATATCTCCAGGATGATACCGAGTACTGAAATATTTGACTAGTAGGCCTACTAGTGTTGCTCAGGCACTGGAGTCACATTATATATATATATATATACTCGACTCTCTCCCGTCAAATTTGACGCATTAGGGTCAAGCAGATCAGTTCCTAGGAAACTAACAGCCCGACAACAGCACGAGATTTGATAATAGTGGTGAAGGTTTTGTGCAGGACCAGCCACACTTTTTGAAGGACCGAATAGACAGACCTAGTGCACTACGTGCTACAGGGTCCCCAAACAACATTATATATGAGGTATATGAAAAAATCAGATTTTTACAAAAAATTTCAGGGGTCAGACTATAAAGCAGTCTTAAACATGAGTAGGGTTAGGGTATTAAAAAAAACTGGACATTTCAGATCAAAATTCAGCTAATTTCTGCCTGAATTTCCTTATTTACATTCAGACTAACGTCCTCATCTTTATTGAATTTCTGGGATGAAGAGTTATCATTATTTATATTATTTGCACTCAGACTATTATCTTCGTCTTTGTTGTTGGTATCACAATATTTTAGCCATTATGCCCTCCATCAGGTGCTTTTTAATTCCGGTAACCTTCAGGGAATAAATAAAGAGAAATTACAAGCAGCAGTAAGAAAAGAGAAACCTTGGTGAATGCAGTTAAGCATGAAAGGTAGAAACTGCAGTCTCAGCAGCAGGCACATTAGGTTTAAAGTTTCAATGTCTGACTTTAGAAAATTTTCAGGTTCTGTAAATGATACAGTCAGTAAGGAAATTATTCGTACACCTATCAATTTTTAATATTTTGATTCATTTCTCAGAATCTCATGCCCGTATGATACCAGGATTTTTTTATATGTTAATCAGCACAGAAAAGGAATATGAATCCCTATTTTAAGATCAATAGGTTAAATACAATAAATTTGACAAACGAATTACGCAAGATAGGAAAAGATAAAATTATTCGTACAGTATGAAAAATAGAAAAAAAATAACAATTTTCACAATAATCAATAGCATGGTCTTTCATCTTTATAACTTGCTGCAATCATTTTCAAAAGTTTTTGATGAGATTTGAACAAGTCATTTCTGTAATTTTCAGTGATTACACGTTCTAATTCCTGAAGGAATTTTGGTGACCAACGATTTATTCAAATGTTCAATTCTTGCCATAGATTTTCAATAGGATTCAACTCAGGACTCATAGAAATGTAATCTTCTTTTTCTGAAGCCATACAGTCACTAATTTAGACATATGTTTGGATTCATTATCTTGCTGGAAAGTAATTTGTTGACCTAGATGAAGATTTTGTGCTGATAATTGTAGATTTTCATCCAGAATTTGGATATAATCTGCAGATTTTATTATTCCTCTAATTGCAATTAATTGTCCAGTTCCCCTTAAGGTAAAACAACCCTAAAACATCACTGAGCTGCCTCCATGTTTTAATGTTGCCACTGTGTTCTTTGGGAGGAAAGCAACATCTTTCTTGCAACAAATCTTCTGTACATCATTATGTCCAAAAAGCTCAATTTTTGTTTCATCATTGCATAATACTTGTTCCCAAAAGCAATTGTCTTTGTCCAAAGAACGTTTTAGCAAAATTAAACCGAGCAACAATGTGACATGGTTTGTGAAGAAGGCTTCATTGTTAAGTTATTTTGAGTACATTATAGACTAGTGAGCAAACCCAGATGACTTGACTCACTTTATAGTTCCTGAAAGGAAGATTAACCAATCAGGAGACGTGAAATATTCAATCCGTCTTGTATAAAGGCGGCCATTTTGATTACTCTCTCTGAATAACTTGTGCCAACCTGTCAGAACCAAAGATGACCAGAACAAAAGGAAGAACTATGCTCTGCTACTTTATCGAGATATCCACTGCTAACCTGAACTACGCTTCCCTAGTGTCTTCGAAATATTCACTGCCAGCCTCTGGATTCTATACTCAAAGGCTACCGTCATCATGAACAACATTCATCATATTCATTTTCCATACAACCCATTTCTATTTAAATAACCTTGTAATGTGTGTGTACTTATACTAGTACCCATCGTATCCAAACTTTTAACGGTGTCTTTTAGCGATGCCTTTCAACAAATTTTGGGTTTATATTAACCTCGCAACACAGTTTTCGTGCAGCTCTCGGTGACAATTTGTTTTTGTTTTTCCACATCCAGGCAATTCTCTGATGTGCCAAACTGTTTAAACTTCTTTATAACAGACTGTACTGTAGATCTAGGGATAGCTAACCGGTTTGAAATAGTGTTGTAACTATTTCCCAACTTGTGGAAGTTAATAATTTTTTGTCTCAAGTCAATGCTAAGATCCCTTTGTCTTCCCCATCGTGTTGTTAACGTAAGAATAACAATGATGACACTCTATGCACCATGTGATGTTCTTTGCTGGAATTATCACAAATATTCTACTGAATAAATAGTCTAGAAGGCTTCACCGATAAAATAATTATGTAAATTATTTACATGAATCAATCAGTTTAAAACTATATTTTCTACTGGACAAATAATTTTGTCTTTTCCTATTTTTCATAATTCACCTCTCAAATTTGTTGTATTTAATCTATTGTTCCAAAAATTGTGTTTTATATTCCATTTTTTGTTCTTAACATAAAAAATACCTGGCATCATACAATTCTGAGAAATCGATAAAAATATAAAAAATTGATGGGTGTACAGATAATTTCATTGTTGACTGTTTATTTCATTTAACTGACTGCTTAGTTAAAAGAGACTTGATTAAAAATCTGAGATACTTCTTAGATTTCCCTTTTTATTATTTTATTTGAGCTAGCTCGGACATTAATGAGTCTATCATGCCAAACATCACGGTCTTGCATCTAAGTCGGAAGGTCATTAGGGTGGTATTCTGTGACATAAAATAACTAGTCAATGGAGGTGATTTCTGGGTGAGTATCCCATCTGGCACTGTAGCTAGGTGTCCAGAGCACTAGTAAGTTCTTTTACTCGCCATTAGTGTCTTGCAATGTATGTTCTGTGTTCATGTATGATTGTAGAAATATCAGGGATGCGTCCATGAAATTTGAATAAGCTGATTTGTTTGCGGTTTAATAATTTCTTTAATTTAATTCTTTAGGACTTCATGGTAAATAATACTTTTAAGAAAATTTCTTTTTTTCCTTTTTAATAGCCAAGAATGAATTTTTAGGATTTCTTACTCTTGAGCATGCATCTTACATCTTTGTTAGCATTTGTATTTTTGTTTATTTGTTTAGTGGGATATCAAATCCTTATGGATCATTTAATGCTGAAATTTAATATTCTTGGGAGCATTAGTAATTTTATGTATTGCTAGTAATTTCTTTTGCAATTAAAATGTATTTTATAGTTTCATAGTATGTTAACCCCAGTCTGAGGGTTAACTATTTGCCCATAGCTGGGACCCTAACTGGTTCTACCACACTGGGCCAGGGTGGAGCTGGGAACAACAGTAATTAAGAGGGGGTTCCGAATCTCTCAATCAGAAGCCTTGCTATTGGATGTATTTTTATCATCATACTCAGGATGGGTGTTTGTACAACTGCAATGAACTGTTGCATTTTCGAAATTTCCCATCTTTGCTGGTTTTTGTATAGCTGTAATGAACCCTTGTATTTTCCAAATCTCACATCTTTGCTGGTTTTTGTATAGCTGCAATGAACCCTTGTATTTTCCAAATCTCCCATCTTTGCTGGTTTTTGTATAGCTGTAATGAACCCTTGTATTTTCCAAATCTCACATCTTTGCTGGTTTTTGTATAGCTGTAATGAACCCTTGTATTTTCCAAATCTCACATCTTTGCTGGTTTTTGTATAGCTGTAATGAACCCTTGTATTTTCCAAATCTCACATCTTTGCTAGTTTTTGTATACCTGTAATGAACCCTTGTATTTTCCAAATCTCACATCTTTGCTGGTTTTTGTATAGCTGTAATGAACCCTTGTATTTTCCAAATCTCACATCTTTGCTGGTTTTTGTATAGCTGTAATGAACCCTTGTATTTTCCAAATCTCCCATCTTTGCTGGTTTTTGTATAGCTGTAATGAACCCTTGTATTTTCCAAATCTCACATCTTTGCTGGTTTTTGTATAGCTGTAATGAACCCTTGTATTTTCCAAATCTCACATCTTTGCTAGTTTTTGTATACCTGTAATGAACCCTTGTATTTTCCAAATCTCACATCTTTGCTAGTTTTTGTATACCTGTAATGAACCCTTGTATTTTCCAAATCTCACATCTTTGCTGGTTTTTGTATAGCTGTAATGAACCCTTGTATTTTCCAAATCTCACATCTTTGCTGGTTTTTGTATACCTGTAATGAACCCTTGTATTTTCCAAATCTCACATCTTTGCTGGTTTTTGTATAGCTGCAATGAACCCTTGTATTTTCCAAATCTCACATCTTTGCTGGTTTTTGTATAGCTGTAATGAACTCTTGTATTTTCCAAATCTCACATCTTTGCTGGTTTTTGTATAGTTGTGATGAACCATTGCATTTTCCAAATTTCATGTTTTGGCTGGTGTATGTATACCTGTTGGTGTGAAAAATACATACACACACACATATACACATAATTAAAAAAGTTATTTCTGAGAAAATCTGCACATGCAACTTCCTAATAGAATAAACAACATAAATATTTTCTTCTTCAAAGATTGGAAGAAAATAATTCTATTTAAAATTGTTTCAACATAAAAAAGGAAAACCCATCTTTGTCCTGAATAACGTCCTGCCATTTTTATTGTCTTGTCAATCAGTCTGCTTGTGGGTCTGTGCAGGTGCTGCCCCCTATCCAGAACCAAGACTCCTGGGGCCAGGGCAAAATGAAGTCTCACACACAAGTGGTCTGGGTAGACAAGGAGAACAAGAGATCCTTTTCTATCTATTGGGAAGGACAAGGCAGGGTGGTAGTGTAAATGGCACCCTCCTGTTTGTTGGAAAAGTTGACTTAATGACACAGGGAAGAAAACAAGTTGTAAACTTTGTAACTGCCTGACCTTTTTTTTTCTTTCTTTTTCCTTTTTCTTCTCATTTTTATTTTATTTTTATTTTTTCAATTTTTCTTCCTTTTTCTTTTTCTCCTCACTTTTTTCTTTTTTCTCCTCTCTTCATTCTTTCTTTTTTCTCCTCTCTTCTTTCTTTCTTTTTTCTCCTCTCTTCTTTCTTTCTTTTTTCTCCTCTCTTCTTTCTTTCTTTTTTCTCCTCTCTTCTTTCTTTCTTTTTTCTCCTCTCTTCTTTCTTTCTTTTTTCTCCTCTCTTCATTCTTTCTTTTTTCTCCTCTCTTCTTTCTTTCTTTTTTCTCCTCTCTTCATTCTTTCTTTTTTCTCCTCTCTTCTTTCTTTCTTTTTTCTCCTCTCTTCTTTCTTTCTTTTTTCTCCTCTCTTCTTTCTTTCTTTTTTCTCCTCTCTTCTTTCTTTCTTTTTTCTCCTCTCTTCTTTCTTTCTTTTTTCTCCTCTCTTCTTTCTTTCTTTTTTCTCCTCTCTTCTTTCTTTCTTTTTTCTCCTCTCTTCTTTCTTTCTTTTTTCTCCTCTCTTCTTTCTCTTTCTTTTCTTTTTGTCTTTCTTTTCTTTTTTGTCTTTCTTTCTTTTTCTTTTTGATTTTTTCTTTCTCTTTCTTTTTTTTCCAATTCATGGCCAAGATAGTTTGGCTGAGCACTGTAACAGTCCTTCAGGACAAATGAGGCAAAAACCACAAAAGTTTTTATTTATTTTAAATAATTCATAACCTTATTCGAAAATAATAATCATTTAATTTTTAAAAAAATAATTTTTTCCATCTAAAATATTTTACCTTTTCCAATACTTTATCTTGAGGAAAGAAAAGGAGACGTCTTTGAATGTTGAATTTTCCAAGAGGCCCTCCCTACTTGAACAACTAACACAACACAATCTTCCTGTATATATTTCTCTTCCATTTAAACTTGTACTGTATGAATCTAAGTAAATCTTGAAGGAAAAGGAAGAGATACCTGAATGTTGATTTTCTCTGCAAGTCAGCCCTCCCCACTTTGCAGGTTGGTGTAACACGATCTTCTTGCATCCAGTTCACTTCCAGCTGGTCTTGTGCTGTAGGAGGTGTTTATTAAATGTCAAGGAGGGAAAAGAGTATTTCAGTTTGACATTTTCATGGCAGGTTGTCCCTCCCAATCTTGTAGATTGGTTGAGGTTTTCATTGTCTTCATTAAAATCTTCAAGTCATCTTTTATGTACTAAGTCCTTTCACAATGTACGTACAACTTCTCATCTCTTGTTGTTATCAGTATTTTTTCACACTTTATTATCACTTTTTGTCTCCCTTGGTTACTTTGCCTTAGTTGGTTACTTGATGTTTCCCCTTCAATATACCATGTGAGTGTTAGATTCTCCAAACTCTCTTTCCTCGTTTTGTCCATGAAATTCTTAGCCATTTATCAGTAGAACCACATCTCTGTCAGTTTAAGTCTCCATTTGTGAAGAGATTGTCCTATATTCGCTGCTATATAGGAGATTAAATATTACATCATAATTCAGCACAATTTTTTTTTTTCTTGATATTTTCCTATGTCTTAGTTTCTGAAAGGCATCTTTCAATGTTCCTACGTGCCTTCAGATTTGTGTCACATTTTCCATCATCTGTAACTACATTACCTGGATAGATAAATGTTTACACCATCATGATTTTGACATCCCCAATATGTCACTCACAATTTCGGTTACCCTTTTTGCTAACAGCCATTCTGTAAAATATGAAAACCTGGAAAAGATTAGGTTGCATTTTCTTTGTCTGATTAACTAGAAACTCAATTCATGGTGTTTGTTTAGGGCAATGTTTCCCAATGTCAGGGGCATGCCCCACTGGTGGGGCATGGTAATATTTTGATGGGTTATGTGTAGGATGTGCACCCTTTGGATTACTATACCAACAGAATAAGGGGGCAATTCGAGAATGAGTTATTTCTAGTGAGTCTGGGTGAGAGTGTTAATGTTATACAGTATGGCATACATAGAAATATTTTGTATGTATGTACATTGCATGTACAATTGGCATACATGTAAGAATTAAATATTACAGGGCAGGCACCATAATTTTAGAAATACCAAAGTGGGGCAAGGCCACAAGTCAGTTGAGAACCACTGGTTTTAGGGTCAGATTTTAACCACCATTTGATCTTGTATAATAAGCAGTCCCTTCTTGTAAAAGAGTGCCAGTCTTGTGCCAGATTATGCTAAGTTTAGGTTGGTTGATTTAATTTATTGGCATATCAACACCTCTATGCGTTATTTCATGCCAAAATCTAAATATTTTATACATAATTTTATACTTTCAGAATAAAAGGTATTATATATATATATATATATATATATATATATATATATATATATATATATATATATATATATAGTTTGTAGGTCAAAATGTATTGCTGGTAATTTTACTATAAAAATGTATTTTTATACATTTTTAGTCTTGTATTGTTTGTCATTTTGCTATAAAAATATATTGTAGGTCATGTTACTATAAAAATGCATGATTGATTTTTGTTTGGGGTTTCATTATTTGCCCATAGCTGAGACCCGAACAGGTGCTATCACCCTGGGTCAGGATAGTCCTGTGAACAACATCACTTAAGAGGTGGTTCCATGCTCCTCAAAACCTGCAATCTCCTGATCAGAGGGCCTTGCTGTCAGATGTAGTTTATCATCATACCCAGGACAAACTAATAAGCTTAGTTTGTCCTGGGTATGAGACAACTAAGAAATAATAAAAAAAATAACTACAAAACTTGGTAACTGCAATGGTTATTTATTTCTCTAGCAAAAATAAACATCTTTTGTAGTCTACCTCGTGGTTGAAAGAGTTGAGTATTCAAGCTTTGATAAAAAGGCAGGATTTCAAATGTTAATTTTACAGGCAGATAATCCCTTTCCTCATGTGGAATATTGGTGCAACATGGTCTTCCTTCTCACATGATTATTTAGAGTCTTTGGAAATGGTAGCTGAATTTCTTTCTTTTCCTTTCTCTCTCCCCCTTTTTTTTCTTTTTTTTAAACATTTGTAAATTCTTGGCACTTTTGGAGTCTGTTCTTGCCACATTGACTTAAAGAATATCTTTGTTTTTGTTTTTTTTACATAGTTGAACTTTAACCCTCCTGAGGGGATCATTACAGAGATTTGTATGCATATAAAATACAGTCTATCTTCTACTCAGTTTTCTTTTTAATTTAATGCTTTAATTTATTTTTTTCAGAGTTGACCTTAAATCCTCCTGAGGGGATCATTGCAGGTCCAGTAAGTGAAGAAAACTTCTTTGAATGGGAAGCATTGATTATGTAAGTTTTTACTTCTCTGTATGTTTGATAATTTTGAGGATTTTTTAATTTTGGAAATTTGTATTTACCTCACCCCCTCCTAAAAAATCAATAATTGGTTAGTGGCAGTTTATTTTGCTTGCCCTGTGATATCATTTGTTCAATGTTGTTTTAAAGTATCCACTTTTCATCATCTGTCAAAATTTGTTTCAAAAACAATGTTTTTCATTATTTACATTATTCGGACTATTGTCTCATCTTTGTTTCCATATTTATCACAACGTTTCAGTCATTGTACACTCAGGCCTTCTTCAGGTGGTTGGAATGTCGAACTGAACCCTTTATTTCGCTCACTGGGGTAGACTGTTCTAGTTCCACGTGCCATGTTTTTAATGGATGTCACTTATCAGTTATCTCCTGTTAATTCCACTCTCCAAGTTCTCCACTGCCTTAACCGGGTATTGAACTTATACTTTTGGGGTCCTGTCACTGGATCTAACCAACGCCTTTATCCACTGTACCATGTGTCCTTGAGGACAATAGTCCAAATAATGTAAATGGTGTACATAATACCTCATCTTAGAAATATAGAGTTATATAATAATGTTTTTTCTTTCTTGATAGATTGCTTAATATTAGAGCTGATAAATTTTGTATTGATTTTATTTTTAATGTTTTATTCATAAATTTATAAACATTTACTAAATTATTAAAATCTGTGACCAACTAAAAGGAAATCCTTATTATTTACCATTTTATAAAATTCAAATCAATTGACAATTGGTTTTGTCAACCATTTAAATATGGTTAAATATTAAACTATGGGCAAATAGCTAACCCCCTGGGGTGAAAACACGATGAAAGTGTAAAAATAGGTTTTAATATCAGCAATACATTTTTGAAGAGAAAAAATATTAGCAGCAATAAAAATCTTGTCGGTATTAAATAACTATTGAGGGTGATATGCTATAAGATAGATAGATAGATAGACAGGAAAAGGACTGAGATATATATGAAAAGGACTGAAATAGATAGATAGATAGATAGATAGATAGAAAATATTACCAGCAATTAAAATCTTGTCAGCATTAAATAATCCATTGATGTTGATATGCCGTAAAACAAACCAAACCAAACCCAAACCATTTTATAATTACAACATTCTAAAAAACTAATCCAATTAAAACTAATGATGAAATAAATATGAAAACAATATTTTATTTATAGACATTTACTAAATTATTAAAATATATGAAAGAATTATAAGGGAATCATTATTTACCATTTTATAAAGTTCAAATCGATTAGCAATTAGCCGATATTTTGCTAACTTTTCAAATAAACACTTTAATAAATAAATAATGTAACTCTAATGAATAAATATTGCCTATTATTATTATTATTATTATTGCTTATTTACAAGAATCATTTTCTAGTTACAATATTCGTAAAACTAATCCAATTAAAATTAATGCAATATTTATCATTTACCATTCATAAAGAAATAAATATGAAAACAATTTTTTATTCATAAATTTATAAACATTTACTAAATTATTAAAATCTGTGTACCAACTAAAAGGAAATTCTTATTATTTACCATTTTATAAAGTTTGAATAAAGTTAGATTCGTGTTTCTGAAGCAAAATTAATTTCACTCATTTACATTGATTGGAATTTTAACTGTTATTGAAATGTTTCTGATAAGTTTTATATTGAAATTAGTTCAATTTATTTCATGTTCATTAGTTACGGAATTGGTAGATAATATACCAGGTTCTGTAAGCTTGGATGTGCAGGTGGTATAATAGATAATGGTTCAAATTGGAAATCGGAGAGCAGAGTTCCAATTCCAGTCAGGTTCATTATATTCACTTATGCACAAATACCCTTGAAAAGTTATGAATCTACTTCTTCTCACCCAGCTATGGGTTAATTAGTAGGACGTGTATCAATAAATTGTTGTTATCACCAAAAAAGTCTTACAATGTAAAAATATTTTCTGGCTTTAAATAACCTGCAAATTGTTTATAAGCCATAAAAAATATCTGTCTGTATTTCTGAGATGAGGTATTATGTACACTATTTACATTATTCGGATTATTGTCCATAAAAAATAATCGATGTAATATAGTCAGCTTAGTTTTTCTATTGTTGTTTATGCTATCTTTTTGGGGGTATGGATTTTGTGTGCTTTTCATTTAGTATTGAATCTGAAATAACCGGAATAGTTTTACAAATATTTTCAATGCACCTTTATCAAGTAGATATTTTGTGCCGCAAATTCTTAAGTAAAAAGCTATAATTGTTTCAGATATTTTTTTTTTGTGATGTGAATAAAAAATGTATACAGTTGTTTTTGTTTTATTGAAACACTGTTTTAATAAAAAAAAAAAAATAAAGGGAAAATAATTTACTTGGATGAAGATGCAATGTTCTTAGTAAATTAGTACTAAAACAAAAGAGATACCAAAACAATAAGGAAATCGTTCTTTCTATAATGAAAGAGAAATCAAACATTCATAGTGACTCTTTTTAAGATAGATTTTATTAGAATAATAAAATCAGAGCCATATTAAAAAGCAATTTGTAATATAAAAAGAGGGGTAACAAATAATTATATATATATATATATATATAGTTAAATTCCCAGATCAATTCTGTGGACAAGACATATTGGTATAAAATGACAATTGTAAAAATCTTAGATTTTTGCCGACGTGTTTCATCTTCCGACTTTTTCAAGGCAAAAATAAAATCGAAATATCTCTGTAATGGAAGCATTATTAATAAAAAAAAAAGAAAAGGCCAATACTCAATAATATCAACTGTGAAAACAGCCACAATGTGCTGACCGTATTTGGAAAATAAAAACATTCCTATAACTCTAGATACATACACAAAACAATCCATGCATTCAGTTAAATGTTAAAATAAAATTGTCCTTGATAATGGCTAAAAGTATATCTAAAAGCACCCGAACATACAGAACATTCAGACAAGTTCTACATAACTTATGTCCAGAAAAGAAGAAAATTATAAGAACACAAGAAAAATTAAATAAAAACTTAACCACAGTACCTTGTCAGTCGTCTTTAATGAAACTTGTATAAAAGAGGGGTTGCTGCCTAAATACACAATTGTGTGTATATAATGTGAATGCTGAAGGATTAAATGTACAGTTCTGTTTGAAATTGCCTGATGGTGACACAGATTGAAAGACATTTGAAGATGGTTAGAATTTGAAAAATATTGTGATTGTAACAACAAAGTTGAGGATATTAGTCCAACAGGCAGTAACATAAATAATGCAGGAAAACCATTTTGATTCCATATTCTCTTCTGGATTCATCTTTTTCTTTCAGGGGTCCTGAAGGTACATGTTTTGAAGGAGGCGTCTTCCCAGCACGACTGATGTTTCCTCCTGACTACCCACTCAGCCCTCCCAAAATGAAATTTAACAGTGAAATATTCCACCCAAATAGTAAGTCAAACCTCCATCACATTCTTACCACCCCGACTTGCTTGATATAAAACACATGAGATGTTTAATCGTTTTGTAAATCGGGGCTCAAGTGGGGCCTTAATTTGCCTTTTTATATTTTGCTTATTTTTTTAATCTTATTTGCTGCCGTCTCTTCCAGCCACACATCGGCACGTACGTTTATGAATCTACCATTTGTTTCGATTTACCCATTTTCTTTATTTTTAGCGTCTAAAAGAGTTAAAATATAATTTTTATAATCTTTGGATAAAATTAAAACGAAAATAAAAATATAATCCACTCTTCGAAAAAAAAAAAATTTCCCATTTTGGGATTGAACCTTCAAGCAGCCTTTCCGAACTGTTTAAAGATTAAAAGTGAATGTCAGATAGCGGACAACGAGTTTAATCTTTTGACTCGGCTGCTCTGTCGTTTTTTAATTTGCCAAATTACAATTATTTTTGTTTTTTGTTTTTTTAAATCATCTGAACTGCTTTGATCCACCTGGATGACTTTAATCCAGAGAAATCACATTAATCCACCTGGGCTGCTTTAATCCAGAGGAACTGCTTTGATCCACCTGGATGACTTTAATCCAGAGAAATCACATTAATCCACCTGGACTGCTTTAATCCAGAGGAACTACTTTAATCCATCCGTACTGCTTTGATCCACCTGGATGACTTTAATCCAGAGAAATCACATTAATCCACCTGGGCTGCTTTAATCCAGAGGAACTGCTTTGATCCACCTGGATGACTTTAATCCAGAGAAATCACATTAATCCACCTGGACTGCTTTAATCCAGAGGAACTACTTTAATCCATCTGTACTGCTTTGATCCACCTGGATGACTTTAATCCAGAGAAATCACATTAATCCACCTGGGCTGCTTTAATCCAGAGGAACTGCTTTGATCCACCTGGATGACTTTAATCCAGAGAAATCACATTAATCCACCTGGACTGCTTTAATCCAGAGGAACTACTTTAATCCATCTGTACTGCTTTGATCCACCTGGATGACTTTAATCCAGAGAAATCACATTAATCCACCTGGGCTGCTTTAATCCAGAGGAACTGCTTTGATCCACCTGGATGACTTTAATCCAGAGAAATCACATTAATCCACCTGGGCTGCTTTAATCCAGAGGAACTGCTTTGATCCACCTGGATGACTTTAATCCAGAGAAATCACATTAATCCACCTGGGCTGCTTTAATCCAGAGGAACTGCTTTGATCCACCTGGATGACTTTAATCCAGAGAAATCACATTAATCCACCTGGGCTGCTTTAATCCAGAGGAACTGCTTTGATCCACCTGGATGACTTTAATCCAGAGAAATCACATTAATCCACCTGGACTGCTTTAATCCAGAGGAACTACTTTAATCCATCCGTACTGCTTTGATCCACCTGGATGACTTTAATCCAGAGAAATCACATTAATCCACCTGGGCTGCTTTAATCCAGAGGAACTGCTTTGATCCACCTGGATGACTTTAATCCAGAGAAATCACATTAATCCACCTGGACTGCTTTAATCCAGAGGAACTACTTTAATCCATCTGTACTGCTTTGATCCACCTGGATGACTTTAATCCAGAGAAATCACATTAATCCACCTGGGCTGCTTTAATCCAGAGGAACTGCTTTGATCCACCTGGATGACTTTAATCCAGAGAAATCACATTAATCCACCTGGGCTGCTTTAATTCAGAGGAACTACTTTAATCCAGAAGAATCACTTTAATCCATCTGGGCTGCTTTGACTCAGAGGAATGGTTTTAATCTATCTGGACTGCTTTAATCCAGAGGAACTTCTTTAATCTAGAATAATCACTTTAATCCATCTGGGCTGCTTTGATTCAGAGGAATGGTTTTAATCTATGTGGACTGCTTTAATCCAGATAGTTTTAATTCAGAGGAACTACTTCAATCCACCATGGCTGCTTTAATCCAGAGGAACCACATTAATCCATCTGGAATGCTTTAATCCAGAAGAATCACTTTAATCCAGAAGAACTGCTTTCTATGGTTGAAGGGTTTCAACTTCCCTGGGATTTGCTTCGAATTGTGTTCTTGACACCAGTATGAGGAGTAATGACCATAGTTTTCACACAAGCCAAATTTGTTCTCTTCTCCCAGTTTCTATACGAGGCCAAAAAGACAGTCTAGTCATTGAAACGACACAAATCTTTCAAATGATTTCTCATATATAAAACAGATGTCTGTGTGTGTGTGTGTGTGTATGCTATTTATGCATATCCACATTTCTCAACCAATTTCGATGAGATTATACACACATGGTGCAAATTTACCAAGATATGTCAAGACCAACTTTTCAATCTCCAAGCAACCCACTCTGTGGGTTTGGCAAAAAATAGATAAAACTGAAGGTCCGTACGACTTTTTGCAAAAAACCAAGGGAAAGTTACAAGCAAACAAAACGTTTACTGGATGATGAGCTGATGTTCTTTACACTTAATGCAAAACATCAGCTCATTTTCTGAGGTTTGTGTCGAGTGCTTACTGCAACATTGGCTTCATGCAAAAAATTGCAAAAAACTTCGAAAAAATTGGGTTTTCGTACGACTTAAAATTTAAAAACTTGAATAACTTCCTCATTTTTTATCTGATTTTCTTAAAACTTGTTGCAAAAAAATTTCCATCATATAGAAATAAGACGGTGATGTTTTAGTCTGGTTCGTCCCCCCCCCCCCACCGTATAATTGTTCAAAAACATAATTCCCGGGTTTTTCATTTGCCATGTAAATTACATATGACACACAAATTGTCTTTCATGAATGTTTGGTTTAGATTATTTCAGTTAAGTGGACAAAATCTGCAGTAAACTAGGTCCCAAATCGGCTTTTGCCAATTAGCCAATAGTTTCTTCCTGATAACATCCTAAATTAGCATTCGAACAACCTTTGATGAAAGATTGTTTGAGAATAATTATTGAAGCATTAAAATGGAAAAATTCCCAAAGAACCTCTTATTAACTCCAGCTTTTAAAGTAAACGTGCGAAGGAGGGGGGCATTCATGCATTCGCCCTTGCAGTTGAATCAAGCTCTGACACTTCATCCCTGTTTTTGTTTGATTATTAGATTTGTTAACAATGCCATACTATTTGAAAGTTATTACGGCCATAGAAAATTTACTGAATATCTAAAACATTGAAACAATTTAACCCCGAGTAATGACCACACAAGAAGGTTTTATCAATGGAATTCCTTTATTAAGAACAATCAAATACTTGTGAAGGGCATACCATAAAGAAAACGAGGAAGGAGAGTAGCTTAGTATACCAACAGATGATGCATGCAAGCGGCTTATGCAGGCAGACATTTCTAGACAGAGGATGTATACAGGGGGTATGCAGTTATACAGTTACAGCCATGTGCATCCGGGCAGTGCCAAGTACCTCGGCTAGTATATATTACAATCGTGAATGGTAAATGACTGAAAATTTTTCTTTGAGTTATCTTCAAGAAATGTAAGATACGTACAGATGAAACGGTGTTTTCATTTTCTTTTTCTCCCTGCAGTTTATGTCGATGGCCGTGTGTGCATTTCAATCTTGCATGCCCCTGGAGATGACCCAATGGGTTACGAAACAAGTGCTGAGAGATGGAGTCCAGTGCAGAGTGTGGAAAAAATCCTCTTGTCTGTTGTCAGCATGCTTGCAGGTGAGTCCATCTTCAATCTCGTCCTCTCTCCATTTTTGTCTTTTTCATACCCAATTCCGTCAGCCACAAGTGAAAATAATAAGGGCATAATATAGGTACCTCCACTATTTCGGTATAAATGTCGATACCTAAGATTTAAAATAAGAGTTTTAAAAATCTCTCAAAAATAAAATATATATTTGTGAAACTTTACTTCAGAAATATTAGCTGAATTAAAGTTTAATTCAGCTGATTCGAAAAAATATTACTTTAAGTTCAAAATAACAGAGAAATGGATTTTTTAAAACAGACAGTAGCATGATTAAGTGCTTATCGACACCTTGTAAGTCACTTAACAAGGTGTTTAAACAGTTCATTGTTGTATGGCAACTTTATCTGTTAAAATATAATTTAAGAAAATGACGAGTGAACACCTTTTTTATATAATTTTTAAGTATTCAGTAATCTTAAAAATGTTGGAAAATGTTCTCTGAAATCTAATTTTAAGAATGATGAATTTAAATTTACTATAGTCATTGCTCTTATTTTCTGATTATGTCATGTATGGTTGACCATACCTTCAAGGGGTATATTACGTATACATAAAAAAAATTAAACACATTTAATTTTAAAATATTAGGGTAGAATGACTTTTAAAGAGGTTTTCAATTTTTGATTCATAAGCGTAGTTTTCACTTAATAACAATTTTGAAGTAATGCAGAATTTTAAATGATTTAATTTATTTAATTAAAATTTTGAAAAAATGAAAACAATTCTTGTAAAAATTAATTATTCATCAAAAAAAATTTTTTTATTAAGACAATAATCTTCTTTATAAAAGCAATTAAAAGCTTTTCCAATTAAATAATGTCATAGTTTTATTGCATTTTTTATTTTACCTTTCAGAGAAAATTTTTGGTGACTGGGTGTCCTGTTAAAAAAAACAAAAAATTGATGATTTAATTTCACTAATGAGTTCTGCTTTTAACTAATAAAACAATTTTTTTCATTGTAATTTCATGAAGTTAAGTAAGTGAGGGGGTAACATATGTAAAAAAAAAAAAAAAAAGTTTTTTACCAAGATTTTCTAAAATAAAAGATTTAAAAAATAATTTCGTTATTTTGTGAAAAAGTCCTGAAAATTTCATTAAAATCCAACAATTATTTGATTTTTGCAAGAATTTCCAAATCTTTTGGACATTATTTGAGTAAAAGTGGTGGTACCTATATGAGAATGGTTAAAATATTTTGCCAACTTTGTTCTGATTAAATCTTGAAAATCTTTATTCCATCATTTCCAACGTTAAAACTTATATATACGTTATCCCATATATATATATATATATATATATATATATATATATATATATATATAAAACCCATTTCTTCTAATATATATAAATCCAACAAAATTAAATATATTTTCTGTTTATACATTATTTTTATGGATACAACTATAAAAAATATTTGTTGGATTTAATCCATTTCATCTAATATGTTGTCATTGTTTACATTAGGTTAGGTTTCGGAGTGGAAATGATATGTCAAGGAAGGTCATCAAAGATGTGTGTTTATAAGCAGTAATTTGGACTTTGCTAACCGGAAATTTCTTTGTAGATGAATGGTTAATAGTACATCAGGCTAAATGACCGTTTCCGTATGGGATACAGTTTCCATTCTTGTTGGAGAACACATATTTTCTACGAAATTTCTTGAACATTCTGGCCGGTAAATGTAATTAATACTGTTTAATTAAAATAACATTTACTCAAGTAAGCTGTATCCATAGAAAAAATGTATAAATAGAAAATGTATTATTTTATATATATATATATATATATATATATAGTCATCCACAGAAGACTGTTTCGCTGTATCACAGCTATTCAGTGTGGCTAGATGTTCAGTTGCCTCTAGCTAAGATTGAAACCAGACTGAATTGACGTCAGTTGGGGATTCTACCACTAAGCCATTGGTGCGCGGCAGGGATGAAGGTGAATTTAAGTGTATTTATTTTTAGATAAACACACAGTGACTGAGAGATCTTGATTCGATTTACCAAAGAGTTTTACTGAATGACTTTGGAATCTCCGGGAACTCTTCTGGATAGTCTCCTTCTTTAAGTTGGTGAATGCTGCCGTAATCCTTGCCTTGAGATCATCTTTGGTGTTACAAGGAATTTTCTTGTTCTCTCACTCAACTGTGCCCCACACATAATAGTCAAGAGGCTTGCAGTCTGGTGTTAGGTGGCCATATGTAAGGGGTGATGTGATCACAGAAATTGTCTGACAGAGTAAAAATGGAGGTACCTACTATGTCATTTTTTTTCTATGTTGGTTGAGAGCTGCACTTAAGAATTTGGTATTTATTGGAATAAGCCGACCGTGACACATAGAGCATTCTTTTATTTTTTTTTAATATCTTATCATTCACTCAATACAAGGCCCAAGAGCCACTTAATGTAGATGATTACTGAATTAAGTTGTATGTAAAATGAGGAAATATATGTAGTATTATTATAACGATATGTAAGATTGGTAATGGTTGACCCTTAACTTGAAGGGGTTAAGGTTGTAGTGATCAGGAAAGCACCTTTTAGGAGTTGGTTTCACAATGCAACAGTTCTGGGGTTGAAGCTGAGTTGAACTTCCTCCTTATTAATGGAATATAAAGGGAATGAGGATGAATTGATTCTGTGGATGTGTCATGATGGGCGCAAGCTGTGATGGTCTGAACTGGTGGAACAAAAGAATGCAGAGCTCATCAGAAGACCTGACATGAAATTAACAATAGAATAACAAGAGGCTTGCAACATTTCAACTGTAGGAAAGTCGGTTGGTTTAGCAGCATATTAATACCTCTATGGGTTATTTAATGCCAAAATCTAAATATTTTGAACATAATTTTATGGCTTCAACTACAGAACTAAAATGTATTGTTGTTCATTTTGGAGTCTGTCTATATTTCTGAGATGAGGTATTATGTACAGTATTTACATTAGTCGGACTATTGTCCTCATCTTTGTCGCCATATTTGTCACAACGTTTTGGCCGTTGTACGCTCCGGCCTTCTTCAGGTGGTGGTCCTCAAGGACACATGGTACAGTGGATAAAGGCGTTGGTTAGATCCAGTGACAGACCCAAAGAGTGTGAGTTCAATACCCGGTTCAGGCAGTGGAGAACTTTCAGAGGGAAAATTACCAGGAGATAACTGATAACTGACATCCATCAAACATGGCTCGTGGAACTAGAACAGTCTACCCCAGTGATCGAAATAAAGGGTTCGGTTCGAAATTCCAACCACCTGAAGAAGGCCGGAGCGTACAACGGCCGAAACGTTGTGACAAATATGGCGACAAAGATGAGGACAATAGTCCGACTAATGTAAATACTGTTCATTTTGCTATAAAATGTATTGTTGGTAATTCTACTGTTAATGTTTTGCTGATCATTTTGCTTTAAATAGGTATTGTGTTATATAGGAATAAAGTGTCGCTGCTAACACCGTAGTTTGAACTTCGATCGCTAGAGAGCAAACACAGGCGATCCCCTTTTGAATAAGTAGATCACGTGATGGTAAAGGAAATGTATATATAGGAATTAGTGTGACGTCTAAGTCATCACTATACAGATTACTATTCAGTGGTTTCTATTCGAGCGAGTATCCTCAAGCAACTACTATTAGTGCGAGTGTTATTTGAAGGCATCTGACACCAGTATTGTTCAACGGCGTCACTATACTTGTATCTGCGATTACAAAGTCTCTACTACAACAAGCATTATGAAAGTGACAATGAGTATTCGTTGACATCAGAAAAGTGGCAATGAGTTTTCGTTGGCATCACAAAATATTGTTTGTTATTTTACTATAAATTGGTAGTTTTATACTTTTACAGTGTTTTGGTTTTCTTTGGGGGTTCACTATTTGCCCATAGCTGGGACCCTAACAGGTGCTACCCACCAGTCAGTGTGAAACTGGGAACAACAATTAAGAGGCAGTTTCACGCTTTTCAAAATCTCCAATCTCGCAATCGGAGTTCTTGCTGCCGGATGTAGTTTATCGTCATACCCAGGACTTCTATGGGAAAAGAATTGTAGCATGAAAAATCATTCATCACCAACATAAATACTTTCAAACTCTGTCAAGGCTGAAAAAGGAGGCTTGAGCAGCTCCAGCCTAGATATGGCTCCAATATTCCATTTTGGCTCTGATCTGACGCTTGTAAAGATAAAGCATAGCTGCAGCGGTCAGGGAGATTCCAGAGCAGTACAGGGTGATGACTGTTTATTCAACATCTTTAACGAAGGATTGTATGTACAAGTCCCACGTGTAGCATGAAGTGGGCTTGAGTCCCAAGGAGTTCCAGGCAAGGAATCTCATTAAGAGTGCAACCATTCACCATGACTGGAGAAAACTCCAGTGGGGGTCTGCTCTGTGAGGTTGAAGTGTTTGCTTGTGACAAATTCAGTAAAACTGGATTGTATACCAACAATGGCAACAGATTTGTATGCCAAATGTACAAAAGACTTTCTGTCTGAATTTCTAGAATGATTATTTACATTAGGACTAATATCCTCATCTTTGATGTTATTTATTCTTTTCTTTCTTTGATTGCTTTCTTTTCCTTGCTTTCTTTCTTTTCTTTGCTTTCTTTCTTTTCTTTGCTTTCTTTCTTTTTCTTGCTTTCTTTCTTTTTCTTGCTTTCTTTCTTTTCCTTTTCTTTTCTTTCTTTCTTTCTTTCTTTTCTTTGCTTTCTTTCTTTTCTTTTCTTTCTTTCTTTCTTTCTTTTCTTTGCTTTCTTTCTTTTCTTTGCTTTCTTTGCTTTCTTTCTTTCTTTCTTTTCTTTGCTTTCTTTCTTTCTTTTCTTTGCTTTCTTTCTTTCTTTGCTTTGCTTTCTTTCTTTTCTTTGCTTTCTTTCTTTTCTTTGCTTTCTTTCTTTTCCTTGCTTTCTTTCTTTCTTTTCTTTCCTTTCTTTCTTTCTTTCTTTCTTTCTTTTCTTTGCTTTCTTTTCTTTGCTTTCTTTCTTTCTTTTCTTTGCTTTCTTTCTTTTCTTTGCTTTCTTTCTTTCTTTTCTTTGCTTTCTTTCTTTCTTTCTTTTCTTTGCTTTCTTTCTTTTCCTTGCTTTCTTTCTTTCTTTTCTTTCCTTTCTTTCTTTCTTTCTTTCTTTCTTTTCTTTGCTTTCTTTTCTTTGCTTTCTTTCTTTCTTTTCTTTGCTTTCTTTCTTTTCTTTGCTTTCTTTCTTTCTTTCTTTCTTTCTTTTCTTTGCTTTCTTTTCTTTGCTTTCTTTCTTTCTTTTCTTTGCTTTCTTTCTTTCTTTCTTTCTTTTCTTTCCTTTCTTTCTTTCTTTCTTTTCTTTGCTTTCTTTCTTTCTTTCTTTTCTTTTCTTTCTTTCTTTCTTTTCTTTGCTTTCTTTCTTTCTTTTCTTTCTTTTCCTTGCTTTCTTTCTTTTCCTTGCTTTCTTTCTTTTCTTTTTCTTTTCTTTCTTTTGTTTTCTTTGCTTTCTTTCTTTTCTTCGCTTTCTTTTCTTTGATCATTTTCCTTTTCTTTTTCATTAACTGTTTTCTTTCTTTCTTTTTTTTTGTTCATGTTCCTTTGTCATTTTCATTTGGTTTCCATTACAATTTTGTTTTTCTTTTCTTTATTTTTCCTTTTCCTTTTTCATCTTTATTCACTTTCCTTATTTTTTTTCACTTTCCTTCGTTTTTCCTTTTCTTTTCAGAACCAAATGATGAAAGTGCAGCCAATGTGGATGCAGCAAAAACCTGGCGTGAGGACCGACAAAGATTCAATGATATTGCCCGAAGAACTGTTGAGAAATCCTTGGGATTATAAACTTGGATTGTTTTTTTGTTATTTTTTTTCCTTCTCTCTTGTTTGTTGCTCTTATGATTTAAGGTGATTGGCATTTCTTGGTTCCCTTTCAATTCACATTTGCGTGAAAAGACGCAAGAAAAAATTTTACTCCAAAGTTTCGAAAAGAAACGATACGACATTTTGAAATCTTCCATAGAATCCGAGATTTTTTTAAATTTTTTTCTTTCTTTCTTTATGCAAATTTCTTACAGTGGAGATCAGAAGCAATGTGAAATGGAAAAGATGAGTCATTTCACGAGTCTCCTTCCCGACACAAAAAAAAAACAAGGTTCCTCAAAAACATTTCTTTTGCAAAAGTTTACTGTAAAAGTAAATATTTAAAAAAACAAATCTTCTGTGTTTGTTATTTTTTCAGTCTTTGAAGATTTAAAAAAATATCACCTTTTGTTTCATCCACAGTTTCAGAAGAGTCAACAAAAGGAAAGTTCTGTTTGTTATTTTTCTTATATGGAATACATTAATAAGCAAATTTTCTGACACAGCAACAGCATCAATTTGATAAAGCATTGTCAAGCATTCTTCATTTTTCACTAGGATTTCTTTCATCTTCATTTCAATTGCTTTATTTCCACTAGTAGTATTAGTAGTAGTAATATTATCTGCAATTTTCATTAGATCAAGCATTGTCAAGCATTCTTCATTTTTCACTAGGATTTCTTTCATCTTCATTTCAATTGCTTTATTTCCACTAGTAGTATTAGTAGTAGTAATATTACCTGCAATTTTCATTAGATCAAGCATTGTCAAGCATTCTTCATTTTTCACTAGGATTTCTTTCATCTTCATTTCAATTGCTTTATTTCCACTAGTAGTATTAGTAGTAGTAATATTACCTGCAATTTTCATTAGATCAAGCATTGTCAAGTATTCTTCATTTTTCACTAGGATTTCTTTCATCTTCATTTCAATTGCTTTATTTCCACTAGTAGTATTAGTAGTAGTAATATTATCTGCAATTTTCATTAGATCAAGCATTGTCAAGCATTCTTCATTTTTCACTAGGATTTCTTTCATCTTCATTTCAATTGCTTTATTTCCACTAGTAGTATTAGTAGTAGTAATATTATCTGCAATTTTCATTAGATCAAGCATTGTCAAACACTCTTCATTTTTCACTAGGATTTCTTTCATCTTCATTTCAATTGCTTTATTTCCACTAGCAGTATTAGTAGTAGTAATATTATCTGCAATTTTCATTAGATCAAGCATTGTCAAGCATTCTTCATTTTTCACTAGGATTTCTTTCATCTTCATTTCAATTGCTTTATTTCCACTAGTAGTATTAGTAGTAGTAATATTATCTGCAATTTTCATTAGATCAAGCATTGTCAAGCATTCTTCATTTTTCACTAGGATTTCTTTCATCTTCATTTCAATTGCTTTATTTCCACTAGTAGTATTAGTAGTAGTAATATTATCTGCAATTTTCATTAGATCAAGCATTGTCAAGCATTCCTCATTTTTCACTAGGATTTCTTTCATCTTCATTTCAATTGCTTTATTTCTACTAGTATGATTAGTAGTAGTAATATTATCTGCAATTTTCATTAGATCAAGCATTGTCAAGCATTCTTCATTTTTCACTAGGATTTCTTTCATCTTCATTTCAATTGCTTTATTTCCACTAGTATGATTAGTAGTAGTAATATTATCTGCAATTTTCATTAGATCAAGCATTGTCAAGCATTCTTCATTTTTCACTAGGATTTCTTTCATCTTCATTTCAATTGCTTTATTTCCACTAGTATGATTAGTAGTAGTAATATTATCTGCAATTTTCATTAGATCAAGCATTGTCAAGCATTCTTCATTTTTCACTAGGATTTCTTTCATCTTCATTTCAATTGCTTTATTTCCACTAGTAGTATTAGTAGTAGTAATATTATCTGCAATTTTCATTAGATCAAGCATTGTCAAGCATTCTTCATTTTTCACTAGGATTTCTTTCATCTTCATTTCAATTGCTTTATTTCCACTAGTAGTGTTAGTAGTAGTAATATTATCTGCAATTTTCATTAGATCAAGCATTGTCAAGCATTCTTCATTTTTCACTAGGATTTCTTTCATCTTCATTTCAATTGCTTTATTTCCACTAGTAGTATTAGTAGTAGTAATATTATCTGCAATTTTCATTAGATCAAGCATTGTCAAGCATTCTTCATTTTTCACTAGGATTTCTTTCATCTTCATTTCAATTGCTTTATTTCCACTAGTAGTATTAGTAGTAGTAATATTATCTGCAATTTTCATTAGATCAAGCATTGTCAAGCATTCTTCATTTTTCACTAGGATTTCTTTCATCTTCATTTCAATTGCTTTATTTCCACTAGTAGTATTAGTAGTTGTAATATTATCTGCAATTTTCATTAGATCAAGCATTGTCAAGCATTCTTCATTTTTCACTAGGATTTCTTTCATCTTCATTTCAATTGCTTTATTTCCACTAGTAGTATTAGTAGTAGTAATATTATCTGCAATTTTCATTAGATCAAGCATTGTCAAGCATTCTTCATTTTTCACTAGGATTTCTTTCATCTTCATTTCAATTGCTTTATTTCCACTAGT
This sequence comes from Acanthosepion esculentum, assembly GCA_964036315.1. NCBI lineage: Eukaryota > Metazoa > Mollusca > Cephalopoda > Sepiida > Sepiidae > Acanthosepion > Acanthosepion esculentum. The sequence continues at coordinate 42,522,208 of OZ038515.1, forward strand.
AGTATTAGTAGTAGTAATATTATCTGCAATTTTCATTAGGTCAAGCATTCTTCATTTTTCACTAGGATTTCTTTCATCTTCATTTCAATTGCTTTATTTCCACTAGTAGTATTAGTAGTAGTAATATTATCTGCAATTTTCATTAGATTAAGCATTGTCAAGCATTCTTCATTTTTCACTAGGATTTCTTTCATCTTCATTTCAATTGCTTTATTTCCACTAGTAGTATTAGTAGTAGTAATATTATCTGCAATTTTCATTAGATCAAGCATTGTCAAGCATTCTTCATTTTTCACTAGGATTTCTTTCATCTTCATTTCAATTGCTTTATTTCCAATAGTAGTATTAGTAGTAGTAATATTATCTGCAATTTTCATTAGATCAAGCATTGTCAAGCATTCTTCATTTTTCACTAGGATTTCTTTCATCTTCATTTCAATTGCTTTATTTCCACTAGTAGTATTAGTAGTAGTAATATTATCTGCAATTTTCATTAGATCAAGCATTGTCAAGCATTCTTCATTTTTCACTAGGATTTCTTTCATCTTCATTTCAATTGCTTTATTTCCACTAGTATGATTAGTAGTAGTAATATTATCTGCAATTTTCATTAGATCAAGCATTCTTCATTTTTCACTAGGATTTCTTTCATCTTCATTTCAATTGCTTTATTTCCACTAGTAGTATTAGTAGTAGTAATATTATCTGCAATTTTCATTAGATCAAGCATTGTCAAGCATTCTTCATTTTTCACTAGGATTTCTTTCATCTTCATTTCAATTGCTTTATTTCCACTAGTATGATTATTAGTAGTAATATTATCTTCAATTTTCATTAGATCAAGCATTGTCAAACATTCTTCATTTTTCACTAGGATTTCTTTCATCTTCATTTCAATTGCTTTATTTCCACTAGTAGTATTAGTAGTAGTAATATTATCTGCAATTTTCATTAGATCAAGCATTGTCAAACATTCTTCATTTTTCACTACGATTTCTTTCATCTTCATTTCAATTGCTTTATTTCCACTAGTAGTATTAGTAGTAGTAATATTATCTGCAATTTTCATTAGATCAAGCATTGTCAAACATTCTTCATTTTTCACTAGGATTTCTTTCATCTTCATTTCAATTGCTTTATTTCCACTAGCAGTATTAGTAGTAGTAATATTATCTGAAATTTTCATTCAATCAAGCATTGTCAAGCATTCTTCATTTTTCACTAGGATTTCTTTCATCTTCATTTCAATGGCTTTATTTCCACTAGTAGTATTAGTAGTAGTAATATTATCTGCAATTTTCATTAGATCAAGCATTGTCAAGCATTCTTCATTTTTCACTAGGATTTCTTTCATCTTCATTTCAATTGCTTTATTTCCACTAGTAGTATTAGTAGTAGTAATATTATCTGCAATTTTCATTAGATCAAGCATTGTCAAACATTCTTCATTTTTCACTAGGATTTCTTTCATCTTCATTTCAATTGCTTTATTTCCACTAGTAGTATTAGTAGTAGTAATATTATCTGCAATTTTCATTAGATCAAGCATTGTCAAACATTCTTCATTTTTCACTAGGATTTCTTTCATCTTCATTTCAATTGCTTTATTTCCACTAGCAGTATTAGTAGTAGTAATATTATCTGAAATTTTCATTCAATCAAGCATTGTCAAGCATTCTTCATTTTTCACTAGGATTTCTTTCATCTTCATTTCAATGGCTTTATTTCCACTAGTAGTATTAGTAGTAGTAATATTATCTGCAATTTTCATTAGATCAAGCATTGTCAAGCATTCTTCATTTTTCACTAGGATTTCTTTCATCTTCATTTCAATTGCTTTATTCCACTAGTAGTATTAGTAGTAGTAATATTATCTGCAATTTTCATTAGATCAAGCATTGTCAAACATTCTTCATTTTTCACTAGGATTTCTTTCATCTTCATTTCAATTGCTTTATTTCCACTAGTAGTATTAGTAGTAGTAATATTATCTGCAATTTTCATTAGATCAAGCATTGTCAAACATTCTTCATTTTTCACTAGGATTTCTTTCATCTTCATTTCAATTGCTTTATTTCCACTAGTAGTATTAGTAGTAGTAATATTATCTGCAATTTTCATTAGATCAAGCATTGTCAAGCATTCTTCATTTTTCACTAGGATTTCTTTCATCTTCATTTCAATTGCTTTATTTCGACTAGTATGATTAGTAGTAGTAATATTATCTGCAATTTTCATTAGATCAAGCATTGTCAAACATTCTTCATTATTCACTAGGATTTCTTTCATCTTCATTTCAATTGCTTTATTTCCACTAGTAGTATTAATAGTAGTAATATTATCTGCAATTTTCATTAGATCAAGCATTGTCAAGCATTCTTCATTTTTCACTAGGATTTCTTTCATCTTCATTTCAATTGCTTTATTTCCACTAGTATGATTAGTAGTAGTAATATTATCTGCAATTTTCATTAGATCAAGCATTGTCAAACATTCTTCATTTTTCACTACGATTTCTTTCATCTTCATTTCAATTGCTTTATTTCCACTAGTAGTATTAGTAGTAGTAATATTATCTGCAATTTTCATTAGATCAAGCATTGTCAAACATTCTTCATTTTTCACTAGGATTTCTTTCATCTTCATTTCAATTGCTTTATTTCCACTAGCAGTATTAGTAGTAGTAATATTATCTGAAATTTTCATTCAATCAAGCATTGTCAAGCATTCTTCATTTTTCACTAGGATTTCTTTCATCTTCATTTCAATGGCTTTATTTCCACTAGTAGTATTAGTAGTAGTAATATTATCTGCAATTTTCATTAGATCAAGCATTGTCAAGCATTCTTCATTTTTCACTAGGATTTCTTTCATCTTCATTTCAATTGCTTTATTTCCACTAGTAGTATTAGTAGTAGTAATATTATCTGCAATTTTCATTAGATCAAGCATTGTCAAACATTCTTCATTTTTCACTAGGATTTCTTTCATCTTCATTTCAATTGCTTTATTTCCACTAGTAGTATTAGTAGTAGTAATATTATCTGCAATTTTCATTAGATCAAGCATTGTCAAACATTCTTCATTTTTCACTAGGATTTCTTTCATCTTCATTTCAATTGCTTTATTTCCACTAGCAGTATTAGTAGTAGTAATATTATCTGAAATTTTCATTCAATCAAGCATTGTCAAGCATTCTTCATTTTTCACTAGGATTTCTTTCATCTTCATTTCAATGGCTTTATTTCCACTAGTAGTATTAGTAGTAGTAATATTATCTGCAATTTTCATTAGATCAAGCATTGTCAAGCATTCTTCATTTTTCACTAGGATTTCTTTCATCTTCATTTCAATTGCTTTATTCCACTAGTAGTATTAGTAGTAGTAATATTATCTGCAATTTTCATTAGATCAAGCATTGTCAAACATTCTTCATTTTTCACTAGGATTTCTTTCATCTTCATTTCAATTGCTTTATTTCCACTAGTAGTATTAGTAGTAGTAATATTATCTGCAATTTTCATTAGATCAAGCATTGTCAAACATTCTTCATTTTTCACTAGGATTTCTTTCATCTTCATTTCAATTGCTTTATTTCCACTAGTAGTATTAGTAGTAGTAATATTATCTGCAATTTTCATTAGATCAAGCATTGTCAAGCATTCTTCATTTTTCACTAGGATTTCTTTCATCTTCATTTCAATTGCTTTATTTCCACTAGTATGATTAGTAGTAGTAATATTATCTGCAATTTTCATTAGATCAAGCATTGTCAAACATTCTTCATTATTCACTAGGATTTCTTTCATCTTCATTTCAATTGCTTTATTTCCACTAGTAGTATTAATAGTAGTAATATTATCTGCAATTTTCATTAGATCAAGCATTGTCAAGCATTCTTCATTTTTCACTAGGATTTCTTTCATCTTCATTTCAATTGCTTTATTTCCACTAGTATGATTAGTAGTAGTAATATTATCTGCAATTTTCATTAGATCAAGCATTGTCAAACATTCTTCATTTTTCACTAGGATTTCTTTCATCTTCATTTCAATTGCTTTATTTCCACTAGTAGTATTAGTAGTAGTAATATTATCTGCAATTTTCATTAGATCAAGCATTGTCAAGCATTCTTCATTTTTCACTAGGATTTCTTTCATCTTCATTTCAATTGCTTTATTTCCACTAGTATGATTAGTAGTAGTAATATTATCTGCAATTTTCATTAGATCAAGCATTGTCAAACATTCTTCATTTTTCACTAGGATTTCTTTCATCTTCATTTCAATTGCTTTATTTCCACTAGCAGTATTAGTAGTTGTAATATTATAAGAAATTTTCATTCAATCAAACATTGTCAAGCATTCTTCATTTTTCACTAGGATTTCTTTCATCTTCATTTCAATTGCTTTATTTCCACTAGTAGTATTAGTAGTAGTAATATTATCTGCAATTTTCATTAGATCAAGCATTGTCAAGCATTCTTCATTTTTCACTAGGATTTCTTTCATCTTCATTTCAATTGCTTTATTTCCACTAGTATGATTAGTAGTAGTAATATTATCTGCAATTTTCATTAGATCAAGCATTGTCAAACATTCTTCATTTTTCACTAGGATTTCTTTCATCTTCATTTCAATTGCTTTATTTCCACTAGTAGTATTAGTAGTAGTAATATTATCTGCAATTTTCATTAGATCAAGCATTGTCAAGCATTCCTCATTTTTCACTAGGATTTCTTTCATCTTCATTTCAATTGCTTTATTTCCACTAGTAGTATTAGTAGTAGTAATATTATCTGCAATTTTCATTAGATCAAGCATTGTCAAGCATTCTTCATTTTTCACTAGGATTTCTTTCATCTTCATTTCAATTGCTTTATTTCCACTAGTAGTATTAGTAGTAGTAATATTATCTGCAATTTTCATTAGATCAAGCATTGTCAAACATTCTTCATTTTTCACTACGATTTCTTTCATCTTCATTTCAATTGCTTTATTTCCACTAGTAGTATTAGTAGTAGTAATATTATCTGCAATTTTCATTAGATCAAGCATTGTCAAACATTCTTCATTTTTCACTAGGATTTCTTTCATCTTCATTTCAATTGCTTTATTTCCACTAGCAGTATTAGTAGTAGTAATATTATCTGAAATTTTCATTCAATCAAGCATTGTCAAGCATTCTTCATTTTTCACTAGGATTTCTTTCATCTTCATTTCAATGGCTTTATTTCCACTAGTAGTATTAGTAGTAGTAATATTATCTGCAATTTTCATTAGATCAAGCATTGTCAAGCATTCTTCATTTTTCACTAGGATTTCTTTCATCTTCATTTCAATTGCTTTATTTCCACTAGCAGTATTAGTAGTAGTAATATTATCTGAAATTTTCATTCAATCAAGCATTGTCAAGCATTCTTCATTTTTCACTAGGATTTCTTTCATCTTCATTTCAATTGCTTTATTTCCACTAGCAGTATTAGTAGTAGTAATATTATCTGCAATTTTCATTAGATCAAGCATTGTCAAGCATTCTTCATTTTTCAATAGGATTTCTTTCATCTTCATTTCAATTGCTTTATTTCCACTAGTATGATTAGTAGTAGTAATATTATCTGCAATTTTCATTAGATCAAGCATTGTCAAACATTCTTCATTTTTCACTAGGATTTCTTTCATCTTCATTTCAATTGCTTTATTTCCACTAGTAGTATTAGTAGTAGTAATATTATCTGCAATTTTCATTAGATCAAGCATTGTCAAGCATTCCTCATTTTTCACTAGGATTTCTTTCATCTTCATTTCAATTGCTTTATTTCCACTAGTATGATTAGTAGTAGTAATATTATCTGCAATTTTCATTAGATCAAGCATTGTCAAACATTCTTCATTATTCACTAGGATTTCTTTCATCTTCATTTCAATTGCTTTATTTCCACTAGTAGTATTAATAGTAGTAATATTATCTGCAATTTTCATTAGATCAAGCATTGTCAAGCATTCTTCATTTTTCACTAGGATTTCTTTCATCTTCATTTCAATTGCTTTATTTCCACTAGTATGATTAGTAGTAGTAATATTATCTGCAATTTTCATTAGATCAAGCATTGTCAAACATTCTTCATTTTTCACTAGGATTTCTTTCCTCTTCATTTCAATTGCTTTATTTCCACTAGTATGATTAGTAGTAGTAATATTATCTGCAATTTTCATTAGATCAAGCATTGTGAAACATTCTTCATTTTTCACTAGGATTTCTTTCATCTTCATTTCAATTGCTTTATTTCCACTAGTATGATTAGTAGTAGTAATATTATCTGCAATTTTCATTAGATCAAGCATTGTCAAGCATTCCTCATTTTTCACTAGGATTTCTTTCATCTTCATTTCAATTGCTTTATTTCCACTAGTATGATTAGTAGTAGTAATATTATCTGCAATTTTCATTAGATCAAGCATTGTCAAGCATTCCTCATTTTTCACTAGGATTTCTTTCATCTTCATTTCAATTGCTTTATTTCCACTAGTATGATTAGTAGTAGTAATATTATCTGCAATTTTCATTAGATCAAGCATTGTCAAGCATTCTTCATTTTTCACTAGAATTTCTTTCATCTTCATTTCAATTGCTTTATTTCCACTAATATGATTAGTAGTAGTAATATTATCTGCAATTTTCATTAGATCAAGCATTGTGAAACATTCTTCATTTTTCACTAGGATTTCTTTCATCTTCATTTCAATTGCTTTATTTCCACTAGTATGATTAGTAGTAGTAATATTATCTGAAATTTTCATTAGATCAAGCATTGTCAAGCATTCTTCATTTTTCACTAGGATTTCTTTCATCTTCATTTCAATTGCTTTATTTCCACTAGCAGTATTAGTAGTAGTAATATTATCTGCAATTTTCATTAGATCAAGCATTGTCAAGCATTCCTCATTTTTCACTAGGATTTCTTTCATCTTCATTTCAATTGCTTTATTTCCACTAGTAGTATTAGTAGTAGTAATATTATCTGCAATTTTCATTAGATCAAGCATTGTCAAGCATTCTTCATTTTTCAATAGGATTTCTTTCATCTTCATTTCAATTGCTTTATTTCCACTAGTATGATTAGTAGTAGTAATATTATCTGCAATTTTCATTAGATCAAGCATTGTCAAACATTCTTCATTTTTCACTAGGATTTCTTTCATCTTCATTTCAATTGCTTTATTTCCACTAGTAGTATTAGTAGTAGTAATATTATCTGCAATTTTCATTAGATCAAGCATTGTCAAGCATTCCTCATTTTTCACTAGGATTTCTTTCATCTTCATTTCAATTGCTTTATTTCCACTAGTAGTATTAGTAGTAGTAATATTATCTGCAATTTTATTAGATCAAGCATTGTCAAGCATTCTTCATTTTTCACTAGGATTTCTTTCATCTTCATTTCAATTGCTTTATTTCCACTAGTAGTATTAGTAGTAGTAATATTATCTGCAATTTTATTAGATCAAGCATTGTCAAGCATTCTTCATTTTTCACTAGGATTTCTTTCATCTTCATTTCAATTGCTTTATTTCCACTAGTAGTATTAGTAGTAGTAATATTATCTGCAATTTTCATTAGATCAAGCATTGTCAAGCATTCTTCATTTTTCACTAGGATTTCTTTCATCTTCATTTCAATTGCTTTATTTCCACTAGTAGTATTAGTAGTAGTAATATTATCTGCAATTTTCATTAGATCAAGCATTGTCAAGCATTCCTCATTTTTCACTAGGATTTCTTTCATCTTCATTTCAATTGCTTTATTTCCACTAGTAGTATTAGTAGTAGTAATATTATCTGCAATTTTCATTAGATCAAGCATTGTCAAGCATTCCTCATTTTTCACTAGGATTTCTTTCATCTTCATTTCAATTGCTTTATTTCCACTAGCAGTATTAGTAGTAGTATTATTATTCCTTTCCGGAATTTAAAAAATCATTTTAAATGCTATGCTATGAATGACTTCTTGAATAATCCTAACATAGAGACAAATTCTTTATGTGGAACAAGGCTCCAAGTTCTATGCTCAGAATTGTACCACAGGACAATAGTGGTTCTCAACCTTTTTTTTACCCATAGACCACTTTTACTCGTAATTTTTTTGGTGGTCCCCAATCTAAAAAATAAATAATGTTTAATATTTTTGCTGTAAATCCTTAAGAACAAATTCATTTTCATCATCTGTTTATTTTTTATTCCAATTCTCATCATCGCTTTTTAAAACATTAAACATTGCTGAACAATATCTTGTGAGCACCTCTCTCCATGTTTACTGAACACTCTATCTCTGTAGATTGAATAAAGAGTTGGAAATTCCCTTTGATCATCAAGCACCTGAAGAAGTCAATACCTGATAATAGCGAAGACAGTAGCCTATATATAACTCATCCCTTAAATTCAGACAGAGATCTCTTCAGCTTGCGAGATATGCAACACGCAGATCATGCCATTGCATCTAATGCTGACCTACTTTTGTGTGTACTTAACAGAAAAACCTTCTCTTACGGTTGAAAACATTTGCTTGATAATTATATTCAAGTGATTCAATTGATCAGTTATCTGTAAGCACTTGCAAAACAAAAGTTTCTTGAATTTTGAAAATCAATTCACGGTGACTTGACAGAAGCCAAGCATAAAGCAAAATGGAACATCTGTATTCCTGTGATTGCACTACAACATTTGGGGACACATTAGTGTGTGGTGATCATTAATTTGGATTTTACAAGAATATAAAGTGAGGTAGGTTACAGCTCAGTTGAGGCAAACAGTATAAAGCACAGAGCAGAATGGACCTTTGGCAGTGATTCTCAATATATTTATACCCAAAGACCAATTTTACTCTTTTTTTTTTTGTGGGGTGGGGGTGGGATGGACATCCATAAAAATTCGATGAAAAAAAGCTTATTTTATTTTTACTAATAGATAATTTTAGGAATTGTTTTATAGAAATAGGAAATGTATATGCTTTATTTTGAAGCAAAACTAAGTTAATGAAAATAAACTTGTATTTAACTAAATTCTGTGGAATATTTATGTAGACTCATGAAATAACTCAAATCATTTTAAAATATGTGAGTAATTAATAAATAAAAATATTATTGATATATTAAATTAATTTCTATAATAATTGATTCCTATAATAATTAATTTATAATAATTTATTATAACAATCTTTATGTAATTTTCCTGTATATATATATATATATATATATATATATATACACATTATGAAATGGACAAAGTCTGACAATTATTTTAAAACATTTTTATGTTTAACATTCTCTTTATAGATACAAGTATTTAAGTAAATGCTCTGTTTATAATAAACAGTATTAAATAACATTTACCGGCCTGAATGTCCGAGAAATTTTCATAGAAAATATTCATCCTCCGATAGGATTCGAACCTGTATCCTATATGGAACTGTAATATAGACTGACGTGCCTTAACCGATTCGGCCACTGAGGATCGTTCGGTTGGCAAGGTCGAATTTACTGCTTATAAACTTCAATCTTCCATGAATCTCTCACGTACATTCATATCTGCTCATGGCGTATCAAATATATATATATATATATATATATATATATATATATATATATATATATACACACAGTAGGAGAAACATATACATTCACATACATGCTTTTCATATAATTAACTGTAGGTAGATGCATAACTGAATATGCATAGAAAACAGAAAAAATTTGATTTGATAAAAATAAATTATATTTATCCATTTTAATGGGTGAAAAAATATTCATGCAATACAAAAAAGAATATTTAATCTTCATTTAAATCTAAAATAATGCTCTGAATATTATAGTGTCTCATGAACCATTTCAAAAATCGGTGGTTCTCCATTATTTTTATCCAAGGACCACTTTTACACTTAATTTTTTTTTGGTGGACACCCATAAACATTCGATGGAAAAAGCTTATTTTATTTTTTTACTAATAGATAAGTTTAGGAATTATAGAAATAGTAAATATATATGCTTTACTTTGAAGTAAAATTAATTTAATGAAAATTAACTTTGTATTTAACAAATAAATTCTATGGAACATTTATGTGCACTTAAAATGAAGCCCAGTAATGTCGCATGGAATGCCACAGTGTCCATGTGGACCCCGGTTGAAAACCACTGGTCTAAACTAACCAATTCTAACATTACATTATTGAGAGTTAAATATTCCAAAAGAAAAATTGTGATATATACAAAAGAGAATTGGTGCAACTGACTTCCATGTCCTCGTGTTGAACAAAGAAAATTACAGATTGAGAAAGAAAGAATGTCTAAAGTTAAGATACTATCCTTTATATCCATTTCAGTATTTTATTTTGTTTTATTAATATTTAAAATTAATATTATTTATATATTAAACTAATTTATATAATAAATTATAATCTTTTAAATAATTTTCCTTTACATATATTAGGTCATCCCATAAGTTCTGTCCGAATTTTAACTTTTTGTTAAAATGAACAAAATTTAAAGAGTATTTTATAATGTCTAATGGAGCTGAACAATATTTTTATGTTTAGATGCATTTAAACTGATCAAATTTTATTTCAGAGAACAGTAAAATTAAATTTTGTTTGATTAAAACCCTGCTAACATGGAAGTACCCAAGAATCATTTGAGGCACATAATGCTTTATAAGTTCAAGAAAGGAAACTCAGAAGCCGAAGCAGCTAGAAACATTCACTCAGTTTATGGAGAGGAATGTGTGAATGAAAGAACTTGCAGAAGATGGTTTGCAAAATTCAGAGGTGGAGATTTCACCCTTGAAGATGAAGATCGAACCGGACGTCCAGTTGAGTTTGATGAAAAGCTTCTTGAAGCATCCCTTGAAGAAAATCCTGCTTTATCAGTTGAGGAATTGGCAGAGGTTCTCAGTTCAAACCATACAACTGTTCATCGTCATCTTCAAAACTTGGAAAAGTTCCTAAACCTGGAAAATGGGTGCTTCATGAATTGTCCGAAAACAACCTCAAATCCCGAGTTGACATCTGTTCTTCTCTCCATTCTCGCCAACTTGTTTCACTTTTTTGGATAGACTTGTGACTGGCGACAAAAAATGGATCTTTTATCGAAATGTTAAGCGTCGTAGACAGTGGCTTGGTAAAGGGGAAGGACCCCAGCCACAGCCGAGAAGGGAACTTCATAGGCAAAAGGTTCTTCTTTCACTCTGGTGGGATTGCCAAGGAATAATCCACTTTGAATTTTTACCACCTAATGCAACAATTAATGCTCAAATATACTGTCAGCAATTAGAGCGTTTGAACCAAGCTTTGAGGAAAAAAAAGACATGCTCTAGTGAATCGAAAACAGGTGATGTTTCATCAGGACAATGCGCGACCACACACAGCAAGAATCACGTCACAAAAGATCAAAGAACTTGGTTGGGAGAAAATTCCTCATCCACCTTATTCTCCCGACCTTGCTCCTTCAGACTACCATTTGTTTCGTAGCTTACAGAATCATTTGGAAGAAACAGCTTTTGTAACACGGGAAGAGGTTAAAACTGACATTTGTAAGTTCTTCGAATCAAAGCCAAAAGAATTTCACAGTAATGGAATTAGTAAGCTTGTTAATAGATGGAAGGAATCATAGATAATCAGGGAAAATACATTGTTGATTGAATCTGTAATTAAATGTAACATTTGGTCACTTGTTTTCTTTATTCAAAATTCGGACAGAAATTATGGGATGACCTGATATGTAATCCTACCTTTATATATCCTTCTCAGTTTTTATTCAACTTTTACAATGAAAACATCCTGTAGAGTAAAAGGGACGCTAAAACTTACATCGCTTGATCTCATTTTCTGCTAGTTTCAGAATTGTTTTTCTATTTTTGGTATAGATTACTGTAGAAATTCCAATTCTCAGTTGTAACAACCGTTCCAAAGTGAAATTGCTCTCGAGACGACTAAAATATTAACATGGATGCTTAATTTGTTACTTTTTTTGTGTGGACTCCCAGTAATGTTACACTTATAACATGACTCCTAATAAACCATTTTAAAATGGACCCCTGTAGATCCCAGTAATGTTACACTTATAAAATGACTCCTAATAAACCATTTTAAAATGGACCCCTGTAGATCCCAGTAATGTTACACTTATAAAATGACTCCTAATAAACCATTTTAAAATGGACCCCTGTCGATCCCAGTAATGTTACACTTATAAAATGACTCCTAATAAACCATTTTAAAATGGACCCCTGTCGATCCCAGTAATGTTACACTTATAAAATGACTCCTAATAAACCATTTTAAAATGGACCCCTGTCGATCCCAGTAATGTTACACTTATAAAATGACTCGTAATAAACCATTTTAAAATGGACCCCTGTCGATCCCAGTAATGGTACACTTATAAAATGACTCCTAATAAACCATTCTAAAATGGACCCCTGTCGATCCCAGTAATGTTACACTTATAAAATGACTCCTAATAAACCATTTTAAAATGGACCCCTTTAGATCCCAGTAATGTTACACTTATAAAATGACTCCTAATAAACCATTTTAAAATGGACCCCTGTAGATCCCAGTAATGTTACACTTATAAAATGACTCCTAATAAACCATTTTAAAATGGACCCCTCTAGATCCCAGTAATGTAACACTTATAAAATGACTCGTAATAAACCATTTTAAAATGGACCCCTGTAGATCCCAGTAATGTTACACTTATAAAATGACTCGTAATAAACCATTTTAAAATGGACCCCTGTAGATCCCAGTAATGTTACACTTATAAAATGACTCATAATAAACCATTTTTAAATGGACCCCTGTAGATCCCAGTAATGTTACTTATAAAATGACTCGTAATAAACCATTTTAAAATGGATCCCTGTAGATCCCAGTAATGTTACACTCATAAAATGACTCCTGATAAACCATTTTGAAATGGACCGCTGTAGATCCCAGTAATGTTACACTCATAAAATGACTCCTGATAAACCATTTTGAAATGGACCGCTGTAGATCCCAGTAATGTTACACTCATAAAATGACTCCTAATAAACCATTTTGAAATGGACCGCTGTAGATCCCAGTAATGTTACACTGATAAAATGACTCCTAATAAACCATTTTAAAATGGACCGCTGTAGATCCCAGTAATGTTACACTCATAAAATGACTCCTAATAAACCATTTTAAAATGGACCCCTGTAGATCCCAGTAATGTTACATGAACTCTGGTTGACAACCATTTGGACTAAGGTAAATTTTGGTAAATGTTTGTTAGTATTTGTTGACGTACCATTTTCAGTTGCTATCAATCAACTGGGCTAATGCTAAGGTCTTCTCCCCTGAAACTTTGAAATGAGGTCCCCTTTTCTACATGTCGATTTTGAATTTTCCCAATCTGAGGTCCACAAACCCTCAAAGGAACAGCGTTTTTTTAAATTACCAAAACTAAGGGAGTTATCCAATTTAAAATGAAAATTTCAGTACATAATCATTAATTAGTTACTTTTATAATGAATAGTTTTTGTTTTTATTTAAAAAGTCTGAGAAAATGTTATTCTTTTTGTAATAACCAATATTTTCATGACTAAATTTTACTCAAAAAAAATGTTTTAGTGGCAAATTTTTACATTTCCATAAAGATTAATCACCGACGCATCTCTGCTAAAAAGAAATAGTTTTACAAAGATTCCAACACAACACAAACAGGATTATCTTAAAAATTTGTTTTAAAAACAATATTTCAGGTTTCAGGAAAATTATTCATGTGTTGAAATCTTTAAACATTTTTATTTTTTAAATGTTCATTTTCTCGGTTTTTATCTTTTTCTAGAAATATAAAAAATAGCGACCAGAAATTTTGTTTTAATTACTTGCCTTGGACTTCTGGTTAGTATTACTATTATTAAAAAGAAAATATCAGAGATACTCATTAGTGAATGATCTGGAAATAAAAAACGATTTTACTTTTTCCTTTATTTAGTTTAGTTGCAATTCCACGTTCCACTGTGATAGATTGTTCTAGTTCCAAGTGCTGTGTGGTGGCCGAAATAAAGGGTTCAGGTTGAAATTCTAATCACCTGAAAAAGCCTGGAGTGTACAATGGCCAGAATGTCATGAATATAATAATGAAGATGTGGACAACGGTCTAAATAATGTAAAGATTGTAAGTAATTACAATACCTCACCTCAGATATATAGACAAATCTTGAAGATGGCCGAAGAGTACAATTGCCGAAACATTGTGAATATGGCAATAAAGATGAGGACAACAGTCGAAACAATGCAAAGAGGGCAAATAGTTACAATGCCTCATCTCAGAAATATAGACAGATCCTGAAGAAGGCCGGAGCATACAACAGCCGAAACATTGTGAATATGGCAATAAAGATGAGGACAACAGTCAAAAAAATGCAAAGAGGGCAAATCGTTACAATACCTCATCTCAGAAATATAGACGGATAAAAAAAAAGGTTAAATAATTAAGAAAATTTTAAAAAATACCAATGGTTATGACTTATGAAGGCTTTCTGGTTTATTTAAAAGTGAAATGCATTTTAAATTGTTAGAACTGTTCCTGTTTCGAGAGTGAATATTAACATTTTTTTTGAAAGAATAACAATGTTTATTGCAGACACAAGTTTTACTATTTAAAATAAAATTCTTATAATCTAAAAGTATTTTCTGACTTTAAATAACCTTCAAGAGGGTTGATAAGCCATAAAAACCAAATCATTTATATTTTGAGAAGATATATATTCAGAACATTTCCTGTCAGTGCTGTTAGCAACTTTGTGAGTTAATCGAATCAGTGTCGGATTTTCGGTTGGCAAATTTGAATGGTGTAAACACAGCTGTGGAAAAAAAACAAGACTGGGAACAAAAAACATTACAAATACGCAGATGTAAGTTGTCTTAGAATGTTGTTCATATAACAAAGCAAACAAGGTGTATAGAAAAAAAAACGAGAAGGGATGTGTGGGTGGTGTAATGGATACTGGCTTGGAATGAGAAAGCGGAGAGCTGAGTTCAAATTTCAGTCAGATTTGTTATATTCAATTACATGCAAAGACCTTTGAGAAAGACATGAATTAATCTCCTCCTCCCAGCTATGGGTTAATGAGTAAGACTTGTATCACTAAATCATTATCTCCCCAAAAATTCTAAAAATATTTTCTGGCTTCAAATAACCTTCAAGAGGGGTGATAAGTTTATATATTGATTGTAATATAGAATTGATTCCCCACTTTATATCCACATAATTTCTTGTGGGCATGTCTTTCAGATTTATTTACATTCTCTGGAATATGAGTGTACAGAAACTAAAGTGGCCACAAAGTGGGGGATCACTTTATATAATGATTGTAATATAAAATGATCCCCTACTTTATATATCTACATTATAATTTCTTGTAGGCATGTCTTAGATTTATTTACATTCTCTGGAATATAAATGTGTAGAAACTACTCTGGCCTCAAACTAAGGGATCAATGTACATATAGATTGTAATATAGAATTGATCCCCCACTTTATATCCGTGTTATAATTTTTTGTTTATCAAATTCTGATAAGGCCTGAATCCATTTCTTATCCCTCCAGCTATGGGTTAATAAAAGACATAACTATTTAAAAAAATAAAGAAAATTCTTACAATCTAAAAATATTTTCTGGTTTAAACAACTGTCAAAAGAGTTGATAAGTTGCAAAAAATGAATCAATCAATTCTATTTACATTCTTCGAACTATTGTCCTCATCTTTGTTGCCATATTCATCACAACCTGTGTAGCTGAATACCACCTGAAGAAGGCCGGAGCATACAATGGCAACAAAGATGAAGACAATAGTCCAAAGAATATGTAAATAGTGTACATAATACTTCATCTCAGAAAGAGAGACAGATACTCAATCAATTCTTCTCAGTAACAGCCAGCAATCTATTATTTAATAATTTTGTTAATGTTTATTTTACTTCAGCAGGTTCAATTTCTGACATGGCGGTTTTAATTGCTTCCCAGAGGCATGTCATGCCCACTAAGATATTTAATAAAATATTTCATCATGATTTAAGGTAGATACTGCCAAAGTATACTGACATAATAGAAAATATATCACGTGGATTTTTACAGTCAATTAGGAAGAAATAAATAATATAATTCTGGAGCTGATGTTCTTACAAAAGAGTGTATAAAACTCACAAAGTTCAGCCATTAGACAGGGTCTTGTTTTTGTAGACGTGTTAGTCTCTTGCAATGTCTTTTTACAAATGCAACTGCTATTTTCGATGTTGTGTTAAGATACACAACACACTCACAACGTCCATTACTCAGACGTAGAATGGAAGGTCTAGGGGACCGGCGGATTAATGTGAGGATAAAATCTCTGGACTAAGACTTCCTGCTGGCCAGTCCCGCTACATAGTAAGTTGGACTATGATGGAGTCCAAAGAAAGCAAAATAAAACGAACAAGACAGATATATATGTACAAAGCAAATATATATTAATGACAAACAGATTGCTACAAGAATTACAAATACATCATTTAAAACATGAATAAAACGTTAGTGTCTGTATGGAAAGTTGTTTGTGTGTGTGTTGAGTTGAAATGTCCGTATGGTTGTGAATTTTGTCTTTAGCGTGTTCCCTGAATATGGGAAATTCTGGTTGTGTATTAGAGTTCACATATTGGAGATGTTAAGAGAAAGTTTTTGTACCTCGCCCCACGTGCGAGGTTTCGGCCCGCGGCCGAAATCGAGATAGTTGCTCACACGTGGGCATTATACTCCCGGGAGAGAGAGACCCCTGGTGATGGGTTAAGGAAATGAAGAGGAGATAACCCGATAAAGGTAAACATATATTAATATTGTTATATATAGAAACAAAGCAAGTTCAGTCGACCAATGATGACAATTCCAGAACAACGTAACTATAAACAATTTTTTCTATCCTCTGCCAGCCGCTATGATGGAGAAAGCATTACCTCGAACCGTCGCCAGTGAGACACGCTGCAAGAGCCACTCCGTTTCGCGAGGCTCTTTCCTTAATCGGGACGCAATCGCGCCAATCCTCCGAAGGAACACCATCGAATGAGGGCCAATAACCCCTGAAGTCTCCACTGCCACAGGAGTAAAAAAAAAATCTATCAGCAAGAGAAGAATATTTAGTTATTTTTTTTATCTCTGCATCTCGGGCGGCGAACCCCGGCTCAACCGCGGACCTGATCAAATTACCGCCCGAGAATGTATCCGCATAGATCGCATCCCAAATCAACGACTTACCCATTTTAAAAGGGAAGATGGTAATGCCATCCGGCCGCTTTCCATCACCATGGTCGAGGCCTACGAGTTCGAAAAACAGACCACTTTAAGGTTCCATATAATAAATTATTTCACCACAGCCCTATATATATATATATATATATATATATATATATATATATATATATATTTCTTATTTTTCGATTTGGGAAGGGAACCCAGCTGCATCCAAACCTCTTTCGATGATGTCTTTAATTGCTGCATGCCGTGGAAAGCGGCCGGCACTACGACAACAGGAGAGAGGATGCAAACCAAACTCATCGATGGAGGCTCCACATCTGCATCTGTGACGCTCACATAATTTGAGTCCAAGACGGATCGCGACTCCGACCCGAGTGCACTCATCATCATTGTTATATCTTATGATTCCATTACATTATTAATATTATTATTATATATTATCTTAGGACTATGAGTGTATTATTAATTACTATAGAGCTGAAAATTTGTAGTGTCAGCAAACCACCAGAAAATGAATTCAGTAAATATGCAAAAATAGAAAGGGTCTCATCAGATTAATTCAACCTTTACAGTGAGACAATTCTGAGAGAATTAGAAGTCCTATCAGGATGGGGGAGTACTGGATAGCGGCTCGGATTGAGGAATTCCAGTCAAATCCATTACATTCACTTACGTGGTAATACCCTTGGAAAGGGGGTATGAATCCTCTTCTTCTCTCCCCAGCTATGGGTGAAATAGCAGGGCAGACGTGTTTCTATAGTCTTGGATGGCAACTGGTCTACCACAGAAAGAAATGGCAACCTACTGCGGGTATAAAATCTGCCTCGTCAATCATGTATTGAAAGATACATGATCAGCAAAGCGTGTATCACGCATGGCACATAACTGACTGACTGACTTTCCAGTCGAATCCATTACATTCACTTACGTGGTAATACCCTTGGAAAGGTATGAAACCTCTTCTCCCCCCCAGCTATGGGTAAATAGTAGGACAGGCAGAGTTCTATAGCCTTGGATGGCAACTTGTCTATCACAGAAAGAAATGGTAACCTACTGCAGAAAAAAATCTGCCTTGTCAGTCAAGTATCGAAAGATACATGATCGCCTAAGCGTGTAGCACGCATGGCACATAACTGACTGACGGCTTTCCAGTCGAATCCATTACATTCACTTACATGCTAATACCCTTGGGAAAGGTATCAATCCTCTTCTTCTCCTTCCAGCTATGGATAAATAGTAGGACAGACAGGGTTCTATAGCCTTGGATGGCAACTGGTCTAATGCAGAAAGAAATGGCAACCTACTGCAGGGAAAAAATCTGCCTCATCACTCATGTATCGAAAGATACATGATCTCCTAAACGTGTATCACACATGACACATAACTGACTGACTGAATTTCCAGTCGAATTCATTACATTCAATTACGTGCTAATACCCTTGGGAAAGGTATGAATCCTCTTCTCCCCCCCCAAGCTATGGATAAATAGCAGGACAGATCAAGTTCTATAGCCTTGGATGGCAACTGGTCTACCATAGAAAGAAATAACAAACTACTGCAGGAAAAACATCTGCCACGTCAAGCATGTATTGAAACATACATGATCAGCTATGCGTGTATCACTCATGTCACGTAACTTACTGAGCAAGGAAATAAAAGATAAAAGTCATATTTAGACTTTTCGCTTTAGTTCTTTATTGTTTTTTTTAAATCAGGGAAGAAAAAAGGGACAAGGTTTGAATCTCAATGTTTTGCTTTCCCACCAAAAAAATGATTTCCCTAATATTTCAGTGTCACTGTACATAAATTTATATAATAAAAAAGAAATGTAAACTTCTATGAAGATAGATGAACTTGAGAAAGCACAGTGGAGTAATGGATAGTGGCTCAGATTGAGGAATCGGAGAGCTGAGTTCAAATTCCAGTTGAATCCATTACATTCACTTACGTGCTAATGCCCTTGGGAAAGGTATGAATCCTCTTCTTCTCCCCACAGCTATGGGTAAATAGTAGGACTGACTGGGTTCTATACTGCAAAAATAAAAAGGGATGTGAGTCATGGATGTGTCTTCTCATTAGATTTATTCAACCTTTACAGTGAGACGATTCTGAGAGAATTAGAAGTCCTACCAGGATTTGTTATTGGCAAGCACAATCTTAACAACATTAGATATGCAAATGATGCAGTGTCGATAGCAGACACAGAAAGGAATCTACAAGAACTCCTACAGAAAGGAGTGAAGGAAAGCAAGAAGAAAGGACTAAACCTCAAATGCATGGTTGTTAGCAAAAGGGAACAGCCTAACATGGAAATTACAAATAGGGGATACCAAAATCAAAGACGTACAACAATTTAAATATCTAGGAAGTGTTTTAACACAGGATGGAAAGTGCGACACTGAAATCCAAGGGTGCATTATGAAAGCTAAAGATACCTTTCAAATGCTAAGCAAAATATTAGGAAACAGGAAAATGTTGTTAGAAACCTAAGAAAGTGTACTGTTATGTAATATCAGTCCTCCTGTCAAAACTTAAGAAAGAGTACAGTTCTGTTATATATCAGTCCTCCTGTCGAAACTTAAGAAAGAGTACAGATCTGTTATATATCAGTCCTCCTGTCGAAAATTAAGAAAGAGTACAGATCTGTTATATATCAGTCCTCCTGTCGAAACTTAAGAAAGAGTACAGATCTGTTATGTAATATCAGTCCCCCTGTCGAAACTTAAGAAAGAGTACAGATCTGTTATATATCAGTCCTCCTGTTGAAACTTAAGAAAGAGTACAGATCTGTTATATATCAGTCCTCCTGTTGAAACTTAAGAAAGAGTACAGATCTGTTATATATCAGTCCTCCTGTTGAAACTTAAGAAAGAGTACAGATCTGTTATATATCAGTCCTCCTGTTGAAACTTAAGAAAGAGTACAGATCTGTTATATATCAGTCCCCCTGTCGAAACTTAAGAAAGAGTACAGATCTGTTATATATCAGTCCTCCTGTCGAAAATTAAGAAAGAGTACAGATCTGTTATATATCAGTCCTCCTGTCGAAACTTAAGAAAGAGTACAGATCTGTTATATATCAGTCCTCCTGTCGAAAATTAAGAAAGAGTACAGATCTGTTATATATCAGTCCTCCTGTCGAAACTTAAGAAAGAGTACAGATCTGTTATGTAATATCAGTCCCCCTGTCAAAACTTAAGAAAGAGTACAGATCTGTTATATATCAGTCCTCCTGTCGAAACTTAAGAAAGAGTACAGATCTGTTATATATCAGTCCTCCTGTTGAAACTTAAGAAAGAGTACAGATCTGTTATATATCAGTCCTCCTGTCGAAACTTAAGAAAGAGTACAGATCTGTTATGTAATATCAGTCCCCCTGTCGAAACTTAAGAAAGAGTACAGATCTGTTATATATCAGTCCTCCTGTTGAAACTTAACAAAGAGTACAGATCTGTTATATATCAGTCCTCCTGTTGAAACTTAAGAAAGAGTACAGATCTGTTATATATCAGTCCTCCTGTTGAAACTTAAGAAAGAGTACAGATCTGTTATATATCAGTCCCCCTGTCGAAACTTAAGAAAGAGTACAGATCTGTTATATATCAGTCCTCCTGTCGAAACTTAAGAAAAAGTACAGATCTGTTATATATCAGTCCTCCTGTTGAAACTTAAGAAAGAGTACAGATCTGTTATATATCCGTGCCCCTGTTGAAACTTAAGAAAGAGTACAGATCTGTTATATATCAGTCCTCCTGTTGAAACTTAAGAAAGAGTACAGATCTGTTATATATCAGTCCTCCTGTTGAAACTTAAGAGAGAGTACAGATCTGTTATATATCAGTCCCCCTGTCGAAACTTAAGAAAGAGTACAGATCTGTTATATGTCAGTCCTCCTGTCGAAACTTAAGAAAGAGTACAGATCTGTTATATATCAGTCCTCCTGTTGAAACTTAAGAAAGAGTACAGATCTGTTATATATCAGTCCTCCTGTTGAAACTTAAGAAAGAGTACAGATCTGTTATATATCAGTCCTCCTGTCGAAACTTAAGAAAGAGTACAGATCTGTTATGTAATATCAGTCCCCCTGTCTAAACTTAAGAAAGAGTACAGATCTGTTATATATCAGTCCTCCTGTTGAAACTTAAGAAAGAGTACAGATCTGTTATATATCAGTCCTCCTGTTGAAACTTAAGAAAGAGTACAGATCTGTTATATATCAGTCCTCCTGTTGAAACTTAAAGAGTACAGATCTGTTATATATCAGTCCCCCTGTCGAAACTTAAGAAAGAGTACAGATCTGTTATATATCAGTCCTCCTGTCGAAACTTAAGAAAGAGTACAGATCTGTTATATATCAGTCCTCCTGTTGAAACTTAAGAAAGAGTACAGATCTGTTATATATCCGTGCCCCTGTTGAAACTTAAGAAAGAGTACAGAACTGTTATGTAATATCAGTCCCCCTGTCGAAACTTAAGAAAGAGTACAGATCTGTTATATATCAGTCCCCCTGTTGAAACTTAAGAAAGAGTACAGAACTGTTATGTAATATCTGTCCCCCTGTCGAAACTTAAGAAAGAGTACAGATCTGTTATATATCAGTCCTCCTGTCGAAACTTAAGAAAGAGTACAGATCTGTTATATGTCAGTCCTCCTGTCGAAACTTAAGAAAGAGTACAGATCTGTTATATATCAGTCCCCCTGTTGAAACTTAAGAAAGAGTACAGAACTGTTATGTAATATCTGTCCCCCTGTCGAAACTTAAGAAAGAGTACAGATCTGTTATATGTCAGTCCTCCTGTCGAAACTTAAGAAAGAGTACAGATCTGTTATATATCAGTCCTCCTGTCGAAACTTAAGAAAGAGTACAGATCTGTTATATGTCAGTCCTCCTGTCGAAACTTAAGAAAGAGTACAGATCTGTTATATGTCAGTCCTCCTGTCGAAACTTAAGAAAGAGTACAGATCTGTTATATGTCAGTCCTCCTGTCGAAACTTAAGAAAGAGTACAGATCTGTTATATGTCAGTCCTCCTGTCGAAACTTAAGAAAGAGTACAGATCTGTTATATGTCAGTCCTCCTGTCGAAACTTAAGAAAGAGTACAGATCTGTTATATGTCAGTCCTCCTGTCGAAACTTAAGAAAGAGTACAGATCTGTTATATGTCAGTCCTCCTGTCGAAACTTAAGAAAGAGTACAGATCTGTTATATATCAGTCCTCCTGTCGAAACTTAAGAAAGAGTACAGATCTGTTATATATCAGTCCTCTTGTCGAAACTTAAGAAAGAGTACAAATCTGTTATGTAATATCAGTCCCCCTGTCGAAACTTAAGAAAGAGTACAGATCTGTTATATATCAGTCCTCCTGTCGAAACTTAAGAAAGAGTACAGATCTGTTATATATCAGTCCTCCTGTCGAAACTTATGAAAGAGTACAGATCTGTTATATATCAGTCCTCCTGTTGAAACTTAAGAAAGAGTACAGATCTGTTATATATCAGTCCCCCTGTTGAAACTTAAGAAAGAGTACAGAACTGTTATGTAATATTAGTCCTCCTGTCGAAACTTAAGAAAGAGTACAGATCTGTTATGTAATATCAGTCCCCCTGTCGAAACTTAAGAAAGAGTACAGATCTGTTATATATCAGTCCCCCTGTTGAAACTTAAGAAAGAGTACAGATCTGTTATGTAATATCAGTCCCCCTGTCGAAACTGCTAAGTAACCTTGGGATATTTGGAAAGGATATTATAAAAATCTAGAACTGCATATGGATAAAAAAATGAATTCATTAAATATCCTGTTGTGAGTGAGAATATTTCACAAGTTTGGACTCAGTCATCGGATGAAAGGCATAAAAATGCGCCTACATCAAGAGGAGTATCAGGAGGAGCAGTAGTTGCAATAGCCTTTGCGAGAAATGGTTAGTCATTCACATTGAAACATTCTCTTCCTTAGTTTCTTTTCTACATTATGTTTCCCCTGTACCAAAAGTTAACAAACTTGTTAAACCAATTCCAGTTTTCTACCATTGTTTTTGATAACTCAGTAACAACATATACAAAAATAGAAAGTATGTGTCTTCTCACCGGACTTATTCAACCTATACAATGAAGTGATTCTGAGAGAACTAGAAGTCCTGCCAGGATTTATTATTGGCAGCCACAGTCTTAACAACATTAGATATGCAGATGTCAACTGTTGATAGCAGACATGGAAAAGCGAAAAGAAAGGATGAAACACCTGTGGTTAAATGGTAGGATTTTTCTTTACTGGAAACATTGGAATAAAACAAAGTGACACAAGGGTACAAAATGAATAATATATTTTTATTTTTTTTTTTTAGAGTGATGAATGAGTTCTTTGATATTCTGTGTAGCAAAAATGTTTGTTTATAAGGCAAATATTAGTAGGACGCTTAGAGAATGTGCAGACATGGTAGTTTTGAAGTCAGACCATGATAGGGGTAGAAGTAATATTAGAAATAGGTCAGTGTCAATCTACTGTTTTTTTTCTCGGCCCTAAGCAGAGCAGAAATATAATTAGCAGATGGCCTCCTTAACTACATTTTCATGCGTCACGCATGGCTGGTTTCCCCACGGTGGCGTCCTTTGTTCCGTCCACTCCTGCCATCCGTTCTGCTTCTAGCTCATAGGTGTCAAGTTTATATCGTTTTGACCAGGCTCTGAGGCTTTGGCGCAAACTTTGGTTTTGGCTAACATCAAAAGTCTCTTTGTGTTAATTTTTCTGATTGGCCCAAATTATTTTCTTTTCTGCTGTTGAATTTGGATTTTTTTTACATTTGTTTATATATTTTATTTTTATATATTATTTTTATTGGAACTCATTAGACTAAGAAGACACAATGTATGGTTGTCAGCAAAAGGGAACAGCCTTATATGCCAGTTACGAAATGGAGATACCAGAATCAAGCCAGTAAAAAGATTTAAAACAGATTTAAATGTGTTATAACAGAGGATGGAAAATACAACACTGAAATCTGAATATCCTTTGGGAGCAGCAAAACATGCCTTACAAAAGTTAAGCAATGTATCAAGAATCAGAAAAATTTTGTTAGAAACAAAGAAATTTGTTTTCTGTTATGTAATATCAGTCCTCCTCTATGACAATGAATACTGGACAATCTCCTCACAGATGAAGAAGAGACTTGAAGCAAGAAAAACAAAGAAAAGAGTGCCGAATTGCTATGTGATATCTGTCCTCCTATATAGCACTGAATGCTGTACAATCTCCTCAAAGATGAAGAAGAGACTTGAAGCAAGAGAAACAAAGAAAAGAGTACTGAACTGTTATGTAATATCAGTCCTTGTATATGGCCCGAATGACCCTAATGAAATAAATATAACCTCATGAAATTTTAAGAGTTCACACCTTTTAATAATATATATATATATACAAGTATAGGATTGGTGTATACGGAATAAATTCCAAGAAACAACAATTACTATTCTTCAAAGAGTGCTCAATACAGAGTTGAGCAAATATAATTATTTCTTTAAAAATTATAACATAAATATGTTATAAAATCACTAAGACACCAGAAGTGTTGAAACAAAATGGATATTTTTGTAATGATTTTATAACATATTTATGTTATAATTTTTAAATAAATAATTATTTATATATATATATATATATATGAAGAAATATAGTCTTAAGGTGTGCTATATTTATGGGATAAAGTGCTCAATATCATTGACAGAGATTGTGTAAATGAACTCAACACTTAAAGGCAACAGTCTGTTTCATGCTAGACACAATCTGCAGGCCACATATATATATATATATATATATATATATATTTATGTGTGTGAATTAAATAAATAAATATGGATACCAGCAACCATAGATGCATGTGATCAGGTGCATATATAAATTTGCAAATAAATATTTTATTTAATTTTTGGTGTGAACAAAACAGTGCTCCATGTGGCAATACAGAGCTATAAAGTACTTATAAAGTTATATATATATATATATATATATATAATTATTTATTTGAAAATTATAGCATAAATATGTTATAAAATCACAACAAAAATAACCATTTTGTTTCAACACTTCTGGTGTCTTATCAAGTGATGGTGTTGAATGTAGAATAAAGGGTTTTAAAAAGTTAAAATCAATCAGACACCCCTCGCTAGGGGAAATGCTGTTACATAAGCTGGAATGACCAATCAAAATACACGTATTCGAGAATTAAAAAAACTTGACAGCGAACTTTAGTTATAATAATTATTTAATGCTTTAATGTTAGGGTTAGGCTAAAATAGAATTCATTCTAACTAATAAATATTAAATTATACTATAAAATTAAAAATTACCAATTTTAAATTTTAAATTTAATGTATATATTAAGTCTAAAATTATAAAATTATTTAAAGAAGAAACTGATGAAAAAAATATTACATATGTTTTTCTATTTGTTTTTTTTTAAAATTAAGTTGGAATAAACATTATGATCTAATGCTGCTCTAAACTCTGTTACAACTTAGATACATTTGGAGTGAAGGCATGGGCAGGGTAGGATGAAATCTTGCAAAAGACAATGCATACATACACAATCAGATTATAATACAGAAACACACAGACATATTTGGATATATAAACACGCAAAAAAGTGACGAGACAAGAAATATGTTCACGACTCTTAAAAAAAACAAAAAAAACGACAGCATACACACACAATGAAAGGTACACACAAGTAACCATACACACACACACCGACAAAGACACGCACATACACACACATACATTGACAAAGATACGCCCATACACCCACCAAGAAATATTCAATTTTGAAAGTGTTGTTAAATGAATTCTAATATCCTATTAAAATATAACTTATACGAGCAAAGATATATAGATAAAAATGGTTGACCAGATAAGGTTCAACATGTGCAGAACAGAAAAAGAAACGTTCATCATTGAACAACATAAGGAAAAGGGACCCTAAAACATACAGACATGGACAGAAAAATAGATATATACGCATAAAAATAACCCCATCTAATATGTAAAAAAAGAAAACTCCGAAACACACAAATATATATAAATATCGCATATACACCTATATACACACTAGTACACATAGACAAGTACAAATATATAACAATATGTGAAAGAAAATAAAAAATACATATAGACCTATGTGTACACACATACTTCACTAGAGACAGAAACACACAAAAGCATACTTACGCACAAACATATACACACACATATACCCATATACATATATATACCCATACATACACATAAAGACACACATGCATACATACATATACGCATATGCATATATACACATATGGAAACAAACAAATATATCAACCCACACAGCAACATAAAAAAATAAACAAATCAAATATACATATAGACACACATACAGAAACACACAGACATACATATACACACACATACATGTGTATATATATATATATATATATATATATATATGTAAATACCCATATATATATACATCCACATATACATATACATAAACACGCACATATATATACACACATACACACATGCAGACACATACCTAAGTTTACACAAGCGCACAAACACACAAATAAGCACACATATAACAGGTATCAACACAAGCACACACTCACACACACACACACATATATATATATACAAACATATAACTATAAGTACAGATATATTCATATGTACGCACATACATACACATAAACATATACATACATACATACAGAAATACAAGCAAATACAAATATGTACATACACACGCATACATATATATATATATATATATATATTTTTATAAAATAATATACATATATATACAACCATCAGTAAAAACACACACATGTGCAGACAAAAACAACTCAATACACGTACACCAACACACCCACATCAACAGGAGGACCATCAGGTAATAAAAGTAATAACCTACTAAACTTGCAGTAACATAGCCTTATCATCGAAAGTATTACTACCTCTATAGTAAGTTAAATTTATAGCTGTGTTTACAGTTAACAGTGAGTTCATTTCTTTGATTTAAGAGATGGGTCTTGTTTTTAAATTTAATTATTTCAAATTTTTCATAGATAACAAGGGTCATATAGGGAATTACATGTTCGAGCTCTCTTGATTAATTTCCATTTAACAGTAGGTGTCTTATTCTCCTCCTTTAAACTTTTATAATATATTTATATATTGTAATATATATATATATATATATATATATATTGTAATATATATATATATGTACTATAATATATATATGTACAAGGTAATCAAAAAAGTTCTGGCCGTTTTTTGATTAGTCATTGAATGAAGTTGAAATATATACAAAATGTGTGTAGCAATTGTTTTCAAATTCGGACAGCCAGAAGTAGGAACATCAGACGTTATAAAACACATGCACACTGTGCCCGGCCATCAGTTATAAGCCGGAGGAGCTGTGAGAAGAATGGAAGAGTCTAGAGATCTCGTTCGGGGCTGTTTGCTTTACGACTTCAAATTGGGCTTATCAGCAGCTGCATCAAGTCACCGCATATGTCAAGCATTTGGGGATAGTGTTGTGGATGAACGTACTGCAAGACGTTGGTTTTGAAAATTCAAGTCGGGAGATTTGTCTCTCCATGATGAGCCTCCCAGTGGACAACCACAGGTCTTGAATGACGGAGTCCTGAAGGCGGCTATTGCAGTAGTCTAACGTGTGGTGAACTTGCAAGACAGTTCAATGTTTCCGATGAAACAGACTTCACCTGTACCGCTTAGGTAAGATGTACAAACTGAGCAAGTGGGTTCCACAAATGCTGTTGGAGGTCCACAAGGGACGAGTGGCAGCCTGTGTATCGCTGCTTTCTCGCCACCGTACCGCATCCTTATTCAATCGAGTGCTTACTGGTGATGAAAAGTGGGTTCTGTATGAAACTCCCAAGCGTTCCAGACATTGGTTGTCTCCTCAGGATGCTGTCCCTCACACCGCAAGACCGCCTATGCACCCACACAAGATTATGCTTTGTGTCTGGTGGAGAGGTCGTCAAGTGGTTCATTATGAACGGCTACCAACGGGCCAAACGGTCACTGGAGACCTATACTCACAGCAATTGAAACGTGTGCAACAGGCATTGCGCCAAAAGGAGGCAGCACTGGTGAATCACAAAAGTGTGCTTTTCCGCCATGACAACGCCAGGCCGCATGTTGTGTGAGTGGTCAGGGATACCATACAGCAACTTGGGTGGGAGACTTGGTGCCATCCACCTTATTCACCTGACATTGCGCCATCCAATTACCACCTCTTCCACTCCTTGGATAATCATCTTCATGGGAAATCCTTCACCAATGAAGTAGACTTGCGCAAAGCCCTCACGGACTTCTTTGCATCAAAACCCCTCGAGTTCTACCGCAAGGGCATTGAACAGCTGGAGACACGTTGGCAGAAGGTGCTGGATGCCGATGGTGATTACTTCAAAGACTAAATATAAGTTACACATACTGTGAAGCGTTTTCTTTTTTTCCTTTAAAAACTGACTGAACTTTTTTGGTTACCTTGTTTTATATAATTATTATAATATATATGCACTATAATCTATATATGTATATATGTTTATTATTATATATATTATAATATATATGTATTTATATTTATTATAATATATATATATTATAATATATATGTGTATATATTTTTATTATAATATATATATATTTTTTATTATAATATATATATAACATATATGTATATATATTTATTATAATATATATATAGTACAATATGTATGTATATTTATTATATATATATTACAATATATATGTATATATATTTATTATATATATATTACAATATATATGTATATATATTTATTATATATATATTACAATATATATGTATATATATTTATTATATATATTACAATATATATGTATATTTATTATAATATATACATATATATATATATATTTATAATATATATTATATATATGTATATATATTTATTATAATATATATTATATATATGTATATATTTATTATATATATATGTATATATATTTATTATATATGTATATGAATATATATTTATTATAATATATATATATATATTTAAAGACATTTATATTATGTTTAACGTTCTTTTTATAGATACATGTATTTAAGCAAATGCTCTGTTTTATAATAAACAGTATTAAATAACATTTACCGGCTTTAATACTGTTTATTATAAAACAGAGCATTTGCTTAAATACTTGTATCTATAAAAAGAACGTTAAACATAATATAAATGTCTTTAAATAAATTGTCGGGCTATGTCCAATTCTAAAAATATATATATATATGTATATATATTTATTATATATATATTACAATATATATGTATATTTATTATAATATATACATATATATATATATATTTATAATATATATTATAT
Organism: Acanthosepion esculentum; assembly: GCA_964036315.1. Taxonomy (NCBI): domain Eukaryota; kingdom Metazoa; phylum Mollusca; class Cephalopoda; order Sepiida; family Sepiidae; genus Acanthosepion; species Acanthosepion esculentum. Next base: position 42,551,940 of record OZ038515.1, read on the forward strand.
ATATGTATATATATTTATTATAATATATATTATATATATGTATATATATTTATTATAATATATATTATATATATGTATATATATTTATTATAATATATATTATATATATGTATATATTTATTATATATATATATATGTATATATATTTATTATATATATATATGAATATATATTTATTATAATATATATATATATATGTATATATATTTATTATAATATATATTATATATATATATTTATTATAATATATATTATATATATATATATATATTTATTATAATATATATTATATATATATATATATTTATTATAATATATATTATATATATATATATATATTTATTATAATATATATTATATATATATATATATTATAATATATATATATATGTATATATATTTATTATATATATATATGTATATCTATATATTATATATATATGTATATATATATAATATATATATGTATATATATTTATTATAATATATATTATATAATATATATATTATAATATATACATGTATATATATTTATTATAATATATATTACAATATATATATATATTATTATATATATAATATATATATGTATACATATATTTATTATATATATTATAATATATATAACTATATATATTTATTATAATATATATATGCATATATTATAATATATATACTTATATATATTATAATACATATACATATATATATTATATATATAATATTATACATATATAGATATTATAATTGATTTTACTGTAACTTATATATATATATATATATATATATATATATATATATATATATATATATACTGGTTTTAACATCAGGTAAATGATCCAATTATTTCGCTGACATTCATTGGCTTCTTTATTGAGGTGAAATTGATTTGCAAATACTAATTTAGACAGTACATACAGATACTACACATTGATCGTAAACTGATGACAGGGGTGTGACTTTGTGTCTCAGCAGAGCACACAGGTATCTATACTGATCCTAATTGCTGAGCTATACGTAAGGAACTCAGTCATGTTTTTTTAAGACTATATTATGTATATTTATTTAAAAATGTATTATATAAAAAAAACAAAAAAAAATCACACACTTCTTGCTTGTGGAATTCTGTTCTGTCTTCTTACTTTCCAGTCAACTTTGATCTTCAAAAATTTGTAATGTTAATTATCTTCTGTCTTCTTAATTCCTATTCTTTTATTCTTCTTTCTCCTTTATCTTTTTTTTTTCTCTTATATTCTTTTACACTCAGTAACCACTGGATTCTTAGTGGCTTTATTGCCTTGATTGGAGTGAAATGATTTTTTTTAAAAATGTAAGCTTTGTCATGATCGTTTTTGACGGCATGGGTAAAAAACAAAAAAATTTTTTTAATTCATTTGTTTGGAATTGAAAGTAACGATTTTGTTGCGTATTTATTCTTGTTTTAAGAATTTCAATATAGGTAAAAAATAAAAAAAAATACTGATAGATATTTTGAATTTTATGTACGTTGATAGATCGACAAAATAAATCGATCAGATTTGTAAAAAAAAAAAAAAAAAAAACGTGTGTGAAAGTCCGTGTTTCTGCTGAATCTCAGTGTTTTGTTCAATAAAGAAAGTAATAAAAAAATAAAATAAAATAAAATTATCTCTAGTTAAATGAAACCATACTTTTTAAGAGAGAGACAAATACTTGACAAACTATTTCCCAGGTTATAAATTGAAACCATTTAAATAAAAATAATTGCGGCATTCGTTCTTTCTTTTTCCATATTCTCTTCTTCTTCGACCCCCCGACAAAGCGAACCGACATAGATTTTCGCTTTTTGCAGTTGCACGTAAAACGCACGTGGCTTGTTTTACGCCGTGTTCTTCACAGATATCTGACATGTCTTCTTCCGATGTCTGCTATTTTGGTTAATTGGGAATTTCGACTATTCTTTCTCCCCGAAAATATTTATTCTTAAAACGTATCTGTTCATTCGCACATCCCACCTCACCTGTCCCAAAATGAATGCGCCAGATAAAGCTGTTACTTCTATGTTTTTCGGTAGGTTCATTTTGGGACATGTGTTCCACTGTGCCACGCTTCTTTTTTTTTTTTTTTTTTTTAAACCATCAAGTCTCCAAGCTGCCAACCCGGACGCAACATAATCATTCTCCCGTGCCATACATTATTTATTTAACTGGGTTGATATTTTCCTTTTGTCTTCCATAAATATCTTTCGAAATGTTCTCTTAAAAAAAAAAAAAAAATTGCTAGCATTATTTTTGATTTTAAACGACGCATTTTTGTAAATTTAAAACTTCCTTTTCTTCCAGAAACAAAAAAAGCGAAACTAATTTTCTGTTTAAATATTACCAAGCTGAATTCTAAGAATGGCCTTGACAGTTAAAAAAAAAAAAATACAACGTATATTCATTTGATAAATAAAAAAAATGTCTATCAACTCCTAATTTGTCATGTCACAATACCAAAATAGCTAATATCGCCTTTATTCCACTGTTCTACTAAGAGACATGCCCAGTAGTTTAAATAAATTAACAGGGCGAGAAAAATAAATAAAGGTTTTTCTTTTAAAATCGTGAATCATTTATTGATGTTGAAGCTTGGATTTATAAATCCAATATGGCGATATGGGCAGTAATGTTGCATTTTTGCTTAAACACGAAAATCGGTTTTCTGATACACGTGTTCTCGACTCGCTTCGCCATATCGATATAATGTTCAATAATGTATAAAGGTTATAGTTGGCCGATTGAATTTTCATTCATGAGTCATCAAATAAGAAGCCATTGCCATGGCTTTTGTTCTAAATAGGAACAAGCCAGAAATCGTAGCTGAACAATGGCGGGAAAAAACGCAAACAGCGCAAGGGAGGCAACTCTGTCATAACCGTCTTTTTTAAAAATCTTTTTCTCAAATTAAAATTTAATCTGAATTTTTTCTTTTTTTTAAAAAATAAAATCAACTTGTAGAGCTAATAAAAATATTTTTAAAATTACAATATTAATTTTTGTTTTTATTTCTACAGATACGCCTTGATACTACGGGCGACGCGAATTAGTTATGACCGTCTGGGTTGAAATAGCAGACAAATATCTTCATCAACATTTTCACATTAAAGATAATAATAAAACTACATTATCAATTTGAATAAATAAGTTTGAATTTGTAGAACTGACAAATATAACTCTGACTAGTATCTTCATGCTTGTTATTTTTTTACCACTATGTTCAGTTGATTTGTTTGGACTTTCTCATTTCATGCGCTGGCAGAGATGAAAAGTTTGCATATTTTAAACCCTTTTTTTTAAAAAGGAATTTGCCTTGTATCTTCTCTAAAGATCTGTTGCAGGATACTAGTATGTTTGGATTATTATTAATCACCATTATGTTGCAGACATCACCTCTTTGGTTGGGATGTGTCTAGACATTTTATATTAAATATATATGGTAATAAAATAAGCCTATCCCATCTCCCCTCTCCTTTGTAACCATTCACTATAATAAAATAAACACTTTCAACCCTAAAGCTGAACTAGTCAAATAAAGCTTAAAAAGTTTGTTTAGAGTTGTTGTTTATTACAGGGCTTCTGGAACATATGGAATACTGCTGCCATATATGGTCTGGTGCTCCATGGAATACTGTTGTCATATATGGTCTGGTGCTCCATGGAATACTGCTGCCATATATGGTCTGGTGCTCCATGGAATACTGCTGCCATATATGGTCTGGTGCTCCATGGAATACTGCTGCCATATATGGTCTGGTGCTCCCACTGTTCATCTCGGTCCTAGACAAAATCCACAGATGGATATGCAACCTTGTTGGTCCTGATCTGGCAATCCATCTGCAGTCGCTATCTCACAGACGTGCTGTGGCTTCCCTCTGTCTTTTTTACAAGTATTTTCATGGCAACTGCTCTGACAAGCTACTTTGACTGGTCTGTAAGCAAATATGTGGATGTAGATCCGACGGTATGATGAAAAATATGGAAAAGACAAAACAAAATCCGAATATGCAAGTTTACTGTTTTAATGTTGTTTTACTGTCGACGTCAGACATTTTGGTCTAGTAGACCATCTTCAGGATATGGTTATTAGAAACATACTTAGGATTAGACGATATTTAAGTCAACATGAAAAGACGATAGACATAAGCGTCTTTTCATGTTGACTTAAATATCGACTAATCCTAAGTATGTTTCTAATAACCATGTCCTGAAGATGGTCTACTAGACCAAAATGTTTGACTGGTCTACAAACTGCATGAATTTAAGTGTGCTACTAGGTTGGCATCTCGGTCCCACCCTTTCACTGTCAAAACGGTTAAATGTAGCTATCTGTCGGAGTTAGCTCCTCCTCAGTTTCCTTAATCCTTCAACAGGGGTCTCTCTCCCCTGGTTATAAATACTGGCTGACCCTTCTCTCTCGCTCTCTTTTCCGACTCAGGCCTTGGGCCACCACCTCGCGTGGAGATGAGGTAAAATCTCTCTTTTTCCACTTACACCAATATGTGACCTCTCACAGATACAGCGTTTCCAAAATTCTGGGAACGTGCTAAGAACAACACACGTACGTACGAACACTTACAACACACATATATAATTTCTCCATACAAACTCTATGTAACAGTCCATGTCTTTGTTTAACTTGTTTTGTTGTTAATGTATATTTGTTTGCCCATGTATATCGGTCTTTGTTTTCTTTGTCTTCATTGGACTTAATTAAAGTCCGACATTCTCATGTAGTTGGACTGGCTAGCAGGAAATTTTAACCTTTTCTGATATCTCTTCACATCTTCACCCCCACGGTCCACTACATATCTCTTCTACTCCAACACCTTCTTATCTCACACCTCCCATCAGAGGAACTCCATTCCTATCACTTGCTTCCCTGAAGAAGGCTGGTGGGCACAAAGGCCGAAACGTCGTGTTCATAACAAATGTCCAAATAATGCAAAAAATGATAACTCGTCATCCGAGAAACTGAGATATTATCATCATCATTATACTTAACATTTAAGTATAATTGATAATATGCTTGCTTCCCTGATAGCTATAATCTTCAAATATTCAAATGTAATGTCAATTGACATCTTCTGATGCCTTGACCTTGATCCCTGTCCTTCTCTTTATCCTTTTCTCAAACACTCCTCTTTACCGTTACTCTCTGTAACTCCTTGCGTGCTAGTGGAACTTCTGCCTTGCTTGCGGCGAATTGCTTAAAAAACAAACATTTATCCCACAAACAATATTGGCGGACTCAATGTGAGTTCGGGTAAAAATAAGAAAAAAAATTAAAACAATGAATATAAAAGAAACAACAATGTATGTTATTAACAAAGGGTATTTTACGTGTGCACACAATTGTAACGATTGGAAAAGGCATTAAAAATAGCTATGTGAAGAATGTGCTTGTGTGTGACAGACACGTGTGTGTGTATGTGTGTGTGAGAAAGAGTTCAAAAGTCAACAGAGGACCAAGGAAGCGAACGTGCCTCAGCGGCATCATTGTTATCTACAGCGACTACATTTGGAAGTGAGAGTTAAAAAGGGCTAGAACAAGGAAGATGAAAGAATATGATTCCTTTTCATGGGCTTTGTAGGGTACAGCATACCCGGATTAAAAGGAGAATTTAACGCGGGATTCACTGCCCACAAAACACACGCAAATTTCAAGAAAAACAACAACATAAAGAATGTTTGTAGAAAAATAGAATATAGTATGTTTAATAACATTCATATGGAATTAACAAGTTTGTATATTAATGTATCTGGTTTGCATAAAAGTTAAATGCTTTTTAGTTCATTTAAATAAATGTGATTCGGACAAAATATTATGTGTTCACTGTCTTTCAACGAAGATAATAATGTCTGTTCCTTGTTTTTGTTTTATCCGCAGAGTTGGTGAAAAAGGAAAAAGGAGGCGACCAATTTAAGTTGAAAAAGAGAGTGTAAATGAGAAATAAAAGATAAGAGGAAAATGTACTTATCAGTGGAATTGTTTTTGGAGTAGTTGTAAATTTGTTGTTGTTGTTGTTATTCAGCTTTCCTACCCCACTTTCTGCTCTTAGTGCCGGGTCTTAGACTTGACGGTCAGTCCTATGTCCTCTTTGATATCTGCGCCTTTCTGTCTCTGATTGATTTGAGTGTCTCTATTTATGGCTGATTTCCTTTTCACACCGGCTCGTTACTTTTTTTCTCGGTGTAGGAAATCGCCTCCTCTCATTGGTCAGAAAATTAATTTCACACCTTATTGCGAAAAAATGTTTTTAATCGTTTTGATCCGATTTTGTGGGTGTGCAGATCTATTTTGTGTTTTCTAGTATTTTGTTGGAATGATATAGCATTTGTATCCTATAGCTTAAAGTGCGCCCTGTAACAGGTGTTTGGCAAAGCCAAGTGGGACAACCCACAGATCATACCTGTTGTAGACTCGTCCACGACAACCAGTTTACCCTCTGCTAGGAAATGCACTCTTCCTGTTATGATTTTACCAACATAATACTTACAAATAATCAACAGGGATTCATTGGTTAATCACTGTCAATCTAGCTTGCTGATTGGTTAGTGTCGACCAATCAGATCGCTCCCACGCGCACAATCATTTTACGCGCCATTCTTCCCGGAGCCAGTCATGTGACTAAGACATGATATTTAAACCCAACAAGTGTGATTCTTTCTCAGTAGCAGCAGAAGAATTATTTGTTTTGACGCGGACTCTCGAAACCTAACTTCTCTTCGTCACTCAACACCATTGCGAAAATGTGACTTTCAAGAACTCCCGTCTTGACTAACGCAGTCAGACGTTAAAGAACTTTGCAACATTTCACGCAAGTACAATCTGTGAAGATTTACCAACTCGTCCAATAGACAATCTCTAACATGCAACATACTCAATATCAACTCTTTCGTTATGAGTCATGGTACAAATAATTACCTAATCAAAGGGACACAACTCCGTCTCACTTTTCAGTTTGCATGCATGTAATTTCAATACTTAATAAATTCAATTGTTATGTTTTTAACTCCATGTTCCTTTTTGTATTTCACCATTTGCTAATGATTTCCACACCTTTCCTAACAAAAATAAATAATTGTGGGGAACAGCCCTTTCAACATGCAACTTACATCAACCTTTTCAATACACGCCATCAGCACACAGGGCCCGTTCCCCTACACTGTTCAATTGCTGGCATAATATGACAATAACTCATCTCACAAATGCAAACATTAATTGTGCATGCGTCTTTATTCATTTTAAGCTTGCAATTAAAGCAGAGTATATACTTTTGTTGATCTCAGAGGCTGGATGCTGTTTGGAGCAGAAGACCTCTTTTATATGCATTTGATGCAATACTTGATTGGATGAATTGATGAGCAGATTTCAACATTGAGTTAAATTGTCGCAACAAATATGTATTGTAAGACACTACCCACTGATTGGTGATTTCATGCTCAACTTGACGTCCATATTGTCTCGTTTTGATCTTGCCGATGTGACCTCCATCTTCTGGCTTTCTCCTCCTATATTTTGGATAGGAGCTATTCCTTTTGTTCAAATTTAAATTTAATTTAAATCAAAGGGAAAATAATATCAGTGGGCAGTTCTGCTATATATTTAGTGATTCTTGACAAAATCAAAAAAAAAAAGCAGCAATAATGTTGGCATCTTGGTTCAGTCACTTCTGTATCGGTGTAAAATGGCTCCCCTGTGTCTTTTCTATAAATACTTATTCGAATGAACTTTTCACAATACAGTGTAACCCGGATATAAGAGAAACTCGGATATAAGATATATTTTCTCTGGTCCCAAATTAGAGCCTGTGTTAATGTATATAAAATAGACCAAACCCGGATATAGGAGAAACCCGGATATAAGATAGATTTTCTCTGGTCCCAAATTAGAGCCTGTGTTAATGTATATATAATAGACCAAACCCGGATATCAGAGACTTCTTCTCCGGTCCCGACAACTCTCTTATATCCGGGTTACAATGTATTACCTTGACCTTATGAATTTGTTGATCTCGAGGTTGGACGTTGGCAGGAGTAGAAGAAACAAACTTGAACGCTTGTTTAGATAAAGGATCAAAGATTTATTTTTATATTACAAGTTATAAAAATGTCTCTGGTAAGTGGTATACTGTAGCGTGTTGAATATTCAAGATATTAAAGTAAAATATGTGCCCACTGGTAGGATCAAACCACCGTAAGACCTAACGTGCTTATACTGACTCAGCCACGAAAGACATTTGCCAATCAAGCAATGTTGAATAGTGCCTTTAAGCAAAATCTTCCTCATCATAGACTTTCGAAATTTCATGTCTGCTCAGTTTGGTATTCAAACGTAAAAAGAGCAATTTCCAAAGAAGTAATTCAAATATGAGTCTAGACTAAAAAAATATTGTTTAAAGTAATAAAAAATAAGAAATATATATATATATATATATATATATAGGGCTGTGGTGAAATAATTTATTATATGGAACCTTAAAGTGGTCTGTTTTTCGAACTCGTAGGCCTCGACTGTGGTGATGGAAAGCGGCCGGATGGCGTTACCATCTTCCCTTTTAAAATGGGTAAGTCGTTGATTTGGGATGCGATCTGTGCAGATACATTCTCGGCTGGTAATTTGATCAGGTCCGCGGTTGAGCCGGGGTTCGCCACCCGAGACGCAGAGATAAAAAAAATAACTAAATATTCTTCTCTTGTTGATAGATTTTTTTTTTTACTCCTGTGGCAGTGGAGACTTCAGGGGTTATTGGCCGTCGTTCGATGGCGTTCCTTCGGAGGATTGGCGCGATTGCGTCTCGATTAAGGAACGAGCCTCGCGAAACGGAGTGGCTCTTGCAGCGTGTCTCACTGGCGACGGTTCGAGGTAATGCTTTCTCCATCATAGCGGCTGGCAGAGGATAGAAAAAATTGTTTATAGTTACGTTGTTCTGGAATTGTATTCATTGGTCGACTGAACTTGCTTTGTTTCAATGATTGTTTCCCTTAGATTGAACTTACCATTTCTTTTTATACTATAATGTATTTCAGTGTTATCCAATAAATATTCTTATCTCGTTTCTGCTAGATAAAAAAAAAAAATTAAATAATTAGCTCTGATTTACATTGAGCTCTCTGGATTTTATCCTCCTTGGGTCTACCCACACGGATTACCTAGTTTTTCGTAAACTAAATATATATATATATATATATATATATATATATATATATATTTATATATATATATATATATATATTTTAATCATTTCACCCCCAAGCAAGGCAATAAAGCCACTAAGATTGAAGTGGTTACTGAACGTGAAAGAATATTAAGATTATTAAGGAAAGAACATTATTAAGGAAAGAGAAGAATGGGAATTAAAAAGGCAGAATTAACGATTGATATTGCATTTAAATTTTTAAAGTCCAAATCTGAATGGAAAGCAATCCTATCAGATTAGAATTTGTGTCCATAGTCATTGGAAAATCATTGCGAACGACATTCGCTAGTTAACTTTCATAGCATCATGAGTTGCATCTATAAAAATGTCTCTGGTAGCGGGTTGAATGTGCGAGGTACAAGGTATGAAGTGAGAGCATGAAAAAGAAGTATACTTAAATCCCAGATTACTGCTTGGCAGCCATCACTTTATGCTTAAAAATTTAAAGTTCTGAAATATAGAAATTTCTGTGTTGCAATGTAAAATATTTTGTTAAATAAAAATTTTATTAAAATATTTTGCTCTACATTATATCAAACACTTTTAAAAAAAAAAAGTAAATGCTGAAGAACTGTGGATACTTAATCTGACTTTTCTTTCTCTTTATATATATATATATATATATATATGAAAAAAAAAAAAAAAAAAAAAATATAAATAAATAAAAAAAAAACTATAGTATTTACATTATTCGGACTATTGTCCTCATCTTTGTCGCCATATTTGTCACAACGTTTCGGCCGTTGTACACTCCGGCCTTCTTCAGGTGGTCGGAATTTCGAACCGAACCCTTTATTTCGATCACTGGGGTAGACTGTTCTAGTTCCACGAGCCATGTTTGATGGATGTCAGTTATCTCCTGGTAATTTTTCCCTCTGAAAGTTCTCCACTGCCTGAACCGGGTATTGAACTCACACTCTTTGGGTCTGTTACTGGATCTAACCAACGCCTTTATCCACCGTACCATGTGTCCTTGAGGACATCTGGGTATGAATTTCTGAGTATTATAAACCTAATTTTTTCAGCACCCATTTTTTACCAGTACTCATATTGCAATTTTTGCTGTTATCATTGCATGTTCTTTACCAGATCTCATATTGCAACTTTTTGTTATCATTGCTGTTCTCTGGCACTCCTTATTACTGGTTCCCATATTGTATTTATTTCTATGCTTGGCCGACTCAGGAGATTTTTGTGGCCTAGCATATGTGCTGATTCCTTAAGTTATTGAATTTTCCAATGGTGTTCCCTGTCTATGATTTCAACCTGATCCCACAGGGGACGGTGATCTCCCTTCTCTCTCCTTATGTGGTCAGCCACGCCTGATTTTTCTACTTCCCCTCGCATTACAGCTTTCTGGTGTTCTTGAAGCCTTACCTTGAGGGGGCGGCCTGTTTCTCCTTTATATTCCTTTCTGCAGCTGCACGGGATAGCGTACACACAGTCTTTAGTCCTGTTCTCCTCTATGGGGGGTCTCACTCGAGAGAGATATCTGCGAAGTGTTGTCACGCTTTTGAAGGTTGTCCTGATGTTATATGGACCGCAGATCCTTTGTATTTTCTCTGATAACCCCTTCACATAAGGCAGGCAGACTGTTTTCTGAGTGTTGTTGTCCTCCTCCTCCTCCTCTTGTACCCGCCTATCCCAGTTTTGGGGGGCTGCTGTCATGTACCCAGGGTAGTTGTTACGTTGTAGGGTACTACTTATACTGACCAATTCCTTATCTAATGTCTCTGGGTCGCCACTTATGACTTTTGCTTGGTGTTGTAAGCAACGGACGATCCCTTTCTTTATGCTGTATGGATGGTGGGAGTTGAAATTGAGGTACTGTCCAGTGAATGTTGGTTTACGGTATACGGATGTCTTGAACCCATGCTCTGTTCGAGATATTAGTACATCCAGGAATGGGAGTGTGTTGTTACTCTCTTTCTCCATTGTGAACTGTATCGATGGTCTTATTGAGTTCACATGGTCCAGTAGAACCTGGACATCTTCCTGGTGTGGCCAGAGTATGAAGGTGTCATCTACGTACCTTAACCATATAGTTGGCTTGAGAGATATGGATTCTAATGCCATTTCTTCAAAGTATTCCATGTATATATTCGCCATTGCTGGTGATAATGGCGAGCCCATTGCTAAGCCCTCATCCTGTCGATATATGTGTGATCCCAATCCGAAGTGTGTTGTTTGTGTACAGAAAGTCAACATCTCCATCAGATTATCTATTGCAATACTGG
>OZ038515.1:42568396-42578396 GCA_964036315.1 Acanthosepion esculentum
CCTCCCACATGACGGTAAGACATTACTGGCAATGGTGTCTTCATCTTTGTTGCCATATTCACGTTGTTTTGGCCGTTGTACACTCTAGCCTTCTCCAAGATATGTCTATGCTTCTGAAATAAGGTATTATAATTATTTATACTATTTACATTGTTCGGACTGTTGACCTCATCTTTATTATCATATTCACAATGTTATCTCAAATGACAAACACACACACATATATATATACAGGAACAGGTGCAAAATCCACTCTTATGTTTCTAAGACCTATTATATTAAGAACTTTAACTAAATCTTCGTAATTGCAGGTTATATCTATTGTAAATACGTTTATTTATCTAATTTACTGTCTTTGGCTTATTTATTTTTAGAATCTAGTAAAATTTAAGCTAAATGCGTGACCTCTCTGAGTTCGAAAAAGGGCAAATTATTGGAGCTCGCATGGCAGGAGCCTCGATCAATAAGGTTGCTGAAATGTTTGGTTTTTCAAGAGCTACCATATCAAGAACTATGACGCAATTTGAGAAACAGGGTGAAACCTCAAGCAACCATAGCAATTCGGGCCAGACTTGCAAACTTACTGACAGGGACCGATGTGCATTGAAATGCAATGTGGCAAAAAAAATAATTGGACTACTGCGACCAAAGTGACTGCTGAGTTGAATAATCATCTGAATAGTCCAGTTTCTACGAAAATTGTTTGTCGTGAGCTCCATAAGGCTGGATATCATGAAAGAGCCGCCGTAAGGAAACCTCTTCTCTCCACTCGCAACATTCAGAAGAAGTTGAAGTGGTTCAGAGATCACAATGCCTGGTCTGCAGTCATATTCTCAGCCGAGTCAAGTTTTTCTCTTTTCTCAACTTCAGGGCGAGTTTATGTGTAGAGGCAGCCCAAAGAAGCTTACAACCCTGACTGTCTTCTTCCAACAGTGAAGCATGGAGGTGGATCAGTGATAGTTTGGGCCACCATATCATGGAAATGTCATGGTCCAGTAGTTGCCCTGTATGGTAGAATCAACAGCAAAGATTACCTGAACATTTTGGGAGATCATGTTCATCCAATGGCCCAGACTTTATTTCCTGATGGCAACTGTATCTTCCAAGATGATAATGCTTCAATACAAACCGCTCGAGTTGTTAAGAATTGGTATGAAGAGCATGAAAGTGAGCTAGAACATATGGAGTAGTCTCCCCAATCTACAGATATCAATATTATTAAACATCTGTGGTGCATTTCGGAGCGACAAGTTAGGAGCCGCTATCCTCCACCGTCGTGTCTTAAAGAGCTGGAGCAGGTGTTAATGGAAGAATGGCTGAAAATTCCTCTGGATGAAGTCAGGAAGCTGTATGATTCCATTCCTAGACGTATTAAAGCTGTATGTGAGGCTAAAGGAGGACCAACTCCATATCAAATAAATTTTCTTTGAATTTAACAAGTGTTTCAATTATTTTGTCCAACCCCTGTAGATACTTTAAAAATCAGGAAGTCAGTTGAATCCACTACTCTGGTTTCAGCCTTACGGTCTCCTCGGGTGATTTTTATCAAATGACCTCTTAACGAATGCTATGTTTTTCAAAAATAAATAAACACACGTTGGTTGCAATAGAAAAGGAGAAGAAGGATGTGAAGAAGAAGGAGAAGGAGGAGGAGGAAGAAAAGAAGGAGAAGGAGGGGGAAGAGGAAGAAGTAGGAGGAAGAGAAGAAGAAGGAAGAGGAGGAAGAGAAAAGGAGGAGGAGGAAGAGGAGAAAAAGGAGGAGGAGGAGAAGAAGAAGGAGGAGGAGGAGGAAGAGAAGAAGAAGCAGGAGGAAGAGAAGAAGGAAGAGGAGGAGGAGGGGGAAGAGGAGAAAAAGGAGGAGGAGGAGAAGAAGAAGGAGGAGGAGGAAGAGAAGAAGAAGAAGAAGAAGCAGGAGGAAGAGAAGAAGGAGGAGGAGGAGGAAGAGAAGAAAAAGGAGGAGGAGGAAGGGGAAAAGGAGGAGGAAGAGAAGCAGGAGGAGGAGGAAGGGAAGAAGAAGGAGGAAGAAGAGAAGAAGGCGGAGGAGGAGGAAGAGAAGAAAAGCAAGTGTATTGTAAATGTATCGGTGGTGGTGGTGGTGGGGGGGGGGGTAGTTGAAATGTACATTACTTTTTTATCCAGCCTCATATAAGCATAAGAGAAATTTTCTGATATCTAAGCAAGGACCTTAAGATTTGGGATTTCTTGTTAAAAAGTTCTTTGGATCTAGAAATGTCATAATTGTTAATTTTTCCTGTGGTTGCAAATATTGTTGTGGTTGTCATAAAGTTTTGCCCTTTTAAAAATATTCCACCTTACAACTGGATCCCTGTTGTTTTATCTTTTAAATCCCACACATGGTCAGCTAGTTTTGTAGAGGATCTAAGATTTGCTAGCTTAAATGATGACCTATGATTGTACCATCTACGTTTGAAAGCACCTTCTGTACATCTATGTACGGTTTTATTTTGGCCATTAATATCTGTTACTTCTGCTTTATAGATTACTGCTTCTGTTTTACAAGCTTCATTTAATGGACATCTATTCTTATTTCTACAGTTATGTAAATTACTAGTATTAACTACATTTTGCTGTGTGGTACTTTTGAAATTTGGTTGTGTTGTCTATTTATTATTGTTTCAAAATTACTAGTGCAGCTGTAGCTTCAATTAACTGTGTTTTTATTGAATATCTTATGTAATTCTGAATTTTTTGGGGAAGTGTTTAGTTAGTAACATGAAAAATAATTTCCCTACTTTACATTTTAGCTCTGATAAAAGGATTTGATAAAAATCACCTGAGGACACCGTAAGTTTGAAACCAAGATGGCGGATTCAACTGAACACCTGATTCTTAAAGTTAAAAGATCGACATTAATTTCACTTTTTATTTTATTTTTTTCACACCTGTATTGAGCACGTTTTAATAGTACTAGTTCCTTGTCTGATTCAACTCTGACCATTAACCTCTTATATATATATATATATATATATATATATACATATATATATTTAAAATGATAATTTTTCTATTCCAATGTGTTTTGTCATTTGAGGTAAATGTGAATATTTTATTTCATAAAGTTTCTCAAGGGACAAAACTTGCTGGCATAAATTTTTTTTTCCTTTTGTCTTTTATTTATATTGTATTTACAGATATGTTTTATTTATATTTGAATTTTTACGAGCATACACACACACACACACACACACACACACACATTATATATATATATATATATATAATAATGAGTACAGACAATCCTTAAAAAAATCATTCAGTTATAATTTATTTCATGAATATACAAATATTCATCACATTAAAACAAATTTTTTTTTTTAAATAAATGGAATCAATTTATCCAGACGAAAAGAAAAGGGAGAAGAAAAAGAAAGAAGAAAAGGAAAAAATTCGATATTAAAAGAAGAAGAAAGAAAAAGAAAAATTTCAATGTAAGGTTAAAAAATTTGTGGGGTGAAGAGGGAAAGAGAAAGAGAGAGGAAGAGAGCGGGAGAGAAGGAGGGAGTGAGAGAGGGAGGGAAAGAAAGAAAGGCAGAAGGAAGAATTAAACATGAGATGATAGGGTGACCTAGAAATTATTTTTTCTTTGAGAACTGAACAAGTTAAAATACAGGGAAAGGAAGGTAAGGAAGAGAGTGATCTGATTTAAAATAGATATATTGAATTGTTTAAATATTCATGTCATTTTTGACAGCAAGACAATTAGCATTGCATTATAATCATCACAATTTCAAATTAATAATAATAATAATATTTGACATCAATAAAATAAGTTAAATAAAATAAAAATTAAAAAATTAAAAATTGAAAAATTTAAATATGTAAAAATACATAAAAATATGCATAAAAAGTCTAAATAAAAAATATTAATTAAATAATTAAATAAGATATAAATAAACAACAAATTTAAGGAAATTAATATATATATATATATATATATATATATATATATATATATATATATATATATATGTATATCCAAGAATAGGATTGGTGTATACAGAATAAATTCTAATAAACAACAAATACTATTTTTAAAAGAGTGCTCAATACAGAGTAGAGCAAATATAAATATTTATTCGAAAATTATAACATAAATATGTTATAAAATCACTACAAAAATAGCCATTTAGTTTCAACACTTCTGGTGTCTTATCAAGTGATGCTGTTGAAGACCATCAGTTGATTAGATACCAGAAGTGTTGAAACAAAATGGCTATTTTTGTAGTGATTTTATAACATATTCATGTTATAATTTTTGAATAAATAATTATATATATATATATATATATATATATATATATATATATATATATATATTAGGTCATCCCATAAGTTCTGTCCGAATTTTGACATTTTGTTAAAATGAACAAAATTTAAAGAGTATTTTATAATGTCTAATGGAACTGAACATTATTTTTATGTTTAGATGCATTTAAACTGATCAAATTTTATTTCAGAGAACAATAAAATAAAATTTTGTTTGATTAAAACCCTGCTAACATGGAAGTACCCAAGAATCATAATGCTTTATGAGTTCAAGAAAGGAAACTCAGCAGCCGAAGCGGCTAGAAACATTCACTCAGTTTATGGAGAGGAATGTGTGAATGAAAGAACTTGCAGAAGATGGTTTGCAAAATTCAGAGGTAGAGATTTTACCCTTGAAGATGAAGATCGAACCGGACGTCCAGTTGAGTTTGATGAAAAGCTTCTTGAAGCAGCCCTTGAAGACAACTCTGCTTTATCAGTTGAAGAATTGGCAGTGGTTCTCAGTTCAAACCATACAACTGTTCATCGTCATCTTCAACAATTTGGAAAAGTTCCTAAACTTGGAAAATGGGTGCTTCATGAATTGTCCGAAAACAACTTCAAATCCAGAGTTGATATCTGCTCTTCTCTCCATTCTCGCCAACTTGTTTCACCTTTTTTGTATAGACTTGTGACTGGCGACGAAAAATGGATCTCTTATCGAAATGTTAAGCGTTGTAGACAGTGGCTTGGTAAAGGGGAAGGACCCCAGCCACAGCCAAGAAGGGAACCAAGCTTTGAGGAAAAAAAGACCTGCTCTAGTGAATCGAAAACAGGTGATGTTTCATCAGGAAAATGCGCGACCACACACAGCACGAATCACGTCACAAAAGATCGAAGAACTTAGTTGGGAGAAAATGCCTCATCCACCTTATTCTTCCAACCTTGCTCCTTCAGACTACCATTTGTTTTGTAGCTTACAGAATCATTTGGAAGAAACAGCTTTTGTAACACGGGAAGAGGTTAAAACTGACATTTGTGAGTTCTTCGAATCAAAGCCAAAAGAATTTTACAGTAATGGAATTAGTAAGCTTGTTAATAGATGGAAGGAAGTCATAGATAATCAGGGAAAATACATTGTTGATTGAATCTGTAATTAAATGTAACATTTGGTCACTTGTTTCAAAATTCAAAATTCGGGCAGAACTTATGGGATGACCTGATATATATATATTGTGTGCATTTAGGCAGTATTTTTTCATTAATGCATGTTTCATTAAATCATATAGACAAGGTTTTTTCTATTTATTTTAAGCAGATTCCTTTCATATCGTCTGATAAGCTTAATAACATTATCATAGAAAGATGTAAGAAAAACACCATATTGATAGGATTAAAAAACACCATATTGATAGGATTAAAAAACACCATATTGATAGGATTAAAAAACACCATATAGATAGGATTAAAAAACACCATATTGATAGGATTAAAAAACACCATATTGATAGGATTAAAAAACACCATATTGATAGGATTAAAAAACACCATATTGATAGGATTAAAAAACACCATATAGATAGGATTAAAAAACACCATATTGATAGGATTAAAAAACACCATATTGATAGGATTAAAAAACACCATATTGATAGGATTAAAAAACACCATATTGATAGGATTAAAAAGCACCATATTGATAGGATTAAAAAACACCATATAGATAGAATTAAAAAACACCATATTGATAGGATTAAAAAACACCATATAGATAGGATTAAAAAACACCATATTGATAGGATTAAAAAACACCATATAGATAGGATTAAAAAACACCATATTGATAGGATTAAAAAACACCATATTGATAGGATTAAAAAACACCATATAGATAGAATTAAAAAACACCATATTGATAGGATTAAAAAACACCATATAGATAGAATTAAAAAACACCATATTGATAGGATTAAAAAACACCATATAGATAGGATTAAAAAACACCATATTGATAGGATTAAAAAACACCATATTGATAGGATTAAAAAACACCATATAGATAGGATTAAAAAACACCATATTGATAGGATTAAAAAACACCATATTGATAGGATTAAAAAACACCATATAGATAGGATTAAAAAACACCATATTGATAGGATTAAAAAACACCATATTGATAGGATTAAAAAACACCATATTGATAGGATTAAAAAACACCATATAGATAGAATTAAAAAACACCATATTGATAGGATTAAAAAACACCATATAGATAGGATTAAAAAACACCATATTGATAGGATTAAAAAACACCATATTGATAGGATTAAAAAACACCATATTGATAGGATTAAAAAACACCATATTGATAGGATTAAAAAACACCATATTGATAGGATTAAAAAACACCATATAGATAGGATTAAAAAACACCATATTGATAGGATTAAAAAACACCATATAGATAGAATTAAAAAACACCATATTGATAGGATTAAAAAACACCATATAGATAGGATTAAAAAACACCATATTGATAGGATTAAAAAACACCATATTGATAGGATTAAAAAACACCATATAGATAGGATTAAAAAACACCATATTGATAGGATTAAAAAACACCATATTGATAGGATTAAAAAACACCATATAGATAGAATTAAAAAACACCATATTGATAGGATTAAAAAACACCATATAGATAGAATTAAAAAACACCATATTGATAGGATTAAAAAACACCATATAGATAGGATTAAAAAACACCATATTGATAGGATTAAAAAACACCATATTGATAGGATTAAAAAACACCATATTGATAGGATTAAAAAACACCATATTGATAGGATTAAAAAACACCATATTGATAGGATTAAAAAACACCATATTGATAGGATTAAAAAACACCATATTGATAGGATTAAAAAACACCATATTGATAGGATTAAAAAACACCATATAGATAGGATTAAAAAACACCATATTGATAGGATTAAAAAACACCATATTGATAGGATTAAAAAACACCATATTGATAGGATTAAAAAACACCATATAGATAGAATTAAAAAACACCATATTGATAGGATTAAAAAACACCATATAGATAGGATTAAAAAACACCATATTGATAGGATTAAAAAACACCATATTGATAGGATTAAAAAACACCATATTGATAGGATTAAAAAACACCATATTGATAGGATTAAAAAACACCATATTGATAGGATTAAAAAACACCATATAGATAAGATTAAAAAACACCATATTGATAGGATTAAAAAACACCATATAGATAGGATTAAAAAACACCATATTGATAGGATTAAAAAACACCATATTGATAGGATTAAAAAACACCATATAGATAGAATTAAAAAACACCATATTGATAGGATTAAAAAACACCATATAGATAGGATTAAAAAGATATCGCTACAATATTTTCTTTCAGATGAAAGGTAGCTTCATATACTATATTTTCAGAATTACAAATGCCTCCAACTGGGTACTTAGTTCCGGATTTACAATTACAAGGAAGTTTGTTTTCTTGTGTTTTGTTTTCATAATTTTAAAAAAAATAATAGCTTTTGTTGTGTAAGTCAATAATACTCTGTATATTGTTAGTGCAGGAATAACTGATTTTTAGAGTTTTTCTATTGAAAATTCTTCTTAGAAGGTTGTTATGATTAAAATGTTTGTCTATTAAATTAAAAAAATATCTGCCCATATTAATATTAGATAATTTACAAAATGGTGGGTTAAATCATATTTTCTTTCTTTTTCTGTTTTTGATTTTATTATTAGTTGTATTGTTGTTCAAAGTTTTCTGGTAAACTAATTTTTTTAAATTACTTTTTTTGAAGGCTTTGTTATAAGTTATTTTATTCTCACTAAAGATTTATTTTTTAGACAATAATCTATTAATTCTAGTGTTTATAGTGTTAAGTATTTGACTAATTACTGATTTAAGGTTATAGCGATCATCATCACACACACACACACATACATACCTATACAAATTCAAATTTCAATAACAATCATTCATTAGATAGAAATTAACGCTACTGTCTTATGTAACAATTTTGAAATCGCTATATTTTCATATAGTAGATTTTGTGCACTTTTGGGAGAATCGGCTCCCAGAAATCTCCCCAAAGCTCATTTACTGATTGGTCAGTGTTGACCAATTGGATTGTCTGCACGGGAAGAGTGGTTCTTCCTGCGCAGCACTTCTGATCCAATGATCACCTATAAAACCAAGAAAAAAGAGTAGACACACCAGTAAGACTTCAGCTGTTACATAAATCCACGACAGTTGAAGCTATGCACCGATCTTCTCACTCAACACTCACAAACTGCATATTCCTTTACACTTATATAGTTTTCCTCTTGCACAGCAAAACTGTTAAAAAAACATTTATAACAAACTGTTAACTCTTTCTTTTCAGAGAACTTTGATAGACAATGATAGTCAAAGGGAGACAACTCTTGTCTTACTCATTGCATGATTTTTCTAACACATTCCTTATTGTATATATTGTTGAATACAATTTTTATATATATATTGATACCTTTGCCTTGTCCTTTCTTCACATCAGTTTGGTTTCCCAATCAAAATTAAATAAATGTGGTGGAAGTCCGCCACGAGGTGATTGGAGTTGATATTAATGTAAAGAGGAGTTTGATTTTCTTTATGAAAAGGTTTGAATGTGTTGTTAGAGAGATTGAAAGTGATATCGAAGAAATTAACCATTTTAAGGTGAGATGAGATTTCACTTTAAAAACCCAGGAATTGGGAAACTCTTATAATCTTTTTCTGTCTCCTAGAAAATAGAAGACCATTACTATTTGGGATAAAGAAAAATAGAGTCAAGAATGAAAGAGAAACAAAAAATGTTTTGGAAAAAATATGGTCCAAGCTTTCGACTTTCTTATGTCATCATCAGGATAGGTAGAGATAAATGATGAGTTTTGTAGAACGGGTAGAACGGGTGAGTGTAATGATGTAAGTAAAGAGTGTTGCGACATTGACAAGGTGTAACGTGTGATTGTTTCTTTTATTTATTTATTTTTTATACAGGGTGCGGCAAAATGATCTGACACCTTTGTAAGTTTAATAAAAGTTGAATGGAGTTTTTTATTTTTCGAATTGTCCATATGATGTCATTTAGTTTCATTTCATTTTCAGTTGCCAACATGAATTGGATCGACGAGTGTCACACTTTTATTGTGGAAACGTTTATCAAGAACAATGAATCAGTAACTGCAGCACAAAGAGCATTCTGTAAGTACTTCAGGCTTGATAGACACTATCCCGTACCTACTTGAAATAGGATTTTGTTATGGGTTACCAATTTTAGAGCCTGTGGATCAGCATTGAAACAAAAAATTTACCATGTCACTAATGCTTGTCGATGAGCTTAAAGCCGCATAATATAAGAATCAAATTATAAATTTGTTGGCTCCTTCGAGATTTTCTTTAATGCTTTTGTTAGTTTATAAGACGATAGAGTTACATGAAGATAATATTGTATAATTCTATTAGCTAATCTGTTAGGTAGAATGCTTTTATTTTTTTACAATTTTTCGTTAATTATATATATATATATATAAAATATCATTACGCTTTCATTGTGAAAACATTTATCAAGAACAATGAATCAGTAACTGCAGCACAAAGAGCATTCTGTTTGCCCTTCAGGCTTGATAGGCATGATCC
>OZ038515.1:42580896-42660896 GCA_964036315.1 Acanthosepion esculentum
CTCATGTCTTTATCAGGGAAAGCAATGAGTGTTGTGATATAAGTGTAGTATGTCATACTTTTTTTTAAAGATACACTGAAGGATGCAAGATCTTAAATTATAAGTGTTTTTATTTATAGATGGTTGCTTTTGTTGTATGAGAATTGCTTCAAGAATCATAAGTCTGTTTTTAATATTTTGTTTGTATTTTAGTATTCTTTGCGAGTAGCTGTGTAATCTTACTATGGTACTTATACTGCTTATTAATGTTCTGTCTAATGGCACTATGGTCTGCTCAGTGGCAAGTGAGTCTCCGTGAAAGTGTGGTTGTGGTATATCCTATGTAAGACGTTTTGTTTTTTTCATTGACAGAGAAACATTCTCTGAGTTGGCCACATGGTGCTTATAAAATCTTTTTTATTGGTGTTTCGTCTTTTTTGTAATTGTGGTGCATTTGATTTTGGTAATATATGTTAATATCATTATTGTCAATGTTGTTGTTCTTCCAATGGTATATGTTAAAATTATGGTTGTCGTTTTGCCAATGGTATACGTTAAAATTATTGTTGTTTCAATGGAATCTGATTTGCTTGTTGACTCTGTCATTAGGTACCTGTTATTGATGAAAATTTTCAACATGTGCTCCGTCTCGTTCCTTGCAAATTTCAAATCTATCCTTCTTTTATACGCCATGTCCCCCCAGGACATTGGTGATCATGGTCCTCCACGCATTCCTATCCCTTGTATGCCTTAATAAGTTTTGGCTTGTTATTTTTCCCAAACCTTGATCTTTCAGCCAGTTTGTCAAGCTTTTCAAGTATGTTACCCGCTGCTTTCCTCTGCGCCTCCTTCCCTCAATCTTTCCTGTGAGTATCAGCTTTTCCAAGCCCTTCTTCCTCATTATGTGCCCCAGAAATTCTAGCAGCCTCTTCATGATGTTAGGTATAAGTTCCATATTTGTGCCAACTTTCTCTAAAACCTCGTTGTCGCTCACGTGTTTGGTACATGGTATCCTTAGCATCTTTCTGTAGAACCACATTTCTGTTGTTTCAAGTTCCGTCTTCATCTTTGGGGAAATTGTCCAGCATTCACTGCCATACAGGAGGACAGGTAACACATAGCATTTTAATACTCTTTTTCTTGTTTCTAACAAAATTTTTCTGTCTCTTAATACTCTGCTTAGCTTTTGGAATGCATCTTTGGCCATCTCAATGCGTCTTCGGATCTCAGTGTCACACTTTCCGTCCTCTGTTAGAACACTTCCTAAATATTTAAATTTCTGTACTTGCTTGATTTTAGCGTCCTCAATTTGTAATTTGCATTCTGGGCTCTCCTTTTTGCTAACGACCATGCATTTTGTATTCTTGTAGTTTATACTTAATCCCTTATTCTCACTTTCCTCCACTATCTTCTGTAGGAGGTTTTCTAGTTTCTTTTCTGTGTCTGCTATCAGCACCGTGTCATCTGCATACCTTATATTGTTAAGATTGTGGCCGCCAATAATGAATCCTGGTAGGACTTCTAGTTCTCTCAGAATTGCCTCGCTGTATAGATTGAATAAATCCGGTGAGAAGACACATCCTTGTCTTACACCCCTTTCTATTTTTGTATATCTGCTGAACTCATTTTCTATCTGTATGCAAGCAGTTTGCTGCCAATATAGATTCTTGATTATTCTAATGTCTTTTCCAAATATGTCAAGGTTGCTCAGCAGCTCGAACAGATCTTTGTGACGTACTTTATCCAACGCATTATCATAATCTATAAAACACAGGTAGACGTCTTTCTGCATTTGTATTGCTCTTTCTGATAACATTCTGAGCATAAATATTGCATTCCTTGTTCCGGTGTCTTTGACGAACCCACACTGTTCTTGTCCTATCTCTGGCCTGATTCTGCTACGTGCTCTATTCATCAGAATTTGGGTGATGAGTTTTGTTACAGGGCTCGTTAGGCTTACTATTCGGTGGAGTTCGCATTTGTTTGCACCTGGTTTCTTAGGTAGTGGTATGAAAATAGATTTACATAGGTCTTCTGGTATATGGCCACTGTTGTAAATTTCATTTATTATTTCTGTGATCTTGTCTATGCCAAAGTCGTCTAAGGCTGCTAGCATCTCTATTACAATTCCGTCTGGCCCCGCTGCTTTGTTTCTGTTCAATTTGGCCAGTGCAGCTTCCACGTCACTTTTTAATATTTCCGGTCCGTCGATATTTCTGTGTATTGCCGGTTGTTCTCTTTCGTCGTGGTAGACTTCTTCAATATATTCGTTCCATCTCTGAAGCTTTTTTTCTTTCTCTGATATCAGCGTTCCGCCCTTGGATTTTATGCAGCCAGTTGATGAGGATGCCTTTTGTCCTGTTAGTTCTCGTATTTTTTTATGCATATCTCGTTTATCTGTGAAACTCATTCTTTCTATTTCTGCACATTTTTTGTTGAGCCATTCCTCTTTAGCCTGCCTGCATTTGCTCCTGATTTCTTTGTTTAGTCTTCTATATTCCATTCTAAGTTCATTTTTTTGTTTCATTTCCTTTCTTCTTTGTCTCATGTCGAGAATCTCCTCTGTGATCCATTCAGTTTTTCTTCGTGGTCCATTTTCTCTTGGAACGATCTCGTAAGCTGATGTCACTAAAGCTTCTCTTAGTGTGTCCCACTTCGTGTTTCCATTTCCATTGTATCTCTCGTAACTTCTTCGTACAGTGTCCATATAATTCTTCATCAGGTTCGGGTCATTCAAGAGTTTTTCGTATTGCAATTTGGGTGCTACATTAGGCTTCTTCAGTTTCTGTAGTTTCACTCTTAGTTTACATATAACAAGGCGATGGTCGCTTCTGCAGTCGGCACTTGGACAGGTTTTGCAGTGAAGAACTGCATTCCTGAATCTCTTGTTGATTGTTATGTAGTCAATTTGGTTTTTTGTTTTTCCATCTGGGCTTTTCCATGTCCATAATCTTCTTGGGTGTTCTTGGAACCACGTGTTGGCTATTACCTGGTCATTTGCTGTGCACCATTGGACCCACTTATCACCTCGTTCATTGCGGGTTCCTAGTCCAAATTTGCCAGCTATATTACCATCACTCTCTTTACCTACTTTGGCATTCAGGTCTCCCATGATAATTATGACTTCTTGCGATTTGCAATGAGCCTTGGCTTTATCTAGCATACAGTAGAATTTTTCAATTTCTTCTTCCGTACTTTTGGCTGTTGGTGCATACACAGTTATAATAGATATATTGAAAGGCTTTCCTTTCAGTTTAACTAGAAGAATTCTTTCAGATAGGTGATGGCATTTCTGAACACAGTTCATCATGTGTTGATCTAGTATCAATCCAACTCCTTTTACCTTTTTCTTTCCCCCTGAAAATATAATCCTGTGGTTGTCACTGATAAAATTTCTATTGCTTGGCCGCTTAGTTTCACATAGTCCTAAAATGTTGACATTTAAGGCACTCATTGTCTTTTTTATAATTTCTAACTGGCCATTTTTGTTTAATGTTCTAACATTCCATGTGCCGAGAATTATCTTTTGTCTGATGCGTACAGTTTTTAAAGGATGGTCAGGTGACCCCTGTTGCTCATCCATAGCATTGGGAAATATTTTGAAGCCTTTCAGGGGGTATCTTCTGCACTGCTAATTGAATGTGTTCTTTAAGCTCAGCTAAACTATTGATCTTTTGACAATAAACATTTGTTTTCATGAAATCACGGGCAAAGAAATCCAGTCGTCAACAAAGATGTTTTCTTGTCTTTCATTATTAGCAGAGTTCTGAAACAGGATGAAAATAAAATCAGAAAAATTATAAAGTTCTAAAGAATGATGAACAGCAATAAAAGTGTATTTTTTAAATTCTAGGACACCCTATATATATATATATATATATATATATATATATATATATATATATATATATATATATTCATTCAATGGATTGTGAGTAATTTAATGCTTATATTAAGTCTGTTAGCAAAGAGAATTCAGCATTAATTACATTAATGTTGCTAATTCATTCATTGTATGATTACCTCTTTATAATATATATATATATATATATATATATATATATATGGATAAAATAACTGAAAAAAAATTGGGTGTTTTTATTACAAAAGTATTTATTTCTGTGTTTTTATATATATTTAATATTTCAGACCACCTTAGTCCTTCCTCAGAAATTTAATTATAATTATAATTAGCTTCAGTATTTGTTTTTCGTTTGAATGATTTACGTTATATATATATATATATATATATATATATATATATATAAGTGTTTCTTAACCTTTTTAAGTAATGTCACAACTTGGAGCAAACTAGTGTGCTGCGGCATGGCAGTTAAGAATTACTGGTGTATATATATATATATATATATATATATATATATATATATATATATATATATATATATATATGAATGATAGGATAAAGATGTCCTGGGTATGATGTTAAACTACATTCACATCCTGGGTAAGACAATAAACTATGTCCAACAGCAAGGCCTCTGATCAGGAGGTTTTGAGGAGCATGGAATCACTTCTTAATTGCTAGTGTTCCCCGGTCCACCCTGACCCAGGATGGTAGCACCTATCATGGTTCCTAATTCAAGGAGAGACGATGTGTCCTTTCCAAGTTTCAAGAAATTTTTGAATACCTTTCCTAACTGATATGTCTAAGAAAATTCATAGAAAACATGTGTGTCCACTGACAAGAATCAGTGGACACACATATTTTCCATAAAATGTCTTGGACATTCAGGATGATAAATGTTTTTAAAACTGATATGCTTGCATGTGTGTGAGTGTCTGCACCTCTAGTACAGGGGTCGGCAACCTTTTGCTAACTATATGCCAACTTAGGGTTTTAACCCTAGAACACTAACCATCAATTAAAGTTACACCACTACTAACCATGGGTATATCATAACTGATTTTGAAAATATCAAAAAAATACTAAACATAAATCTTTATTTGAAATATTTTACATTCAGGCACTTCAAACTTTGTACTTTGAGTTAACATTAATAGGAACTGAAAAACATTATTTAGGTAAGAAAATCAGGTACTGAAAATTGTAATTAAAAATAGGAAAATTTACGCTGGGTACTACATACCCATGGTTAGTGTTCTAGGGTTAAAATTATTCAGTGTGCCAACAGCATATATATTTTTATACAAGTCAAGGTCAATATACCTGTTCTACAATATATTTTATATAGTAATATATACAAAAATATGTAAACCACATTAATGGAAATAAACTGTTTTAAAAAGTTTTTTTTAAAGTTTTCGAGTGAGCAGTTTTGAAACTGCTAAATATCTTCTTTGCGTTGTAGTAGTTATTGGTTCGGACTTTGTGATGTCATTTGTGGCTGCAGACCATTGGAAATTGCTTGGCATGCCACATGCGGCATTTTTATTTATTAATTTTTTATTTATGTATTGTAGTCATCTGCATGATTTGGTGACAATCTTATATGAAAATTGTAATTAAAAATAGGAAAATTTACGCTGGGTACTATATACCCATGGTTAGTGTTCTAGGGTTAAAGTTACACTACTACTAACCATGGGTATATCATACCTGATTTTGAAAATATCAAAAAAATATTAAATATAAATCTTTATTTGAAATATTTTACATGCAGACATTTCAAACTTTGTACTTTGAGTTAACATTAATAGGAACTGAAAAACATATTATTTAGGTAAGAAAATCAGGTACTGAAAATTGTAATTAAAAATAGGAAAATTTACGCTGGGTACTATATACCCATGGTTAGTGTTCTAGGGTTAAAGTTACACTACTACTAACCATGGGTATATCATACCTGATTTTGAAAATATCAAAAAAATATTAAATATAAATCTTTATTTGAAATATTTTACATGCAGACATTTCAAACTTTGTACTTTGAGTTAACATTAATAGGAACTGAAAAACATATTATTTAGGTAAGAAAATCAGGTACTGAAAATTGTAATTAAAAATAGGAAAATTTACGCTGGGTACTACATACCCATGGTTAGTGTTCTAGGGTTAAAATTATTCAGTGTACCAACAGCATGTGTATTTTTATACAAGTCAAGGTCAATATACCTGTTCTACAATATCTTTTATATAGTAATATATAGTATATATACTTTAGTATATATTAAGATTGAAACATTTCAAACTTTGTACTTTGAGTTAACATTAATAGGAACTGAAAAACATATTATTTAGGTAAGAAAATCAGGTACTGAAAATTGTAATTAAAAATAGGAAAATTTACGCTGGGTACTATATACCCATGGTTAGTGTTCTAGGGTTAAAGTTACACTACTACTAACCATGGGTATATCATACCTGATTTTGAAAATATCAAAAAAATATTAAATATAAATCTTTATTTGAAATATTTTACATGCAGACATTTCAAACTTTGTACTTTGAGTTAACATTAATAGGAACTGAAAAACATATTATTTAGGTAAGAAAATCAGGTACTGAAAATTGTAATTAAAAATGCCTTCTTTGTGATGTAGTAGTTATTGGTTTGGACTTTGTGAAGTCATTTGCGGTTGCGTGCCATTGAGAATTGCTTGGCACGCGTGCCACGTGTGGCACGCGTGCCGTAGATTGTCGATCCCTGCTCTACAGCTTCTTGTCTTTTACCACAGAGACCCATGATAGCTGTCGTATATTTTTACAACTGTGGACATGCGCACACATACAGGCATACACACAGACACATACAGGCATACACACACACACATACAGGCATACACACACACATACGCACGCACACACATTCATAGAAAGGATAAAGAGGATAATAAAGGTGAGGTCAACCGTCTGAACAATGTAAATAGCAAAAATAAGTCGGTAATGATTGCTTACCTTCCTTGAAAATCAGCATTCTAAAGGTTAGCTCTTTTAGATTGTGCTTGAACATCACACACTTGCACCTTTAGGAAGACCTCAAATAACCATCTCACTTTCTCTCTTACTCTTTCTCTCTCTCTTTTACTCTCTTTATCTCTTATTCTTTCTCTCTCTCTTATTCTCTTTATCTCTTACTCTCTCTCTCTTTTACTCTCTTTATCTCTTACTCTTTCTCTCTTTTACTTTCTTTATCTCTTACTCTTTCTCTCTCTTTCTTTTACTCTCTTTATCTCTTACTCTCTCTTTCTCCCCCCCCTCTCTCTTATTCTAATCTTTGTAGGATCGAGAACTTCTCTATGCAGTAGTCTGCAACTATTTTCTAACTCTGTGTTGACTTAGGGTTTTAAAATCATCCAGTGTACCAACAGCATATATATTTTTATACAGAGTCAAGGTCAATATACCTGTTCTACAATATATTTTATATAGTAATATATACAATAATATGTAAACCACATTAATGGAAATAAACTTTTTTTAAAAGTTTTTTTAAAGTTTTCGAGTGAGCAGTTTTGAAACTGCTAAATATCTTCTTTGCGCTGTAGTAGTTACTGGTTCGGACTTTGTGATGTCATTTGTGGCTGCAGACCATTGGAAATTGCTTGGCATGCCACATGCGGCATGCGTGTCATATGTTGCCGACTCCTGCTCTAGTAGGCATTTTTATTTATTAATTTTTTATTTATGTATTGTAGTCATCTGCATGATTTGGTGACAATCTTATATAAAACCGGTTGAGCTGATAGTAATAGGTAGATATATCCTAGACTGTTTAACTATGATTTTTATAAAACTTGGTGATGTAATATAGTGTTTGACATGTGTTTATAGATGGTAAAATATTTATCAGTATTCCCTCAAAGTATTTCCTGTGTAAAGAATTATATACTTTTTTAATCAGAGTCACATTTATAGCCATCAAGCATAAATAAACAATATTGTTTCTGAAGTACTTACATACCTTGTGTCTTTCGGAGCGAAATGAAACCTGTGTTGCAACTCAAAGTATCAAAGCGGAAAGATAACATGTCTTTCAGCTATTGCGCCACCTGTGATTATTGTCAGGGGCAGTAATCCAACAATACATATGTACACGCACACACACGCGCACACGCACACATATATTCTTTTTTTCTCTCTCTTTTTCACTTTTTCTCTTTTTCTTTTTTTAAAATTTTTTTCTTTTTTCCTTTTTTGCTTGTGTTTGGATAAATTTAAAATCCATTTATTGTTGTAAATTTTTGGTTTGAAGACATGGGGCCTGATCCCATGAAATAAACTATTACCTATGGATTTCTAAGGACTCCGATTTCATTTTATATATATATAAATATATATATATATATATATATTGTTGTGTCGGAAACCTACCACCCCTATTGAAGATGAACTTGTCTGATACTAATGACTTTAAATAGCGGCACGTCGAGAGACAGAGCGATAGGAAGTTCTTGGCTGAGCTAGTTAGAGACTACTCAGGCGATTTCTGTACCTTTTATCAACCTAATAAAACCCTTTTATTGTTACGTGTTATTTGTCGTTTGTCTCTACAAACCCCAAACCAACATCATAACATATATATATATATAAAAGGCAGGATGTGTGTGTGTGTGTGTGTAACGAATGCACGGCCGTAATTTTCGACGGATTTGCACCAAAGTTAGCGGAGAGGCCAAGACTGACTTTGCATTTCCCAACTCCCATCGATAGTGGAATTAATCAATTTTTTCATGCTTCTACGGCAGTTTTCATGTAGTTTGCGGCTATTTTCTACTGGCCAGAGTGAGAGCCTATAGCTGGCTGCTACGAATAGCCAGGAAGATTTTATTGGCCAGTGTGAGAGCCAACAGCTGACTGACATGAATGTTTGCTTGCATGCAAAAAAATCGATAGCTGCATTTGCCACAAGTGGGAAAAATTTAAATCTGCATGGCATTTTACTCCAAATGGCTCAATAGCTTGCTTAAACTCAACGTTGATTCTGATTCCGCAGAACTGGGTTGGGTGTGAAAAAGTATTTGTTGTTAACATTCTTTTTTCATTCAGTTTTTTCCAGTTATGAGTCCTTTTTTAAAGCTGATTGTTTTGTGTTCATTTTGTTTAGTTCTTTTTTCGTAACAGATTTAATGTTTAGTATAGAGCTTAGAAAAAATTCAAAGTGTGAGATAGGTAAGAAGTAAGGCATGTAGCAACATCAGCACAGCAAAGGGCACTCCTTTAAAGGCAAGGAAGGGCAAAAATATTTAAGTTCAAGTGAACAAGAAAATATTCACTACTATTTAAGTAAAAAATTGCAATCGAACTAAAACCTTAACTACAGTTAAGTGTACGCAACTTCAAATGACTTAACCAAAAAAAATAGTACGTAAATAATTGTATACACATTCATATTGGATTATAAATGAACATTTAATTTACCAAGAAAACTCATTCTACCATAACTTTGTAATATTACACGAATATATTGAAACACTTGAACAATCCGGATATTATAATACAAAACATCATTAAACATACCAACTTTTTGATAACACAAAACATCATGGTAAATATTGTTTAATTGTATATAAATGTGTGTATTATTTGAATTGAATTATTGCCTTGTTGTGTTTCATATGTTAAACATTTTTATTGTTGAGGATGAATGTCAAGAACACACCAGCCTAACAACCAAAATCCTTCTGATAATTTCCAACACTCTAGTTAAAGAAACTTATTACATTCTACTCGTCCACAACAACTACGTGAGAGAAAGAAATGTCATCAAGAGAATCATGTGTTTAAATGCAATGTAATGTGTTGTGACTAGTTTGAAATGTAATTTTGTTGAGAGTGGCTTGTTTTGTTTTAATGTAGATGGCCTCCAATATCTGAAGATTTTTTTTACTGTGTGTATATGTGAGTATAATTGTGTTATCAACTAATATCTGTCTAATATTATGTACATGGCTATGTTTTACTAAGAAATGTTCTTTAATAGAACTAAGATCAGAAAGGTGACAGGTAAGTCTACAGGAGAGTGTGGTTGTAGTAAAACAATATACATATTTTAAATCAAATTTCAAGTGGGCAGTGACCAACCACAACTGCCAGTTTCATACGTTTTGATGAAATCATCAGGCAGTCAGTGTGTGAAAATGGGATCCCTTAGCTCAGGCAAGTCCAAGATGGTAAAAGTGAAGATGGCATTTGTATCATGTCCACTTGAAATTTGATTTAAAATATAAAGCTCTGACGTTTAATATGGAAGACAGCACTCTTTTTTTTTTCTGTATGCAACCATAACAGACTCTTTTGGAAACTGCTTATTTTTATTATATATATATATATATATATATATATATATATATATATATATATATATATATATATATATGCATTGGAAACATAGAAAAACAGATAACCCTTTAACAACCAAAATCCTAAACAGGATCAATGTAATTACTAAAAATAAAGAAATAGTCTTCTGTTGGGTACCCAGTCATGTCGGCATAAAGGGGAATCACAGAGCTGATCAGGCAGCAAAAAAAAGCACTAGAACTGGAACCCGCAAAGGATAAAATTCCCTTCACAGACGTAATAGCAACAATTAACAAACACCAAATGAACAAATGGCAAGAATCATGGAATTCTTACACCAGTAACAAATTACATGCAATAAAGGAACAAATTGGAGAAATAAATGACTCCAGTGAAATGACTAGAAAAGAACAAGTAACATTATCAAGACTGCGTATGGGCCACTCGACCATCATCCATTCTTAACTCCTTAGGAAGGAGGCAGCTCCAATCTGTACACCATGCCAGGAGGCTTATACAATATGTCACATTTTGACAAATTGTTTAGACTTGAAGCAAACTTGCCAAAAGTACTACAAACAAACAAACCTGAAAGAACTATTCCTCCAAGTAAAACCTTCGAAAATACTTGAATATATAAGAGGAACTGGTCTTTATAACAAAATCTAGAAAAGATTGAAATAAACACAAATATACCAAACTATATACCTCCATGAAGCTGCTTACTTCAAGATGCCTACTCAAACCAAGAAATATATTTAACTTAAGATTCTTTTAAAGTCACTCAAAATCATTTTCGGCATAAAATGACCCCTAAGGTTGGAATGCCGTTAAACTAAACAACCAAACCACACATATATATATATATATATATATATATATATATATATATTAGTGAATATACCTGATATCCAATGTCACTAGCATGACTTGGAGTTTCATGCAGTTCTTGCAATCTTCAGGTGCAGAATATATTCTGATCGTCATAGAGTTCGCATTCTCATGGTGATGATTCAAAATTGTGTGTTAAAAATATCTATACAACTGAATGTTAGCTCTATCACAGATATTGCGTGCTTTCTACTAAGTATTGCATACGCACACACACACACACACACATATAAAATATGATCATCCATTTATATGATGACTAATTAAGTCTTTTCCTTATTATACATATATATATATATTTTAGAATTGGACATAGTCCGACAATTTATTTATTTATAAAAAGAACGTTAAACATAATATATAATATATATATATATATATGTCGGTTGTCTTTCGAATCTGAAGATGATGTGTCGTATCTTCCTCTTATCTGTAAATTCAGAGGTAGGTCTGCAACCCCATGCTGGAGGCGCAGAGTCTGGAACAGTGTGGGCACTGAAAGTTCATTGTCGTAATCACTGTTGATGCTGCCCTGTGGTGTTGATCTCTGGAAGCGGTGAGCTCTTCTGGTGTCGAGCATCCTCAAAGGTGACAGCAGCATAATGGATTGTGATTCGCCAACATGGTCGATCACTGACGCGCTCCTCTAGTTCTTTGAATTTCAGATTGCACCCCTGGAGATTTGCTTTCACAGTGTCTTTGTACCGTTTCTTTAGACAGCTTTGGTTTCTCTTTCCGTGCAGGAGCTCTCTCCGTACAGCAGACATCTTGGCAAGTGGTGGTCCTACATGTGGATGACATGAGTTGGGCCTTAATGAGCCTGGACTCAATGCTTGAGGAGTGAGCATGATCCAGGATCTCAAGTTTGGTAACTCGGTCCTGCCAGCGAATTCTGAGTATGGAACGGAGAGCTCACATGTGGAAGTTCTCCAGCTTCTTGATGTGTCTATGCTCTAGACGCTCTATTTATTTTAAACAGTATTTATTTAATCTATAGTCGGTTATTTGTGGCTTCCGATTTGAGCCTTCTTATGATTAGCCCACTATAAGGGATTTATGAATGAGTAAATAAAACTCAATAAAGTACATCTTAAGAACAATCAAGTCTGGAGTATAACAATAATAATTTATATAAATATTAATAAGTAGTTTCATATTGTAGAAAAACAGTAGTAATGTTCATAGATGGCACATGGTTGCTATTTAAGTAAGATTAAATAAAAAGTTTTCAAGAGTTTGTAAAAGTACTTAAGTGTTTTTGAGAGATGCTAGTTTCATTTGGTAATATATCCTGTGAATAAGAAAAAGGAGATAGAATGAATGAAAGAAGTTGTTGCTTATTTCAGGTGTGCTCATTTCTTATTGGTCAATATTTATTTATTTGGGATTTTATTTAACCAACTTCAACTGGAAGTTATGCGTGGAGCCTATTGCGCAAAGCCCTAAATTTGTCATTTTGTTTGAAGCTATGAAAGAGGTAACTTCCTGTTTCAGCTCTCAGTGTCACTACACATCTTTCAGCCCGTGTACTCGAGAAAACTTAACAAAGAAGATGCAACCTCCAACAGGATCCAAACGTGCTCTCTTTTGCAGCCTGATCCAATGCACTTTTATTGTTCAGTTAGGAAAAGCTTCACAATAAAGCCAGGTTAAATTTTGCGTTTAAAGCACTCACCCGTTCACATTTTTTTTCCCAAACACATTCTTTAAATTAAGTTTTCTTGATTACAAAGGCTGGTAGATGAAAGAAATACTGTTTGGGTTGACCCAAGTCTTGTGAGTTAAATTGGGAAGATGGATTTTGTTTGCCAATGGTTTTGCTAGCATGAAGTCACAAGTCATCATGACTGAGTGTTTGAGTGTGCTGGTCTTGTTCAAACTGTTGATCATGCCATATGATGTGTCTCTCTCGTAGAAATTGTAATTAAGGTCCACTCAACATAGTTGTAGTATAACCCACAAGTGGGCTTTATGATAGTTGAACAAACAAAATATGTGCCTGAGCTGGCGTCTGCAACGGGGATTAGCTAGTGTTTCTATTAAACAAACATATTCAAATATGAGCGGCCTACCATTATGTATGTATGTATGTATGAAAAAATGTTGAAAGATGCGATTCTTACAAAATTCTGATGTTTGTTCATTTGTAGTAAAAAAGATGTTTCCTAAAACCATCTTTCTTTGCTAGGAAGTGTGTCAGCTTATTCGTTCTCTCAGTATTGTCCGCGTATTTTTTCCTTTTTTTCTAATTATCAACGAAGATGAATTAATTATTTGTTTTGAATAATTAATTAATAAATGAGTGATTTATCGAGACTTCCATTATGATTTTATTAGAGCATTGACTTGGTCAAAGAAATAATGAAAAAAAAATTTTAAAAAAATGAAGGAAGGTTTACCGGAAGTTTCGGTTCGTAGTGAAGACAACGCGCATGCGCAGTGCGTTTGTTGATAACATGTCTGCCACAGACGAAGACAACGAACTCCGGGACTTGTTGGTTCAAACACTCGAATCGAATGGAACTCTTAGTAAACTCAGGGTTTGTAGAAACAAAAGATAAATGGACGAAAAGATAAAACAAGAAAATTATATCATTCCCCATTTCCTCTTGTCTGTGTAAATTGCATGGCGTTGGTTGCATTTTTAAATCGCTTCTTATTTTCCTCCTGATGTATTTTCTTGTTTTAGTCTTTTAGAAATCCTTTTTTTTCTCCTAATTTCATATTGGAATTATATCTTTATTGAATTCGTATTTAAATAGTTTCTTTGAAATGATCTGTTAAACAAAAACGAATTGTTTAATTTTGTATTAAGGCGAAAAAATAAACTGTTTCTCATTGAAATAAGAAACACCATGAAGTATTTTTTTTTTAAAACATCGGTTGGAAGTGTGTTTACTTTAAATAAACACTTGTTTTTTTCTTTTAGCCTTGAGAAATCGTTTTTCTTTTTTCTCTTGATTTTTCTGTTTTTTGGTAAAATTTGTGTGTATTTTTTCTCCATGAAAATACAAAAAAAAATGTCATGATGCCAAATATTTTTGATAAAGTTTAATTTTCAATATGAAATCTTAACATTCGGTTACGTTACCATTTAATAATTTTCGATTTTTTTTATTTTCTTCAAAATGTTGACAGTTTTTTTTATGCTCCTGTCTTTTAAAATTCATAAAATATAGGAAGAATTTCCG
Organism: Acanthosepion esculentum; assembly: GCA_964036315.1. NCBI lineage: Eukaryota > Metazoa > Mollusca > Cephalopoda > Sepiida > Sepiidae > Acanthosepion > Acanthosepion esculentum. The sequence goes on from OZ038515.1 coordinate 42,595,180, forward strand.
TAGAGTGGAAAATTTTCCATTTCGACAGTTATTTTTTGAAAAAAAAAAAAAAATTCAAAAATCAAAATAAATAAAAAAAATGAAATAAAAAGTCTTTTTTTTCATTTTTTATTTTATTTAAGATAATCAAACTGGAAAACCGAAAGAATTTTATAATTGTTATCTTTTAGTGCCAGTTTGATGAGGTTCGTTACTATTATTTAAGACTGCTTTTTAAAACCTCAATCAAGCCAACCAAAGTGATCAATCATACTTGTAAAATCTGCAAAATCTCACATTTCAATGCAAGAATGTGTGTGTGTGTGTGTGTATATATATATATATATATATATATATATATATATATATATATATACACACACGCACACACAACCAGTGTATGTAACTTAATGAATGTATGTGTGGTTAAGGCCTGCTACTGGTAACATGTAACCCAGTACAATCTGCCCCCTTTTCTGAAGCTGAGGGGGGTGGCATTTCACCCCAGAGGAAAAAAAACAAGACCTATCAAAGGGTGGATGAGCTTTTTTTTAGGAGCCAACATTGCGCGGGGACGTAGAAATATCTGGGTTGGTGTCCAGGCATGAGGGACCCCCCCCCCCATTTGCTTTGGGTCTCTGTTTTGGGTGAGAAGGACCTCTGGATCTTTTGGGGACATTCGAGAACTCGTATAAAACATGGAGATCACTTTTGGTCTCTGCTTGTTTTAACCTTTGTTGGGTCACATTTTCATTTGCTGAAAAGTGTGTGTGTGTGTGTTTTAGCGCCCTCAAACTTTGTATCCACACACATGAAAAAAACAAGAATCTATATTTATTTTTATTCGTTTTTAATTCAAAATTGCTAAATAAAATTCTAAAATATCTTTTGATTGCTAAATGAAAATTAAAAATAGCAATTATTTTAATTTTATTGGTTACCCATTTAGATGTCGATGTGTCAACATCAGTAAAATTTTTTTAGCCATTTGTTGATCGATCAGTGTTTGTGCGACTGGAATTAATTACTTTTTTTTCTTTTTTAAAATCTGTTGTATAGTAATCGATATTCGAACTCCAAGCTGATTTTCAAGATTTGGAACATTGGCGCAACACAATCTTTCTAACCATATTCTCCCTCCATTGACGTTTTTTTTTTTTTTACCACTTCTTGTTTGGTGGATAAAACGTGTATTTTTAATTGACAGAGACATCGGTGCACAAATCTAGCAAAAAAAAAAATGAAAAAATACCAGTTTAGTGTTTAACTTAACAAGTAAATAGGCTCTCCTTCTTCCAAAGATTGACGCAACATAATCTTTCTCTTTCATTTTTAATTTCGACTAAAAAGTTTGATTGCTGTCTGACTGTAACAGTTTTTTTTTTACACATACCCTGACTCCGGGAGTTTGTGTTCGTGCCCGGGTACTTGAAACCGAGATTTCACAGATTTTCAACAAAAACAGATTGTTAAAAAAATTGGCGCAATATAATCTTCTTCACTTTCATTTTTAGCTGAGAAAATCTGTTTTTCCTTATCTCAATAGTTCAGCTTTAATTTTCGTTTCAAATATGCGTTTCCGATCTAAACGATATTAATGTGCGAAATTTAAAAAAAGGAAATTTAAAGCAAATTCATATAAATTTTTTTTGGGGGGGGGCATTGCTAAGTTTAGCATTTTTATTTCAAACGTATTTTGCATGCAAACACTGATTTACCTCCCTTGTATCTCACGGAGATCTTTTGAAATAAACTCATATTCTGAGACCTTTGGGCAGAGGCGGGGGGGTTGAAAAGTTATGCTTTCAAATTAAAAAGTAGCGGACAAAGTACAACAGCATTTTTTTTTTTTAATTTTTTTTTTATCTATTTTCTTTTTTTAAGTAATAAAAAATAGTTTAAAAAGATTATTTTTAGCCAGGCTGCAATCTGTCAAAGTTCATGAAAACATTTTTATACAAAAAAAAAAAAAATTTTCAGTTTTCATTAAGGAACTTCTACCATATTGTGCAAAAAAAGAAAAAAAGCTATAGTGTATAAAATTAAAAATGTATAAATTATGTGAAACAATAGAAGGCATATTTCAGTAATAGTTTTTTTTTAATTAAAAAATGGTTATTTTTTTTTTTTTGTTTTCCTTCCTTCATATTCTTAAAAATAGAGAGTTTCTCAGACTCACTATTTTAATCCCTATTTTTGTTAAAAAAAATCTTTTATTCAGTCTCTAAGAGAAGCTCCATATTTTTTCTTTTTTCTTTTATTCTTGAGAATATTCTTCATTTTATTCAAACACCTGGAATGGACTTGCATTTATGTTGGAGTATATATGTACTACCTGGCCTGGGGATTGAACTCACAATTATAATGTCACCATGGGAACTTAAAAGTCAATCCCAGAACCAGGTAGTATAGATATACTCAGACTTAGTAGACACGGGACTAGCAGTAACTGAACAGTACTAAACGACAATTAACCTAGATGACATATTCCTCAACATGAACAGTGGAATGAGAACTTTTCTACCACCGTAATTTTTTTATAATCAGTTCAAAATTCTCTGAAGTTTACCAGCATCAACACACACCTGAAGAAGGCTAGAGGGCATAACTTTTTTATTACTTTTGTTTAATTTTTTTAATCATTTCACTCCAATCAAGGCAGTAATGCCACTAAGATGTAAGGGGTTTACTGAGTGTGAAAAAACATTATTAAGGATAGAGGACAATAAAAGAACAGCAATTAAGTCGGAAGAACAATTAATATTGCATTTAAATTTTTGAAAATCAAAGTTGACTGGAAAGCAACAAGCCCGAAGAGAAGAAACTATTAGTATAGAACTTACAGTCACATCTAGCCGTTTCAACTGTAAAATGATGAGGCCTTGCCGCCAATCTAGTATTGCGCTTAAATTCATAAAGTCTACATATAGAGGAGAGTTCTTCTGAACAATTGCCATGAAAGGATTTACACTATTTACATTATTTGGACTATTATCCTCATCTTTGTTGCAATGTTCATCACAACGTTTCGGCTGTTGAACGCTCTGGCCTTCTTCAGGTGGTTGGAATTTTGCTCACTGTTCTAGTTCCACGTGTCGTGTCTAATGGCTGTCAGTTATCAGTTATCTCCTATTAATTCCCCTCTCAAAGTTCTCTACTGCCTTAACCAGGTATTGAACTCACACTCTTTGGGTATTGTCACTGGATCTAACTAACACCTTTATCCACTGTGCTATGTGTCCTTGAAAAGGTTTATAGAAAAGGCACAGAGAAGCTATGGTACAGCAATGAGAAAGGAAACTGCTTTTAATTATGTCATTTTATATTTACTAAGGCTGAACGGAGTGGATAGGTCTATCAGTTGTGAGAGTCTGGATTCAAAGTCCATTACTCTGATGGTTTTACAACTTTCCTTTAAGGTGTAAATTCATTTTTGTGACGCCACCTTTTAATAAAATAACATTCTACCTTACATGCTGCATATGGAAGAATTAAAAATAAAATCAGTTTTAGGGCCTTTCACAATGGAAGGCTCAATTGGGTTGACAGACTCATGGCTTTCAGCTTCCCTTTATCCTCATTGTCTTTATGGAAATGTGACTTTGAACGAAACATAAAAAACACCCCCCTGCTCATGAACAATCAGTTGCATTATAAGATGACTTCCACAAAGGATTTATCAAACAATTTGTATGAACAGTACTTGTGAAAATTGCATGGTTTTCCTACTTGAATTTTTCTGATGAATCATAATTCAGCAAACATGGACCCTGGGGCCTGCAATAAAAGACGTAGTATCAAGAGCACAGGTTTTCCCATGACATCACTTCTTTAACTACCATCACTTTTTTGTAATATTTATTGTTTTAAAAAGCGATCATTAGAACTGGAATAAAACCTAAAGTTATGATGAAAGTGAATTTATACATTTTCTTTGTTCTTGAGAATTGACAACAAAAATAAACACTGTGTATTTATTACATTATTTATTGGAATGGTTGGCAAAACATCGACTAATTGCCAGTTGACTTAAACTTTACAAAATGGTAAATAATAAGGATTTCCTTTTAGTTGGTTCACAGATTTTAATAATTTAGTAAATGTTTATAAATTTATGAATAGAAAAGTGTTTTCACATTTATTTCTTTATGAATTGGTAAATGATAAATATTTAATTTCATTAGTTTTCATACAATTGGATTAGTTTTTAGAATGTTGTAAATATAAGATTATTCTTGTAAATATACAATCTAATAAATAAATACTTTTCAATATTTTTGTTGTCAATTGTCAAGAACAAAAAAAAAATTAAATTCACTTTCATCATGTTTGTTTTATTCCAATTCTAATGACTGCTTTTTAAAACAATAAACATTGTGGAAGAGTGAAGATAGTTAAAGAGGCTCTGTCTTATTACAGGTACGTTTATCCATGTTTGCTGATAATTCTTCATTTAAAATTCCCCTATTGCATTGTTAAATGTTTGAGCTTAACACTTTTAACAAAATATTACAATAACAATCATAAGTATGAATGAAGGTCATTATTTAAAGAAGTAAGGGGGTACAAATGAAAATATTTTAAATTGGCAAGTTTTTTCAATTTCACTGAAGATGTTAAATTGTATATGAGCATTATCATTTCCTTTACCTCCCCTTTCTTTCTTCTTATTCATGTATGTTTCATTTTTCTCGCTAAAATCTGCTATTGTCCTGGGTATGACGATAAACTATGTCCAACAGCAAGGCCTCTGATAATACGTTTTTGAAAAAATAATGTTGCCAGCTGTACATTTTTTAAAAAATATTACCAGCTATACGTTTTTTTTTTTTTTTTGTTTTTTTTTTGAGAGAATAGTGTTGCCGGCTATACGTTTTTGAAAAATAATATTACCAGCTATACGTTTTTGAAAAATAATATTACCAGCTATACGTTTTTGAAAAATAATATTACCAGCTATACGTTTTTGAAAAATAATATTACCAGCTATACGTTTTTGAAAAATAAATAATATTACCAGCTATACGTTTTTGAAAAATAATATTACCTGCTATACGTTTTTGAAAAATAATATTGCCAGTTATACGTTTTTGAAAAAATAATATTACCAGCTATACGTTTTTGAAAAAATAATATTACCAGCTATACGTTTTTGAAAAATAATATTACCTGCTATACGTTTTTGAAAAATAATATTGCCAGTTATACGTTTTTGAAAAAATAATATTATCTGCTATACGTTTTTGAAGAAATAGTATTACCAGCTATACGTTTTTGAAAAAATAATATTACCAGCTATACGTTTTGGAAAAATAGTATTACTAGCTATATGTTTTTGAAAAAATATTACCAGCTATACGTTTTTGAGGGAAAAAAAAATATTAACAGAAATAGATTTTTGACAAAACAAAAATATTACCAGAAAAAAAAAAGTTGTCGGCATTAAATGACCCATTGAGGTTGATGTGCCTTAAAACAAACCAAACTGAAACCTGCTATGTTTTCTGTCTTTCTGCACAGTCAAAACAGAATGGTCCATTATTTATTTGAGGCACTGGCATGGTGTTATGCATATGTTAATTAATGGAGGAACAAGCAGAATTATAATTTGGTTAAAAGAGGTTAAAGGTCATTTTCATTTTATGTTCACGAGGCATTCTAAAACCAGACAAGTACAGTCCAACTGCTTTAATCTGGCACGCCATGATCTGGTAAATCCCATTCTCTGGAAATTTGTTTTTTTAATCAGCTGCATTTAGTTTGTTGATTTTGTTCACTTTTCTCTAATTTTTGTGACAGTGAAATCCAAAGGCATACTGGGATAGGCAAAAATGCATTCCAAAAGCTAATCGGAGTACTGAGAAATAGAAAAATTTCGATAGAAACATAGAAAAGAGTATTAAACTGTTATGTAATCTCTGGCTTCCTGTATGGTAGTGACTGCTGGAAAATCTCCTCAAAGATGAAGAGATTTGAAGCAACAGAAATATTGTTCTACAGAAGGATGCTGAGGATATCATGGACTGAACATGTGAGCAACAATGAAGTTTTAGAGAAAATGGAAACAAAAAGGAAACTTATACTTAACATCAGGAAGAGATACTCGAAATTTCTAGGACACATAATGAGAAAAATGGAAAATCTGATACTCACATGACAGCTTGAGTGACGGAGGAAAAACAATGTGTAACATACTTAGTAGGCTTGAATAAATAGATGGCTGAACAGGGTTTAGGAGAGATAATAGACAAAATTTATTAAGAGCTACAAAGAACAGGAAATTGGAGAGGAACATGGCACATGAAGAAGTGTGTTGAGTGCCTATGAGTGCAGTACCACACATTGTTTCCAACTTTCCGCAGCAGCTGAATGTTTTGGTGATAAGGTCTTGCTCATTTCTTCTTGTGCTGATCCAATCCGGATGCCCCACAAGTGAGCAGGAGTGGCAGATGATGGTACTAGCAGTAAGAAGTGTAAGCATAAATCTTTGCCTATGTTTGTAATAGATAAAGATATTTGATGGTTGACTCAAGGGCCTTTCAAGGGGTGAAAAACTGTTACTCTTATTTACTGTTTTACCTTTGATAACACAGCAATGTACCATATATACTCGCCTATTTTGAAGCTAATTTTAAGGGGGTTGCATCATACATGTGATATAAAATTAGCATATGTACTGCTGGCCCTGGCTACGCCTTGGACAACACTCTATATCCATTTACTGTAGTCAAAGTAGCTTCAAAATTAGATCTTCAAAAGTCGCATGATATGCAAATGTATATGCTATGTGTAGAATGAGCTCATAAGACTGTTTACATTGTTTGGGGGGGGGGATTTCTGTCAGCCGATGTTTTCTGTGGTCTGGCAGTGGTTAGATGCCAAGGATGCTGGATCAAAGAGGTGGAACTGTACTTCAAGTTCTGACTTACTTTTTAAAATTTTTTTCCTGACCTTGAAGCCTCCCAACTGGTTTCAACAGGAAATAGGTCACACCCTCGGCCCTGATTGTGTTTTATTACTGATATTTACTAAATTTAATTTGTTATCAAATGTGAAAAGGTAAGAAGATGGATTTTTGGAAGATTATGTTGTCCCAGGGGACCATCTGGATTGAAAATCACGTTGTGAAATCCCAATTTTTATGTAAACATTGAAAACTGATGCTAGTTAGCTATGAAAACAAGCCCAAGCAAATTGTTGTTGTATCATATTATAGGGGAATGGGAAGGAGCATTCTGATCACTTGCTACAAATTGGTGACACAGGAGGGCCAAAGCAACTAGATGACAGCCTCTGTATCAATATAGACAGGGTGAATGGGAAGGAGCATTCTGATCACTTGCTACAAATTGTTGTTTACAGTTATTTTTAGTCACACTAACACAACATGGGTTGCATGTAGTTTGTTGGTATGCACAATATTTGCAGGATCAATGCTATTGGGGTCAGCTGATGACACACCCAGCACGTCTTTGTGATATGTTGAGAGAAACATAAAAAAAAAAAGAAAAAAAAAAAGAAGCAATTTCAGTTGAGTTTTAATTTTAAAATGTCTTGATTTGTGCATGGGAATGAATATTTATTAAAATTTTTTAAGGGTTATAAAATTAATTTAGGTTGTTCATTTGAGGAGAAGATGGGTAGTATTGTGGTTATTGCTCTTCACTTTACTGATACCTTTTGGGAAAAGCATGAACTCACTTACCCCTGGTTTACAGCCATATCACATTGAAACACCGGTTGTCATATCATCATTGAAGGTAAGCAATGTTCAACCTGGTCAGTACGTAGATGGGTGACCGCTGGAGAATACCAGGTTCTGTAAGCCTGGATGTGTGGGTGGAGTAATGAATAAAGGCTCAGAATGAGAAATTGGAGAGCCAAGTTCAAATTTCAGTCGGGCTCGTTATATTCATTTACATGCAAATACCCTTTGGAAATGTATGAATCCACTTCCCCTCCCAGCTATGGGTTAAATAGTAAAACTTTTATCAGAAAATCATTATTATCTCCAAAACATTCTTACAATCTAAAAATATAATAAGCAGCTGTAAAAAACAAATCAATAATTTTTTTCTCTGTGTTCTGCTTCACTGACAGATATCACAACAAAAAATTTCAACAGTTGCATACTATAAGGATTGACAGAAAAGTGAGTAGTTTAGTGAGCACTTGGGTCAGTCACTCTCCCATAAACACTATGCATGCCAAGGCAGCCAAAGCAAAAAAGCTGTTACCCATTTAGTCAAACATGAGAAGGTCAATATGTTAATCTGAAGGATTTAAGATTTTTGCAAAAAAAAAATATGCAATCCAAATTATAAAAATTTGGATTGAGAGAAAAGTAAAAAGATGAGTTATTATTTCCAGTTGGACTAATATCCTCATCTTTGATTACTCTATTTTGGATGTTGTGCTCTCTAGCCTTTATCAGGTACCTGTCAATCTGGGTAACATGTAGGGAATTTTGAACTAAACCCTTTAAATCAAACTCCAGCGGTACATGGTCCTCATTCCACTGTCCGGTTCAGCATTAATTGTTTAGTTATTGTCAGTTTTGTTTCTGAGTTCATTTCTAGCCCAGGGAATTTTATTCTAGCTTTTACAAAGCAAAAAGATATTTTTTGTCATTCAAGAGTACCACATAATTTTATTTTTTTTGTCACCTTTGAAGTTTATTGTCATTCTATACTGAACTTGCTAAAACTTGTCTAATATTCTAAACCGGTTTTGTTACGAGCAAATAAACATAAAAAACATACATCCACATATTTTGTTAGTAAGCCATGATTCAAAACTGTAATTATTCTGTTGTCTTTGTTTAAAAATAATATTTTTATTTGTTGTGGTTAGAAAATGGATCTTAAGCTTAACAAAAATTCAATTTTTAGTGTCATAATTTTGAATACATTTATTTAGCCTAAAATATAGATTTTGAGCATGAGTAATAATAGACCCTTTATCTCAACAATCAGTCTAGTATTTATCAGGGCTGTGGAGTCACAGTCAAAAGCAATTAAGGGGTTACTGTAGTCTGTAAAACTATTCCAGTTGAATTTACACTTTATCTAAAAAGTCTTACATTATAGAATTTTATTTTTATTATTTCTTCTACTTTATATTTACTGTTTCCTCTAAAGAAATTCATCTTGGCTTCTTTTTTAAAGTCATTTTAATTTTTTGTACTTATTTTGTTTTTGCAAAGACTATATATGTAAAAAAAAATTTAATAGAATTTTTATTTTTGTTACATTTTTTATATCCTGTAAAAAATTGTATTTCAACTTATGTTATAAAGTAGTTTAATTTTTGTTTTGGACTTATTTCTTATTCGAAAAGAGATATATATATATATATATATATATATATATATATATATATATATATATATATATATAAAAAGTCTTAGATTATAGCATTTTTATTTTTATTGTTATTTCTTTTCTATCCTTTCAAAGATTTTGACTATAATTCTGTTAGAAAATCTTGAAGAATGAATAGGTATGATATAAAAGCCACTATATCTTTGTTCTTTGATATAAACCAGTTCTAATGATATAGGCCTACTTAAGTTAGGAGCATATGCATAGGCTTTATGAGATTTGTAGGCCATAATCACTCAATTAGAAAATCTTGAGTGAATAGGTATGATATAAAAGCCGCAATATCTTTATTCTTTGATATAAACCAGTTCTAATGATATAGGCCTACTCAAGTTAGGAGTGTATGCATAAGCTTTATAAGATTTGTAGGCCATAATCACGTAATTAGAAAATCTTGAAGAATGAATAGGTATGATATAAAAGCCACTATATCTTTATTCTTTGATATAAACCAGTTCTAATGATATAGGCCTACTCAAGTTAGGAGTGTATGCATAAGCTTTATAAGATTTGTAGGCCATAATCACTTAATTACATTAAGAGGAGTTTGAGGTGCCAAAAATAGATGAGTTGGAGGCAAAGGTTTTGTGTTCTGACTCCACAGTCCTGGTATTTATAAGAGGCTTATGACAACATTGTGCTTAAGCACCGGTTCCTTTACGATCACCTAAGTTAAGCAATGTCAAGCCTTGTTAGTACTTAGATGGGTAATCGTTTAAGAATACCAGGTGCTGTAAGCTTTGACGTATGGGTGGTGTAATGGTTAATGGCTCTGAATTTAATCAGTCAGCCAAGTTTCAATTCCAGTTGGGTTTTTTATATTCACTTAGGCACAAATACCCTTGGGAAAGATATTAACTCCCCCCAAATTTTTACAGTTTAAAAATATTTTCTGGCTTTAAATAACCTGCAAAGGATTGATAAGCCATAAAAAATGAATGAATTAATCAATCAATTCTCCGGATTATAAATGCATAGAAACTACAGAGGGTCACAAAGTGAGGGTTCGGTTTATATATTGATTGTAATATAGAATTGATCTCCCACTTTATACCACACTATAATTTCTTGATTGTTTATCAAATTCTGATTAGGTATAAATCCATCTTTTCAGCTAAGTTTTAATTAGTAAGGACTTGTGTCATTAAATTGTTATTGCAAAAAATAAAATTTCTTACAATCTAAAAATATTTTCTGGCTTTAAATAACCTGCAAAGGGTTAAGCCATAGAAAATGAATCAACATATTTATAATATCTTAATATTTACATTGTGTCTTGTTTGTTTAATGGCATGTCAACTCTTTATGGGTCATGTAATCCCCAAATTTAATTTTCTTTAGAGCTTTGAAGTAATAAAGAAATGTTATTCTGCTTTCACAATTGAGTACATGGTAGATGATACTCAGCTTTTGGGCATATACATATTTGCGTGGCTCTAATTACTAGAGGCGGTGATATGTGTGTTTTATGTTGTAGTTTTGTGGAAGTTATATTTTGGTGTACCGTTTGATTTAAGAATTTGTAGGATATTAAATGAATTGATGTCATGGAATAGTTCTTTCATGTTGGTTGTTTGGTTGATTTCATTTAGCGGCATATCAACCTCTGTGCTATCTAATGCTGAAACCTAAATATTTTGAACGCAATTGCATGTCTTCAACTGCAGATAAAATGCACTGTTGGTAATTGTACTACAAACAGGTATTGTTGGTCACTTTACTATGAAAATGTATTTCTATACTTTCATAGTGTTTTGTTTTTGTTTTGGGGTTCAGTATTTGTCCATAGCTGGGTCCATAACAGGTTCTACCACCCTGGGTCAGAGTGGACCTGGGGGCAACATGTAAGCAATTCTAAGGAATGTTAGAGAATGTGGTACATTAAATGGAAGGATGAGAAGAAATGCAAGTAGGCAAAATAGGAATGGCTCAATGAAAAGTGACAGAAAAAATGAGGATCATAGATATGGTAGCTATGGATAAAAGAATAAGAGAAATAACAGGACAAAAGATATACTCATTGACAGGATGCATAAAATCAAAAAAGGGACACTCCCAATAGAAAAAGAAAAAATATTACAGAGATGGAATGAATATGTTGGAAAACTCTTTCCTGACAAAATAGGGAGAACTACAGTATGCAAAATACAGAACGACCTAAAATATTAAAGTCTGAAATCTGATTGATATTGGACCAGATGAGATTGTAATAGAGATGCTATCAGCCTTAAGTGATTTTGGCATGAATAAGATTGCAAGAATAATAAATATCCCGTTGTTGGATTTATGTTGTGTTGTCGCATACCTAAGGACGATAATGGGTATGTCCCTATTCACATAAATACAGTGATTTTTCTAAACATAGTTTAGATGTGGCACAAGGCCGTTCACATAAATACAGTAGTAAATACTGTATGTTGGTCTGCAGTTGGAGATTCATTATGGAATTCACTTGACTGACTTCTACTTTTGGCAGTTGACTACTTCTACATGCTGCTGGCGAATCTTATGTGTGTTGTTCTTGTCCCAAGCATTATCATTCATTACCAACCTTTGTGTGATTATTCTATTCAGTAAGTCTCTAGGTTATAACATCTCGTATCCAAGAATTTAATCTTTGCTGATCGTTTCCTTTATGATGATGGTGTTGATGACTAAATTCACCACCAATGTGCAAGTTCAGGACTAGAAGCTTCCAGTTTCACCAAAACCTCCCATCATCCATTCTCTGTCGTTGTTTGGGTTTGCAAGAGTTGATTTGTGGTGAAAAAATCAGAGTAGAAGAAAATACCGATGATGTGAATTTGCTTAAGGTGGACCTCAACTTGCCAGGAACTGACCCACACATGATCTTTCTTTGAGGCACATATGGAATGAGACTTGCAGAATCCAGATAAGAAACTGCAATGGACTGCTGCTGTCATAATTTCAAGTGGCGCCTTCTGTAGCATGTCCATCATGTGTAGTCCTCTTTATCCGCTGGTTCAACCATTGAGATCTGTTGTAATTGTCATCTGTTTGTTCCACTGTTGGTGATTTTGGGGTTGGTCATGCTTAGTCTAAGTCCTTGTCTTCGACTTTGCAGCCAAAGGTGGCCCTACCAAGAGTTTAGAATGCCCGATGACATTGCTCTCAGAGTCATTGGAAAATTAAGTATACAGCAGTGGTAATATACTGGAAGACCTTACTAGATCCATTTCTGTAGCTCTGCCAAAGAAGCCAAGTGCAAATGAATGCAAGCTCCATTGGACAATCAGTTTAATGATCCACATGACTAAGCTTATTGGGATTTTGATGAATAGAGTGCGTGGAGGAGTTAGAGAGGAAATAGGATGAGAACAGTGCAGTTTCATTAAAGATACTGGAACAAGAAATGTAATCATTATGATCAGAATGATATCAGAGCAGTACAAACAGAGCTGGACATATACCTATGTTTTATAGACTACAGATGCATTTGATAAGATACAACATAAAGACCTATTTGAACTGGTAGGGAAACTTGATTTATTTTGGAAAGTCGGAATAATCCAGAATAAACACAGGGAGCAAACTGCCTGCATATGGATAGAAAATGAGTACGTACACTAAAAGCGAATGAGGCGTAAGGCAAGGATGCATCTTCTCACCAGATTCATTTAATCTTTACAGCGATCCTATGATAACTAGAAGTCCTACAAGGATTTAATTTTGGTGGGCACAATCTTAACATCGTAAAATATGCAGGTGACACTGCATGGCTGGTAGACATAGGAAGGGAACTTCAGGCACCCCTAGATCAGGGTTTCTCAACCAGTGGGGAATCCCCCCCCCAGGAGGAACACTCTTAGAAAGGGAGAGGATGACATCTTGATTTATAGTGAAAAGGGTGCATTGGGCAAAATATGTTGATAACCACTTGTCTGGACAATGTAGTAAATGAAATCAGGAAGAAAAGACTAGCCTTCAGTTGTAAAAAGATAGACTGTATCTTTGTCAACAAGAACACCACCCCAAAATGTGATCTATCAATTAGAGATGTCACAATCAAGTAAGTAGGAAAATTTAAATGTCTGGGAAGTGTTTTAATAGATGACGTAAACTGACGCGGGAATCTGAAGGTGCAGTGGAATACTGAAAGATGCCTTCTAAAAGCTAAATAAAGTATTAAGAAACAGGAAAATTGAAATGTCTGGGAAGTGTTTTAATAGATGACGTAAACTGACGTGGAAATCTGAAGGTGCAGTGGAATACTGAAAGATGCCTTCTAAAAGCTAAATAAAGTATTAAGAAACAGGAAAATTGAAATGTCTGGGAAGTGTTTTAATAGATGACGTAAACTGACGTGGAAATCTGAAGGTGCAGTGGAATACTGAAAGATGCCTTCTAAAAGCTAAATAAAGTATTAAGAAACAGGAAAATTGAAATGTCTAGGAAGTGTTTTAATAGATGACGTAAACTGACGTGGAAATCTGAAGGTGCAGTGGAATACTGAAAGATGCCTTCTAAAAGCTAAATAAAGTATTAAGAAACAGGAAAATTTTCCTAGAAACAGAAAAGATTGAAGAAGAGAGATTGATGAGATGGCAACAGAAATGTAGTTCTACAAATGGATACTGAGAATTCTTTGGATTGAATATGGGAGTAACAAAGTTTTAAGGAAAATGAAAATAGAAATTTCTAGGGTACATAATGAAGAAAGAGGGCTTAGAGAATTGGACCTTCACAGAACATTGAAGGCAAGGACAGACTGAGGGTACTGAGTAATCTACTTAAGAAACTTGTGTAAATTGATGGCAGAACAAGGAGTTGAACAGGATAGAAAAAAAAAGCGAATATTGCTAAGAGCTACAACAGACAGGAAGTTGGGGAGAGCCATGATCGCCCACATGTGGGACATGGCACATAGAAGATAAAAAAGAAGAAATATCAAGTTCGAATCTAAAGTAATGTGTTAAATTCTTGAGATGAGTCATTGTTATAATTATTTTTCTGTAAGAGGAAAAATTCTTGATATACTCTTGTCAAGTGAAGCTAATGTGAGAAAAGCTGACAAGGAGAAAACGGGATTCGGATTTCCATTAATTATGGATAACAATGCTATTTTTATTTTCTGCTTGCATTCATTCCTGACCACTGACAATCCCTTTCTTCCTGATTTTCAATGTATTTTTATAGTAAAATCATTAGCAACGCATTTCCATTATACATATAATATCCCTATTCTATCAGTAATGTTTGCATTCATTCCTGACCACTGACAATCCCTTTCTTCCTGATCTTCAATGCATTTTTATAGTAAAATCATTAGCAACGCATTTCCATTATACATATAATAGCCCTATTCTATCAGTAATGTTTGCATTCATTCCTGACCACTGACAATCCCTTTCTTCCTAATTTTGAATGCATTTTTATAGTAAAATCATTAGCAACGCATTTCCATTATACATATAATTGCCCTATTCTATCAGTAATGTTTGCATTCATTCCTGACCACTGACAATCCCTTTCTTCCTGATCTTCAATGCATTTTTATAGTAAAATCATTAGCAACGCATTTCCATTATACATATAATATCCCTATTCTATCAGTAATGTTTGCATTCATTCCTGACCACTGACAATCCCTTTCTTCCTGATTTTCAATGCATTTTTATAGTAAAATCATTAGCAACGCATTTCCATTATACATATAATAGCCCTATTCCATCAGTAATGCTTGCATTCATTCCTGACCACTGACAATCCCTCTCTTCCTGATTTTCAATGCATTTTTATAGTAAAATCATTAGCAACGCATTTCCATTATACATATAATTGCCCTATTCTATCAGTAATGCTTGCAATTCATTCCTGACCACTGACAATCCCTTTCTTCCTGATTTTCAATGCATTTTTATAGTAAAATCATTAGCAACGCATTTCCATTATACATATAATAGCCCTATTCTATCAGTAATGTTTGCATTCATTCCTGACCACTGACAATCCCTTTCTTCCTAATTTTGAATGCATTTTTATAGTAAAATCATTAGCAACGCATTTCCATTATACATATAATATCCCTATTCTATCAGTAATGTTTGCATTCATTCCTGACCACTGACAATCCCTTTCTTCCTGATTTTCAATGCATTTTTATAGTAAAATCATTAGCAACGCATTTCCATTATACATATAATAGCCCTATTCCATCAGTAATGCTTGCATTCATTCCTGACCACTGACAATCCCTCTCTTCCTGATTTTCAATGCATTTTTATAGTAAAATCATTAGCAACGCATTTCCATTATACATATAATTGCCCTATTCTATCAGTAATGCTTGCAATTCGTTCCTGACCACTGACAATCCCTTTCTTCCTTATTTTGAATGCATTTTTATAGTAAAATCATTAGCAACGCATTTCCATTATACATATAATTGCCCTATTCTATCAGTAATGCTTGCAATTCATTCCTAACCACTGAGAATCCCTTTCTTCCTGATTTTCAATGCATTTTTATAGTAAAATCATTAGCAACGCATTTCCATTATACATATAATAGCCCTATTCTATCAGTAATGTTT
Organism: Acanthosepion esculentum; assembly: GCA_964036315.1. Lineage (NCBI taxonomy): Eukaryota > Metazoa > Mollusca > Cephalopoda > Sepiida > Sepiidae > Acanthosepion > Acanthosepion esculentum. The sequence continues at coordinate 42,611,095 of OZ038515.1, forward strand.
GCATTCATTCCTGACCACTGACAATCCCTTTCTTCCTTATTTTGAATGCATTTTTATAGTAAAATCTTTAGCAACGCATTTCCATTATACATATAATTGCCCTATTCTATCAGTAATGCTTGCAATTCATTCCTGACCACTGACAATCCCTTTCTTCCTGATTTTCAATGCATTTTTATAGCAAAATCATTAGCAACACATTTCCATTATACATATAATAGCTCTATTCTATCAGTAATGCTTGCATTCATTCCTGACCACTGAGAATCCCTTTCTTCCTGATTTTCAATGCATTTTTATAGTAAAATCATTATCAATGCATTTACATTATACATATAATAGCCCTATTCTATCAGTAATGCTTGCATTCATTCCTGACCACTGACAATCCCTTTCTTCCTCATTTGCAATGCATTCCTATAGTAAAATCATTAGCAATGCATTTCCATTATACATATAATAGCCCTATTCTATCAGTAATGCTTGCAATTCATTCCTGACCACTGACAATCCCTTTCTTTCTGGTTTTCATTGCATTTTTGTAACAAAATCATTAGCAATGCATTTCCATGATACAGAATATGATAAGCTTGAAAAGAGATTTTCAGTTATAAATATCCAGAATGCAATATATTCTTGTTTTATTTTTTTGTATATGCTTCACTTGGAATTTTTTTTCTCCTTTGGTTTCAAATTAATTTTCTTCTGACAAGAAATGTCAATCTGCTGACATAATCGAAAATGATTTTGCTGCCCCCTATCTGCAAATGTGAACCGAAAAGCATTCATGTTCAGTGATGGTCAATGTCCAATTTTCCAAGCAAGGAGATCGAAAAAAAAAATAGGTTAACATTTTTAGATTGTTTTTCTAAATCCCTAGTAGAATTTGAGTTTTTTATTTGTTTTGTTTTTTCAATTTTGTTTTATTGTTTGATGATATGTAATTGGTTTCTGCATTCAGCCTTTGTGTTTTGACTCAGACATACTTATTATCGCTTTGGTTTTAACCCATTCTCATCTCTTTTTGAGGGACAACATCAATCATGATAAGAGTCAGAATAATTCTAACAGCAACTAGATAACATGAGCCATTGCATATTTTGTTAAGTTCTTTACACTATTAGGTTTTCACTTTCAAGTCTTTTTCAATTATTATGTAGCCATTCTTGTGGGATCAGTTTATTACTTAAGAACAACTGAAAACTGACCACCACTGTAGAATTTCTGTAGAAATAGATATTTCTATATATTCCTAATTATTAATATGTAATAGTTTTTGAAAGATCACTTTATTACTTATTAACAGTATAAAACTGATCTCCCACTTTATATCCAGTAGAATCTTATATTAACATGAGTATAACTGTCTCATAAAAAGCAATTGCATGTTTTGTTCTGTCTTTACTGTTAATACAAAGATTTCACATTTAAAGTTAGAAAATATTTTTAGATTATAAGGGTTTTTTTTTTGTTTTGTTTTTTTTAGATAAATGATTTTTGCTGATACAAGTTCTACTCATTAACCCATAGCTAGGAGGAGAAAGGGTGGATTCTTACTTTTCTAAAGGGTATTTGTGCATAAGGGAATTTAATATATATATATATATATATATATATATATATATATATATATATATTAATAGTAATACTTGTTTGGAAAAAAAGCTCGGATAGCACAACTTGCAGATATGTCAAAACAAATCGATACCCAAGAAAAAAATTGGAAAAAAATAAAAAGAAAGAACTAAAAACATTTGAACACAGTGAAACAAATCGTCCAGTGCCTTAAGTCTTTAGTCCTCCCCCCCAAAAAAAACCCCAAGTGAGTAGTAAAGCTAAAACGTAGAGTTCAGCTTACCCTGAAGATCTGTTTAGGTGAAACCTAGGTAGGTTTTCCTGGCTCTTTAGGATTTATTTGAGATATATATATATATATATATATATATATATATATATATATATTAGTTCACTTATCTATACTCAGTTTTGAGGATTTTTTTTCTCATCCAAATCTAATCTTCATAAATTTTTGGATGAATTTTCATGATTCCTATCACTGTCCCTCACACTATAGCTTTTATCTGGTGTAACTCTCACATAGAAGATGAGTAAGATTGTTTTATGCCAATATTCCAAATGGAGTGAATCTGACTGCTTTGAAAATCAGCATTCAAAATTCCTTTCGTTTTATACATGAATCCTGGCCAAACACCAAGGTGGAAATACTCAACTACCTAAACAAGTTCAAATAACCAATGATTGTTGCAAGTGTTGTTTTAATTTATTTATTTACAAATTAATTTTCATTGTGTAATGAAAGATTTAAATTCTTATAAAATCCTGTGTTTATCAGTCTTTTATTAAGCAAAGAACACCAAAAAAACTAACAGATCTCTACTAGACCTATTGTTGTTTGGAACTATTGTATCAATTTGTAAATTAATTGATATATTCCTGGACCTTCTTGCTATTAAGATTTTCCTAGATTATAAAACATTTTGGTTTATTTTGTTTTACAGCATATCAACACCTCACTGGGTTATTTGATGCCAACAAGACTTTTAGGATAGGTTCATATGAATAGAATGTGTATTCTTTGTAAGAAATCAGTTTGTAGATCAGGAATCATAGACATATTTTTGTAAAGAGTGAAATGTATTGCCGCTAACATTTTTTTAAAAAAATGTATTGCGGGTAATATTTATTTAATTAAAGAAAAAAAAAATGTATTGTGGGTAATATTTTTTTTCTAAAAATTTGTTTCTGGTATTTTTACTATAAAAATCTATTTTTGCACTTTTATAGTGTTTTGTCCCCAGTTTGGGGGTTAACTATTTACCCATAGCTGGGACCCTAACTGGTGCTACCACTCTGGGTCAGGGGAACATAGGAACAACAACAATTAAGAGGTGGTACCATGCTCTTCAAAACCTCCTGATCAGAGGCCTTGCTGCCGGATGTAGTTTATTGTCATACCCAGGACGGATAAAACAACAAAGGCACCAGGTGTGACCAAGAAGTTCTGAGAAGTTAAGATGCAAAAAATAATAAACAACTGTAAAGATTCTGAAAGCAAATTCTCATGGGCACCATTTTGGTTTTGATTGGAACCAGTTAAGTGCAGACTAAACTAAATGACTCCCCAACATGCAATATAATGAAAATGTCTCAAAACAGTTCAAATTGTAGACTACTATAGGAATTAAATCCTATATATATATATATAATCATTTATTTAAATATTATAACATAAATATGTTATAAAATCACTACAAAAATAGCCATTTCATTTCGACACTTCCAGTGTCTTATCAAGTGAATCATCACTTGATAAGACACTGGAAGTGTCGAAACGAAATGGCTATTTTTGTAGTGATTTTATAACATATTTATGTTATAATATTTAAATAAATGATTATATCTGCTCTACTGTGTATTGAGCACTCTTTAAAGAATAATAATTGTTGGTTATTGGAATTTACTCCGTATATACCAATCCCACACTTGGGTATATATATATATATATATATATATATATATATATATATATATAACTATCAAAATCCTATCAGATTGTTTGTTAGATAAACAATCATTATTAGGGCAAATAACACCAAAATAAAAATGGACATACTTGTAAACCTACCATGTGTTATTTTAAAACCATTTAGAAATAAATTTCATACTGGATCACGAAAATCTTTTTTCTCAAATTTTCAGAAGTGGTGAGGGAGTTATTGTTGTTTTCAAAATGGTCCAAAAATAACACATGGTAGGTCTACAACCACATTCGCAATTATTTTGGCAGTATTTTCCCTCGTAATGATTGTAACTGGTTGGACAGATGACTCTTCTCTCTGTCCAGCTCTAACTGAAACTCTCTTTATATAAGGCTACAAATGGAAAGAAACTGGTTTCTGACAAAGTTCCATTTGATCCTCTTTTTGATTTGTTTGTTCATTATTTTCATACCCTTTACTCAAGTGGGTTTGCCATTTTGAACCCTAACCCTTCACCCAACTTCAAACCCTTTAGCTTCCAGCCAAAAAAAACAAACAGAAAACAACACTTTTGATTCTGATAGCATCATTTAGGGCCCACTTGACTTTGTGTGCGTTCAGCCAGTCGCATAGGTGGTGGTGGTGGTGGGAGACCTATTGTGTCTCACTATAACCTCATATTGGTATTTTAAGGATGTCTGTTGTAAAATTTGTCAAAATATGAACAAGTCTAGTTTGTATTATAATTGTGTGCGAAATGTGAGGAGAAAGATGTAAGAAAAAATGATATGGGAATGCCGTGCAACAAAAATGCGTCTTGCCAGTGAATTTATTTAACCTTTACAGCAAGGCAATCCTAAGAGGACTAGATGTCCCACTGGGATTTATTGTTGGTGGGCACAATCTTAACACTATAAGATACACAGAGCTAATGTAGAACAGACTCTCAAGAGAATGCTTTCCCACTATTATCTTAACCGCTTCAAATCTAGAGTCCGCTGTTATCTATCTGACATATTCTCATAAGCTGCACTTCTTCCTTTGTCCATACAACAACCTCGTTTAGTGGGTCTCTACCTTGAATGGCTCTTGAGCCTTCGTATTAAGTGAGCATTTAGTTTTAAGAAAAATGACATTGTGTTGAAAGCAAGCACAAAGAAAACTGCAGGAACTCCTAGGCAAGGTAGTAAAAGAAAGCAAAAAAACAAAAAAGACTAATTCTCAACTGTAAGAAGACAATGTATGGTTGTTAGCAAAAGGGAACATCCATGTTGCAAACTACAAATTGGGGATGTCAAAATCAAGCAAATACAGAAACTGAAGTATCAGGAAAGTGTTATAATAAATGATGGAAAAAAAATACAATACAGAAATCCAAAGGCACATTGGAATTATAAAAGTTGCCATCCCAAAGCTAAGCAAAATCTTAAGAAACAGCAAAATTTCATTAAGAAAGAAGAAAAGACCTCTGGTCTGCTATATGATAAGTGTTATACAATACCTATGGACGATAATGGGTATGTCCCAATTCCTATAAATACAGTGGTATAGACTGTATGTTGTCTTCCACCTTGATTCACTTCTAGCAGTTGATGACTTACTACACACCGCTGGCGAATCTTGTATGCTGTTCCTGTTTTTAAAGATAGATTGTCCCATTTCCAACCTCCATTTTGGTTATTCTTATTCAGTAACCTTTTCCTTGGTTACAACAATGAGGAATGCTGGACAATTCTCTGAAAAGGAGACTTCAGGCAACAGAGATATGGTTCGATATTAGAATGCTGATAATGCAATGGACGGGGCATGTGAGCAATGGAGTTTTAAGGAAAACAAATAACAGGGACACTTACACTTGAATCAGAAAGAAACAATTGAATTTTTAATGAGGAAAGAGAGTTTGGAGAATTTAACACTCACAGGGTATACTGAAGGCAAGAGGGGCAAAAGGCAAACATGAAATTACCTACTAATGAGCTTGTGTAAATAGATGGCAGAATGAATAATGAGGGGGATAGTAAAAATATAGACTTTACTAAGGATAGAAGAGAGCCATGATTGCCCACATCCTGAAAGGACATAGCATGATGATGATTTGGGTATCAAAAAAAAAAAAGAGCAAACAAGGTGGAATGTTATTGGCCATTCTCTTTTGTATTGTCTTATCAGCTGTAATATTTAAAACTGAACAGGAGTGTAGAGACAGCAGTTTCTTTATTGGGGGGTTAAATACAGACAAGCCTCTCATCAACATACTAATAGAGGGAGGGGTGGTCTGTTAAAGTCAATTGTCCGTAAATAGGAAGGGATTATTTTTGTGTTATAAAACCACTATAGTAACTACCAGTAGATATGATCATAATGGAAATACTATAAACATGTATATATGGCATAAATAAATATATACTTAATATAGATATATTAATCAAAATAACAAAAATAATAGATTTCATACAGCTACTTTCTCATGCACGTGCTAATGTATCATACTTTCCGTCTTTGTTTATAATTGAAAGGCCCACCACCACTGCCAAGCAGTCACTTTGAGAACTAATATGACTCCACTAAGCCCACGAGTTTTGAAATTCATCGCTGACAATTTGGAAGTTTTTTTTGTTTTTTTTTCCTGCAGATTTTGTCTGTTGCATCTGAAGTCCATTGATGGGATGTATTATCAAATCAATCATATGCAGATGATATAAGCTCTGACAAGCAGTGAATGAAATGAGTTCCAAATATTTTTGAACACAAAAGAAATGGGCTTTGAAGTAAACTGCAAGAAAATTCTTTGAATGGGCAAACAGACAAGACACAGCCACAACTTACCCCCCTCCATCCCAAAAAAAAAGGTGTGGGTAATGCTTAATTGACTTATTTTGGTAACAAGATACCTTGCGAGAATGACCAAGAAGTTGCATTAAAACAGCAAAGAAACCTTGGATGGGCTGCCTTTTGGAAAACATAAGTTATGCTGAAATCAACAAGAGTACGAATCCAGACTCCAATAAGGGCCCCTCTATTATCTCATATCTACTCTTCCGGTTGTTTTATATTGTTTAGATTTTGTGATAGGGACTTGAAAACTTTCAGCTCAAATTGAAAAACATCCCCAGATCATCTGATGCATATCATTACAAATCGCAAACTGATAGACAAAGGGAAAATAAAAAGTTAGAAACCAGTTTTCATCCACTTTTTCATGTCATCCCTGCAATTATTTGCATACATTAAAATATTGAAATGCAAAGCTTTGCTAATTTGTGTTTTCAGCATAATGTACCTGGAGAAAGAAGTAGAGCAAAACCAAAACAAAGGCGGACAGATGACATAATTCTGAGACACTAAATAAGCTTTCTCAAGATCATGACAAATGGCAGGAATAAGTCATGTTTGTTCGTAATCTGCTGCACATAGAAACAGTGACTAATGATGACGATGATATTGACAAAATCTGAAGAATGACCAATCAAAGTAAAAGATACATTTAAAATGATAATTTTCTTTTTTTATTTATTTTTTACGACACCATAAACCAACTTTCCTAGTGGCAGACCTAAGATATTGCTTCAATATAATCATTCCACTTCATGTCATCAGAAAACGTCAGCCCGAGAAGGCATATTGAGTCACTCTCCTGGTGGTCAGCATCAGACATGTGGATAGAAAGCAAAAATAGGTTCTCTAAAACTATTAAAAGAGAGTAGTTTGATTTTGTAGGTATTAAAATTAACAAGCCATTTCTTGCTCCAGTTAACAACAGATTGAAGATAATTTTTAAAATCAGCTGCCAACTCGATCATAGTGAACTGACTGACTGGCTTCCCAAAATGAGTAATTTCAATGACCAAAATACTAATTTTTTGGGAAATGGGTTAGAGTGAGAACTTTTCAGTAACCCCTCACTTGTATGTGATGTTTGTGGTTAATGAAATTTTTCACATTGCAGCCTCTTTCCCCACAGATGCAATGTCGCCAACCTATTACTACTCTATTGCTATTTGCATGGCAAATGTTCATATGATCTCCATTCTTTAGTTTCACCAGTCCAGACCTATTATAACTTGGACTCACTATGCTACGTCCCCAGAGTTGAATCACCTTTATTTCCTCTATATTTCAAATGAAAGGAGAAAGGTTAACTCTGGCAACTTGTTCTCAGAGAACTGCTACTTCCACATGGATACTTCCCTGAACACTACAATCTTAACAGCTATCAATTGTTATCCATCCTCCTTATCCTCATAATCTTCACTTTCTACCAACCCTTTACATTAAGACTTGTACTGGGTGAACTTTAGTTAAAAAAAAAAAAAAAAAAAAAAAGATTAAAGATGTTTAGTCCTTGAAAATAGCATTATTATTCTTTATAAAATTTCACAATTAGCTTTTTATTTTTTTTATTTTTTATTTTTTGAATCAATCCACCCCAAGCAAGGGGACAATGCCACCAAGACTCAAGGGGCTACTTAGAGTGAAAGAGAATGAAAAAAAACTTAAGAAGGAATTAGAAACCCAATTCTAAACAGGAAACAAGGGAAAAGCCTATACTCCTGTTCAAAAGACCAGGGAAGAGTGTAAACCGAGCAACAGTAGAACCTATCTTTTTTTCTTCTTTCTTTTTAATCACCCCCCTCCCCCCAAGCAAGGTAATAATGCCAGTAAGACTCAAGGGGCTACTCAGAGGGAAAGATAATTAGAAGACATTAGAAGGAACTGGAAACCCAATCCTAAACAGAAAAAAGGGATCACCCTCTACTCCAGTTCAAAAGACTAGGGAGGAGTATGAACTGGACTATAGACAAACCTAATGTTATAAAAAGTAGCCTTTTGTTCATTAGAAAAATGGCAAAGGAAAAATACACGGGTAGTTGAAGGCTGCTAACATTTGTCTGTTCAACTCAAAGGCTAAACTAAAAGTTTAAAATGTTCTTTGGCAACATAGAATTAGTAATGTTTACATTTTCTGTATGAGTGCTAGATTTCAATGAAGGTAAACCCGATCTGCTCCAATCTCTACTTGAAAGATATTAATCTGTTGTTATTGTGTGTGTGTGTGTTCACGTGCAAGTGCTCACATGTCACAGGCAGCAAATCCAGCCTCTCAACAAAGCTGTGAACTGGTTGGAATGTACTGGATATGTTTGTTTTTGTTCTTTGTGTATCTGAGGCGAATCATCCTGCTACCCTTGACTGTTGCATGATTTCATTCATATTGACAAAACATCATTTGAACAAGTCCCAGCTTGTAAATACTTTTGGCCTTACAAGTCTCGGCAAGAAATAATTAACACACATTTTTGCAGCAGCATTGCACTGTCTCTAAGGTGTGACTGACTCAATTTCCTGATATCAATTGGAAATAAAATACCAGCAACATTCTTAGAATTTTCTATTGCTTCTGCTTTTATTTTAATCTGATTTTTTTTACTCACTCCATAAAAATAATAGATAAAAATAAATAAAAATAAAAATGACAACATGTGTGAAATTGAGATTTTCATAACAGTATCTGTCTATATCCCTGAGATGAGGTATTATGTACACTATTTATATTATTCAGACTATTGTCCTTATCTTTGTTGCCATATTTATCACCCTTCAGTATCGGTCTATATTTCTGAGTTGAGGTATTATGTAAATTATTTACATTATTTGGACTATTGTCCTCATCTTTCTCGCCATATTTATTACAACATTTCAGCCGTTGTACGCTCCGGCCTTCTTCAGGGGCTTGGAATGTCAAACTGAACCCTTTATTTTGCTCACTGGGGTAGACTGTTCTAGTTCTACGTGTCATGTTTTAATGGATGTCAGTTATCTGTTATCTCCTGTTAATTTCCCTCTGATAGTTCTCCACTGGTTTAACCGGGTATTGAGCTCACATTCTTTTGGATCCTGTCACTGGATCTAACTAACGTCTTTATCCACTGTGCCATGTGTCCTTGAGTTCAGTTTGACATTCCAACCACCTGAAGAAGGCCAAAGTGTACAACGGGCGAAACATTGTAATAAATATGGCAACAAAGATGAGGACAATAGTCCGAATAATGTAAATAATGTATTTTCATAACACTTTACAATTATTATTTACACTATTTGTATTTGGACTGTTTTTTTGTATTTTTTTTAATTTTTTAAATTAAAAAATTTTTTTTTTTTTAAAGATACAAGGAGTTACTGGATGTAGAAGAATTAGAAAACAGAAACATTATTAAGAAGCTAGAACCAAAGAAGAGTAATCAGGAGGAAAGTAGAGAGTGATTGACATTGAATTTAAATTTTTGAAGATTAGAGTTGGCTGGAAAGCATAGAGCCAGAAGAGAATTCCACATACGAGAAAAGAAACTGTTAACATAGAACTTAGAGTTACATCTAGCCAGTTCAACTATGAATTGATGAGTCCTTGCTGCCAATCTAGTACTGTGCTTAAATTTCATAAAGTCTAGGTATCAAAGGGGAAAGTTCATTCAAACACTTACCATGAAATTATTTATAGGAAACGGAAACAACTTTATGGCAGTCGGAAAGTGACGATGTTTAACAACACGCCCACGTGTGTCGAATGTGGCACAAGGCCGGTTTAATGTGGGCTTTCCGAGCCCGTAGGCTCGGGCAAAAATTGCCCGTAGAACCCGTATAAACGGGATCGGGGTGGTCAACCACCTCGAACGAGGCTCTGCCCTTCGGCGGAGCCTCGTCCGAGTTCCTCTCTGCCCAAAGGCAGAGAGTTCCCCTCTGCCTCAGAGGCAGAGAGTTCGACCGTCTAGCCGAGTCGTCCAAAAAGGACTGAACACTGACTGACGGAAAGTGACTGAAGCCGAGATGCCAGGTCAGGACCGACAATATTGCTGATTCTTCTTTGGATTTTATCAAGAATCTTTAAATACATAGCAAGAGCACCGGACTATATGTGGCAGCAATATTCAAAGCATGGATGAATGGTAGATTTATAAATATGTAAGATAGATTCTGGAGAGAAACATTGCAGATTCCTCTTTGGATTTTATCAAGAATCTCTAAATATATAGCAGGAGCACCGGACCATATGTGGGAGCAATATTCAAAGCATGGATGAATGGTAGACTTATAAATATGTAAGATAGATTCTGGAGAGAAACAGTGTAGCATGACACAGTGAACCAACTTTTTTCGCAACTGACCTAGCAATGGATTCAATGTCTTTGCACTTATTATAAAGAGTTTATTTTTCTGTTAAGTTTCATTAATATTCATTTGATCCCAACAAAGAAATATTTATAGCTTAAAAAGAAAGATTTCCGGATCAAGATCTCATCATTTATTTTTTTTTAACCTATAATCAATTATTGACCGTAAATTATAATCAATTATTGATTTGGAAGGATGAAGGGGAAATATATTTTTCCCAGTTAAATTGAACAAAATGTTTTAAGTAAATCAACTTAGCACTATGTCAATATTTACAGTGAAAAATTTGTTCAAGCTAATATCTATTTTCAAGTTACAAGTACATTTTTTTTTTTTTTTTTTACTCAGCCTTTTTTGGTACAAGACTAAAGTATGTTTAATAATGCTATTCTATCAGTAATTCTTGCATTCATTCCTGACCACTGACAATCCCTTTCTTCCTCATTTTCAGTGCATTTTTATAGTAAAATCATTAGCCATACATTTACATTATACTGTGACATTATAGACAGGCCAGCTGCTGATTTGTTGCTGCATGTTCTGCATTAGGTGAACAAATGCTCTCCAGAAACTGGTTACAACCAATTTCTCAGCATTTTCAAGTTTTTATTTACCATTTTAGGTTGACAAAGATATCCATGTGAGTTAAGAAAAAAACCAAATTCACAATTGTAATTTTGTATGGCTGTGATTTTCTTTTTTCCTTTTTGCATCTCTGCTCCCACCTGCTACAACATCGTCATTTAAATAAGGAAATTTAGGCATTCAATTATCTTATCCCTAAAATCATATGACTTAAATATTTCATGTGTTTGCAATCCATTCTTAGAAGTCTGTTTTGGGTGTTTTAAGACTTAGATTAAAATGAATCACACTTTGTCATTTATCTTTGAAACATCGTCTAATTTATTGAATTTTATTTGGAATTTGTCATTTTCATTTTTGGGGGGAGATTCTTTAACGAGAGATTCCAGTCCAGTAAAGGTGTAGGTGTAGCCAGATGGCCTGAACGTCCAAATATTATTTGGGTTTTAAGGAGTTTTCCTTTAGTTATTTCTCAGTTCAAATGCTAATCCAATCCTTATCAAATAGTAAAACATCATTTATTATTGAATAAAATTTATTTTCACACCCTATCATTTCTCTAGAGGCCTTAAATTAAACTAGCTTTTGTCAAAACCCTTCCCTATTTCTTTTCTTAGTACCTTTCATTCTCAAACAAGCGTAGGTTGTCAACGTGAAATCTCTAGCAAACTCGGTTCTGAGTTCTTCTCATTGTAGTTGTTTCTTCATCTCTTTAATTCTCAGTGTCTTGTCTCCAGGTGTTTCTTGGCGGTTCCCACTTCCTTTTCCTCTGTGAGTTCCAGATCGGGATTTGGCAGGTGATGTTGGAAGCTGGTTTCCCGAGTGTCCTACCCATTGCCAAGATTTGCTTGGTCATGGGATCTTGCCCTGCTCTTTGGCACAATTCCTCATTGATGATCTTGTCTCGTCACCTGAAGTTGAAAATATGCCCAAGAGTTGATCAATTTCTGCAATTTTTGTTGCAAAACTTTGATTGTTCCCCACATCTCGGGACTGAAGAGCGGAACTGATTTGATGGTTCTGTTGCTGTTGGTTCACTGTATTGTGCTAGAAATTTTTTTTTTTTTTTACCTTACACATTTATAAGTCAACCATTTGTTTATGCATTGAATATTGCTGTCATGTCTGGTCTAGTTTGGTCTTTGTATTTTGATAAAATCCAAAGAAGAATCTGCAATGTTATTGGTCTCGCTTAGCATGTAGGCTTCAGTCATTTTCTCACCACAGTAACATAGCTTCCCTGCACCTTTTCTATAAATACTTTCATGGTAATTGTTCTGGTGAACTTTCCTCTATGGCACCTAGACTTTACAAATTTAAGTGCAGTACTAGATTGGCAGCAAGGTCTCGTCATTTTACAGTTGAAATGGCTAGATGTAACCGTAAGTTCTATGCTAATAGTCTCTTCTTGGTATTTACCCAAGTCTTCACCATTCAAATCAGACTCAATATAGCGCCGCTCGCTCGCTCACATATTCCGTGGTGGAACTCTACTGAGATTCTCTTTAACCATAAGACTGTGCCCCCTGGAGCCACGACTACTATCACCAAGCCGCTCACTCTAGAGCATTAGAAGCCGGTTCAAACAATACACATGATAGAAATTATTAGGAGAATTTGATAATTATATTTAAGTAATTCATTGAGTCTGTATTTGCTACCTCTTCGTCACCGAGGCCCGTTGGAACAGTTGGTATGGTGTTTGCTTGACAACCTAACTGTCAGGGTTTCAATTCTCGGTAGTGGATGCGCACTGCTGATGAGTCCCAAATATAGGACAAAACGGCCGTCCAATGCTTTCTGCATTCTGTTGAGGTTTCAGACTCTATGAATTACTTAAATATATATATATATATATATATATATATATATACACACACACATTTTGATCAGGTGACATTGTTAGACTTTGTATAAGCGAGTTAAATTAGGGATGTCATAATTTAACAGACAAGAGTTATTGCTTGGTAGGAGGTGGAATGAAGTCCAATCGAATCAAAGTTAGGAGTGAACACCTGGGTTTAAATTGCCTATATTGATAGATAGTTAATTAGTTATTAATTAGTACATGTTTATACAAACTTGCTATCAAGGGTGCCGAAATGTCTGTGGGAAGAGGGGAAATTTGGTGAGTGGCATCAAAATGTTTGTTGATATCTTGAGAAAAAAATTTTCAACATTCTCTGCAGCCTGTCCCTAGATCCAGCCAGTCCCCTAAATCTAGCATTGTAGATTTAATTGATATTTTAGAGATTAATGGCTTTGAAATTGAAATAAAGAATACACAGAGAGTCTAGTAAAGAGAAAGCATTATTAAATGAAAGATTTTGTTGGTTTGCCTTTTATTTCTAATGAATGCAGACTGTCTGGGACAGTGTGGAGAATTGATGATGATTTCTGTTGTTAAGAATTTTTTTTTTTTTTTTGCAGGCTCAGTTGAGTGCAAGTGTCTTTTTGGCACTTGAGAAACAAGAACCAACACAAGTAAGTTTTCTTTTTTTTCTATTTTCTTTCTTTCTCTTCTTTTTCTATTCTGTGTTTTCTTTCTTTCTCTTCTTTTTCATCTATTCTGTGTTTTAGTTCTCTTCTTTTTCTTTCGGGCGTTTTCTTTCTTTTTCCTTCTATTCTCTCCCTATTAAGTGTTTTCTTAAGGGACAAAGCCCCCATCAATAATGAAAAGTGCAAATAAGAGTAAATGGACTTGAGAAACCTATTTGTAAGAAAATGATTTTATAAACACCAACAGACACCAACGCTGTTTGGTCAATGAATGCTAAATGCTTCCATTATGTGGAACAATTCATTTTACAATTCCCATTTTCTACTACATCATGTATTATTCTTATTTTTTGCAGAACAAGACACCTTTACTTAACACAAAGTTGAAGGATTTTCTAAATACCAAAGATGGTAAGTAGAAGATACTATTTGCAGGTAAAGGACTGATTTGGAACTTTCTAGATGAAGACCCAGTTATATATGTGTGTATAGAAAAGCATTAGGAAGTAAATAGATATGTATGAACTTTCAGACAAAGTGGGAAACCTTTTCAATGACTACACATTTCGCCTTCGTATGTTAACTTACATCTTCAGGTCATAGTGGAAGACTGTTTTTTATATTAAAGGTGTTTTTGTACTAAAAACACTAAAAACACATAGTTTTGTCTTTCATTCTCATCTGAAGTCATTAAAAAGGTTTTCCACTTTGCCTCATTTCAGTCTAAACCATGAATGTTCTGCTGAATTGGTAAAGGCCTTATATATTACACAATTAGCATAGTGCCCATCAAAAATTACTGGATTATTTACATATGGCTTGCTACTGCTGCTTGATCGCAGAGTATCTCTACACTTTTTGCCTCGGTTTAATGTGTCACTCTGTGGCTCTCTTTGTCAACAATCAGATCATAATATCTGTGTGCTACATGACAATGTTGCACATGCAAGCTTTATTAAAGACTTACAGATTAAACACAGAAACATTATCTAAATTGCAAAAGCAAAAGTAATTTCACTGGTAACAGACTTATACCCCTTTCCCGCAGAGGTGGTCCATGTCCCCCCACCCCTTTCCCCGCAGAGGTGGTCCATGTCCCCCCACCCTGTTCCCCGCAGAGGTGGTCCATGTCCCCCCACCCCTTTCTCCGCAGAGGTGGACCATGTCCCCCCACCCCTTTCCCGCAGAGGTGGACCATGTCCCCCCACCCCTTTCCCGCAGAGGTGGACCATGTCCCCCCACCCCTTTCCCGCAGAGGTGGACCATGTCCCCCCACCCCTTTCCCGCAGAGGTGGACCATGTCCCCCCACCCCTTTCCCGCAGAGGGGGACCATGTCCCCCCACCCCTTTCCCGCAGAGGTGGACCATGTCCCCCCACCCCTTTCCCGCAGAGGGGGACCATGTCCCCCCACCCCTTTCCCGCAGAGGGGGACCATGTCCCCCCACCCCTTTCCCGCAGAGGTGGACCATGTCCCCCCACCCCTTTCCCGCAGAGGTGGACCATGTCCCCCCACCCCTTTCCCCGCAGAGGTGGACCATGTCCCCCCACCCCTTTCCCGCAGAGGTGGACCATGTCCCCCCACCCCTTTCCCCGCAGAGGTGGACCATGTCCCCAGTCTCCTAAATAAATTGGAAATTCAAGGAACATTTAATATCAGATTTTAATGTCGAATTGAGACTGTCTTTAACATAAAGTCATGTCTTATTGGATATTAGGACTACCCATGAAATATATCGAGCATGTGTCTGTAGTTTATGGCTTAATCTATCTTTCTATATAATCTCGGTTGTTTGTTGACTTTTTGGTGTAAACTTTAAAATAACTTCCTTCTAAATGTTTTCTTCAGATAAACTGGGTCGTATGGGATACTAGGACTTGCTAGCTATGAATTATATTGAATATGCTACTGTAGCATTGTTAGAAAACGTTTTTAGAGGTTACATCAATTTACTATGAATTTCTGTTGAAAACAGAGCAGACCCATAAGTTTGTGAAGTACCCAACAGAAATGGATAACTTCATTATCGGCCACCATAAATTACACTGGCTTTATCATGTCTGACTTTGCAAATATGGGGTTGATGATAAACTGCATCCAGCAGCAAGGCCCCTAATCAGGAGCTTGGAGATTTTGAGCCGTATGAAACCACCTCTTAATTGCTGCTGTTCTCAGCTCCACCCTGACCTGAGGTGGCAGCACCTGTTAGGGTCCCAGCTCTGGGCAAATAGTGAACCCCCAAACAAAGTGCTATGAAAGTATAAAAGTACATTTTTATAGTAAAAATACCAGAAATACATTTTTATGAAAAAAATACAAACAATACTTATTGAGAGTAAAATTAACAGTACATTTTATCTGTAGTTGAAAGCATACAATTGCATTCAAAATATATTCAATTGAAGCCATAAACTTGTTCAGATTATTTACTTGCCATTAAATAACCCATAGAAATGTTGATATACCATTAAACAAAATCAACCAACCAACATAAGTTTTGACGTCAATATTTAGAAATTTGAGTTAAATTAAAACTTTTTTCTTGAATATGCCTTTATACTTTTGGCACTGAGATTTAATACCACTAACTTAAATCATTTATCATCTGTCTATATTCTAAGATGAGGTATTGTAACTGTTTACACTATTTACATCGTTTGGACTCTTGTCCTCATCCTTATTGTCATGTCCACGTTTCAGCCATTGTATGTTCCACATGCCAGGCCTTTTTCTGGATATCTTCAGTTTCAGTTAATTCCCTTTAGTAACACTATCCAAACAATGTAAATAGTGTAAATAAATCAGTTAATTACCAACACTTCAGAGACAAACCATATTCACCTTCAACATCTGTCTATATTTCTGAGATGAGGTATTGTAACTATTTACACTATTTACATCATTTGGACTCTTGTCCTCATCCTTATTATCATGTTCACGTTTCAGCCATTGTATGTTCCGGCCGCCTTCAGGTGATATACATTGCAATTTTTAAACCTTTATTTCATCCATAGGGGTAGAATGTTCTAGTTCTACATGCCACGCCTTTTTCTGGATATCTTCAGTTTCAGTTAATTCCCTTTAGTAACACTATCCAAACAATGTAAATAGTGTAAATAAATCAGTTAATTACCAAAACACATCAGAGACAAACCATGGCATTTGATTCATGTCCATTCCAGAATATATTTCTGCAATTTTCTTCATTGTAAACCTTAGTGTATTTATTGTCTTCTTTTGCTTCCAGGATCTTTGGCAGCTGGATTGGTCCGGGAGTTCTTGGAGTTCTTTGATATGGATTTTACAGAAGTTGTTTTTGATGAAGAATCAGGCATGGTAAGTTGTGTTTCCTAAACACTTGGAATCACCGTCAAAAGCTAATGTTCATCATTTTAAAGTTTGGAAGCCTTTTCAAAAATGATTCTGCTAGAAAAGACCCAAAATGCTGGCTCTTTTTCATTAGTCCTCACAAAGACACTCACCGTACCCTTAATCTTAGTGGAATTTTCTGTTATTTTCTTTCAACTTGAACATGGCATTGATTGGGTGGGAAAATAAGAATAATGATAAATTTTGGGGAAATCTGCAATTGTCTAGAATTTGGAATAAAAAGGGTTGGGAAATTAGATAGTGTCCTTTCTCCTCAGCAATCTTTTTTAAGTTTCCTTTAGTAACACCTTACGTCTTAGTGGCTTTATCACCTTGCTTAGAGGTGAAATGATTAGAAACAAACGAAATATTGAATTCAAGCCTGTTTACATCTGCAGCTTTTTATTAGGTTCATGTACCCAGCCTTTTTATCAACTGAGGTACTGTGTTTATTTATGCCATACATGCAACTGGACGGTTTTAGATTAACTTATAGAATATATTAGGTTGGTGCAAAAATAATGTCGTTTTTTGACGTTCAAGATCATGTCAAAAAACGACATTATTTTTGCACCAACCTAATAGTTGTCTTCAGGACTTTGATGTCGAACATAAAACTATCTCTACAAAAATAAAAAATAAAATATGCTGTTTTATTTATATATTGAAGGCCAAAAATGCATCAGTCAAAACGCAGCTGAGTGAGAATGAATCCACCTCTTCTCCCCCAGCTATGGGTTAATCACTAAATCATGATATAAAAAAAAAACAAAACAATTTTACAATCTAAAAATATTTTCTGTCTTTAAATAACCTGCAAATGGTTGATAAACCATAAAAAATGAATCAATGAAATACTGATTAGTTACACAAGCATGTGTTTTATGCTATGGAATATGTCTAGAAACTATCGTGGTTACAAAGTGATTGATTATATATTCATTGTAATATAGAATTGATCCCCCACTTTATATCCACCCTATAATTTCTTGTTTGTTTATCAAATTCTGATTAGGTATAAATCCATCTTTTCTCTCCTCAG
This sequence comes from Acanthosepion esculentum, assembly GCA_964036315.1. Lineage (NCBI taxonomy): Eukaryota > Metazoa > Mollusca > Cephalopoda > Sepiida > Sepiidae > Acanthosepion > Acanthosepion esculentum. Next base: position 42,629,256 of record OZ038515.1, read on the forward strand.
CTAAGGGTTAATTAGTAAGGACTTGTATCAATGAATCATTATTATCTCAAAAGAAATTCTTACAATCTAAAAATATTTTCTTGAGATAAATAACCTGAAAAGGGTTGATAAGACATAGAAAATGAATCACTCAAATTATACTTTAAAATGTGACACCCAACCCTCCTTTGTCCTGGTCAGGGCACCGTTTGTGACACCCGTACTGGTCGCGGTGCACTTGTGACACCCGACTTCTTTTTCAGTCACGACGCCAAAATGTGACGTCGGTCCTTTGCGACGGGCTAACCCTGGGACATCGGTTGAAGTCTTGTTGGGTTCTAGCACCAACTTGTCGTACTCGGCTCGCTTCCAACGCCTGGTCACCGAAGCAACTGCTTTGATCTTGATTCAACCTACCCACGTTGTGATTTGATCTTAGGTTGACGAGATCAATCAAACGTCGGGCCGTAGTGCCAGCCGAATCCGGGTCAAGGTGATACTGCACAATAAATGTAGACAAAAAAAAACAAAAGCACAAACAACAACTTCAAGGCGAGCGACTGGTTAGGAATAGTGATTAATTTTATGTCGGTTTGTTGAGTTACAGGAGTGCGTCTCTCTCTTTCTCTCCCAGCCCGAAGAAAAAAAAAATGTGGATTGTAACACTTTTGCGTTCCTTAACTAGTTCTGGATATCTGTATGGAGAATATAAGTCAAACTTCTATAATTTGTTCTTGGTTAGAAGTCTAATTCGGAAACTTGTTTTGGTGGGAAATCTAAAGTCGGACTTCGACAAATTTGTTCTTGGTTAGAAGTCTAAGTCGGAAGGCATGGAATTGTGCGGTCACCTGTGCGAGGCGCGTCTCTCTCTTACTGTACTGGCTGTACTCTTCTGACTCACGGTCTGGACTCTACTCTCCTCGACGAACTCTGCGAACTCTGAAACACCCGTAGATGTTTGCTTATATGGACGCCGATCAAAACCTGGCGTTGATTTCAAATCCCCAATAAGGATTTTCTTTGTTTTCGGCCAAAAATAATTATAATTTTCCGTATTTGGAAATCTTATTCCACTCCCACCCTCTTCTGCTCTCATATGGGTATCTCACCACACCTTAGAGGGCGTCAACGGTTTTCCCACTTCCTCGCAGTAACATCTCATACCTACCCTCTCAATGGGCGGTGGCAGGCCTCCTCTCTGCGTCACATGATCATCTCCGCCTGGCTATTCGGCCAATAGGCGTCAACTGATAATCTCGATTTTTATCCAACTTCACGGGATGTGTTTTTTTTTTTCTCAACCAGGTTTATCCGTCCACATTAAGTAGACGATTCTTTTTTGGCGAAATTGGGTTAATTAAAATACCCTAACATAGCCTTCGTTATCACAAACGAACCTAAACAAAATGCAGATGTCCTGTCCAGGCGGTCTCATTCTAGGGCTCTGTGTGCGGTCAGCAGACGACCCATCAACTACTGATAACAGCCAATGTTTTATCTGCCCAGAAGTTCTGGTATCCCTCAAAAAATGACCATCAGAATTTTCCTCAATTCCACCACTCAAAACAACATCGCTTTTGTGGGTGGCATTCTTTCCTTCTCTTATCATCTAAGTTGTTAAGTCTTGTCCCTCTGTTTCTTTCTCTTTTTTCCTTCCTTTGTTCTCGAAGAGAATTTGGCATATCTCAGCATCAAACTTCCGCGAGAAAGTAATGTGGTTATCTTGAATTCGCACTTGAAAATAACAAAACAAAAAATCTTTTTTTTTTTCTCCACCGATACTCTGTTTGGGAAAATAATAAAACAAAAAGAAAATCGCTCAGTATGTCTTTCGTTATATCTATCGGTGTAAGTAATCGCTCAGTATGTCTTTCGTTATATCTATCGGTGTAAGTAATCGCTCAGTATGTCTTTCGTTATATCTATCGGTGTAAGTAATCGCTCAGTATGTCTTTCGTTATATCTATCGGTGTAAGTAATCGCTCAGTATGTCTTTCGTTATATCTATCGGTGTAAGTAATCGCTCAGTATGTCTTTCGTTATATCTATCGGTGTAAGTAATCGCTCAGTATGTCTTTCGTTATATCTATCGGTTTAAGTATCCCCGTAATTAACTTCTGTGGTTAATTAATTGATTAATTAACCTTCCGTTCCTAAATAGTGTTACAAAAATGCTGTCATTTCTATGGTAGTGGTCAATTAATGTGGCTGGAATTAATGATCTTTTCTTTCCTTTTTGGAGGTCGCCTAACTTTGGCCCACATTAAGGTTTATCCAAACCAGCCTAATCTAAGTTTCGTAAATATCTGGGCCTGTTTTGTTGTGTTTAATAGTTGAGTACTTAGCATTGGTGTCACTGATCAGAGTTTTGATTCCTGTACAAAAAGAATTTTAGTAAATACTTATATTATGACACCATAACTGGTGATCTAATTTTTATTTTTAAGGAAGGTAAAATATTTTTCACATTAAAAGAATGTGATAATATGAATTTTCAGGTTTGTTTCACTTTTGGAGTATAGTGTGTGAGGTGAAATTGTGAGCGTGGGTGGGATTGCTCCTTAGGTACAGTCTTAAGTCTGTTGAACTTGTGTGTTGTTTTGATTCAATAAAGGAATTATTAGTTGAAATGGGTGACACAAAGCAAATCCTTACAGGTTAGGATTATTTTGATCAGGAATATGACACTGAGATAGAGGTTACAATGACACCTGTGATAATCAGGTCAAATGAGGGTGAGATTCCTGAACATGGAAAATGTTCCACTGAAGGTGGATATGAGTGATACAAAGCCACAATTTTGATTGACCTTCTCATTTCCTCCTCCAATACTTACAACACAAGGTCATTATTTTGATTGAACCCCCAATCATATAGGGCTCTTGGGAGCTTTCCTTCCTCCCTTTTGAGGCATATAACCATTGGTCAATTATTATTATTGGCTAGTCAATCAGAGCAGTGGAATTGGGGTGACTTTAGTCTTTCACAAGCTTAGCCAGGATAGAGAGTAGTCAAGCCTGATCTTTGACAGTTCTTCAATGATATTCCTGGCAATAGGGAAGCAGGATTGGTGCAGAGTGGGCTCCCTGGAAATGGACCAAAGTAAGAGTGGCATTCAGCGAAGCATACAGTAACAGGGTCACAACATCTGACCCTGTTCGCTAGGTCAATTATTAAATTTTCAGTGTTCAAGCTTTGGGGGGAAACCAGGATTTTGAATGTTGATTTTATTTTTTTCCCCTCGGCCGTTCTTCTACCGGCATTGAACGTTTCCTTTTTGTTTTTGTTTTTGTTTTTAGTCAACTGAATATGGGAAACGTGACATCTTGATAAAAGAGCTGAATCTTGCAAACAGCAATGAAAATCCGTCGAAGCAGGATCCATTATTGAGCCAAGCCTTGAAACAGGCAAAGAAAACTGCTGAGGAATCTGCTTCCATCACAACCACATCACCTGCCAAGACTTCGACAAATTCTCTTGTAAGTGAATATCAACATTAACATCATTTATTTGGCTGTGCCGTTGGAATTCTTACAGAATGTTTGCATCAAAATCAGCTTTATATGATACACAAAAATAAAAATCTAAAATTATACATATATACATACACACACACACATATATATATATGGTATATTTAGGCAGCAAGTATTCATTCAAACAACTTTGATTAAAAAGAGCTGACACATGTATGTGTGTGTGTTTTTGAATACGATATATATATATGTGTGTTTTTGAATACGATATATATATGTGTGTGTTTTTGAATATATTTATGTGGGTGCATGTTTTTGAATATGATATATATATGTGTGTGTTTTTGAATACGATATATATATGTGTGTGTTTTTGAATACGATATATATATGTGTGTGTTTTTGAATACGATATATATATGTGTGTGTTTTTGAATACGATATATATATGTGTGTGTTTTTGAATATGATATATATATGTGTGTGTTTTTGAATATATTTATGTGGGTGCATGTTTTTGAATATGATATATATATGTGTGTGTTTTTGAATACGATATATATATGTGTGTGTTTTTGAATACGATATATATATGTGTGTGTTTTTGAATACGATATATATATGTGTGTGTTTTTGAATATGATATATATATGTGTGTGTTTTTGAATATATTTATGTGGGTGCATGTTTTTGAATATGATATATACATGTGTGCCTTTTTTAATATGATATATAAAAGTGTGTGTTTCGAATATGATATATACTTGTGTGTGTATGTTTTCATATATGGTATATATGTGAGTGTTTTTGTGTGTGTATATATATATATATCTATATGTGTGTGTGTGTTTTCAGATATATGTATGTATGTTTTCGAATATAATATATACGTGTGTACATGTTTTCAAATTCGATGTATACATGTGTATGTGTTTGTTTAAGGATCACTTGTGTATGAAATCAAATTTGTATTCATTTTTGTTATATATAAATATTAATAGCTTTTCCCAATTTGCCATTTAATTACCTACCATTAGCCTGATATATATATCTGCACCACATACTTGATATTAAAATAACTGATCCGATGTGCAACTTCCGGATGATAACTGTTACATTCCTCTATTTATTTATTTTCATGCCACATTGACTGAAAAACCTACCAGTACAAAAGAATTCTCTTATTACCATATTAGTACAAAAACGCACAATCTTAAAATTTAAAAATTCAACTTCAGCGTTGCGACCGCACGCTTCAAAATTTCTTACAATTAACAATAACACATTTCTAAAAACATATTTCGGATTACATCTATTCTTTCGTTGTCCTGTTATTACCTGGATGTAAAAAATAAATATATTTTCATACCTGATGATGCCTGTATGCACAGATGAAAGCTTGTAAAAAAATAAAAAAAGACCTTATGCAACTGGAATTTATAAAAAGATTCATAACATTCATCTACAGGTTTGGGGTTAATGTCATTTATTAAATTTGTTTGCAGAGATGTATTCTTGCTATTTATATCATTAATTTCAATATCTGTTTTTGTATGAATGATTCATGTAATATATATATATATATATATATATATATTTGTATTTATTTTTCTTATATATAAGATATATATTTGTATTTATTTTTCTTATATATAAGAAAAATAAATACAAATATATATATATCTCGGGCTAGTGGTAGGTAATTAAATGGCTTTTTCTGAAATTCCATATTCTCAAAATATGTTTACTCAAGTTGTTTTTTCAAATTTGGGTGTTGTCCAGCCCCCTTTTGAGAGTGGTCATATGAATCAAGCTGCCCCTTAACTCCTACTCTCTTCATGTTTCATCTCAGGCCATCGCTTCATATAGGCAGTGCTAATTTCTCTCTTTCTTCTCCCACTATCTCAGCATCTAACCTCGGCCTACTCCAAGGGTAGATCCACCATTCTGTGATGAATCCAAACTTTCAGAATGCGTGGGTGAAAAGGGATTTTCAGTCATTAATTTTTTTCATCAGCTTGTCTCACACTGTGATTTCCAAAAACCAGTGACTTGTGTGGAGCCCATCTAGATACACCGTATCCCAGCCAGCCAATCTCAAGAATTGTCATGGGTGGGAAAGTAAAGGAAAGAAAAATATTCATTATCTCTTTAGTAATAAAACAAAAGTTTATCTTTTCTCTGTTTATGCGTTTTCTTTTTGCTCATGGTCACTCCAAAATAGTAATTCATTTTTCTTTATTACTTGTATCCAGAGGAGTTAATGGCAGATATAAAATTTTTCTCGATGAATGTCACAAAAATTTAAATAAACAAACTCGTCAGCCTATCTATGTAGGGACATTTTTCTTTTGACGCAAAGAAGTCCGTGAGGGCTTTGCACAAGTATGCTTCATTGGTGAAGGATTTCCCACAAAGATGATTATCCAGGGAGTGGAAGAGGTGGTAATCGGATGGCGCAAGGTCAGGTGAATTAGGTGGATGGCACAAAGTCTCCCACCCAAGTTGCTGTATAGTATCCCTGACCACTTGTGCGACATGCGGCCTGGCGTTGTCATGGAGGAAAAGCACACCATTGCGATTCACCAGTGCTGGCTCCTTCTGGTGCAATATCTGTTGCACACGTTTCAATTGCTGCGAGTATAGGTCTCCAGTGACTGTTTGGCCCGTTGGTAGCAGTTCATAATGAACCACTTGACGACCTCTCCACCAGACACAAAGCATAATCTTGCGTGGGTGCATAGGCGGTCTTGCGGTGTGAAGGACAGCATCCTGAGGAGACAACCAATGTCTGGAACGCTTGGGAATTTTGTACAGAACCCACTTTTCATCACTCAATTGAATAAGGATGCGGTATGGTGGCAAGAAAGCAGCGATATGCAGGCTGCCACTCGTTATCCCTTGTGAACCTCCAACAGCGTTTGCGGAACCCATTTGCTCAGTTTGTACATCTTACCTAGGCAGTGCAGGTGAAATCTAACTGTTAGACTACTGTCCTCTTCAATGGCCGCCTTCAGGACTCCGTCATTCAAGACCTATGGTCGTCCACTGCGAGGCTCATCATGGAGAGACAAATCTCCTGACTTGAATTTTCAAAACCAACACCTTGCAGTACGTTCATCCACAGCACTATCCCCAAACGCTTGACATATGCGGCGACTTGATGCAGCTGCTGATAAGCCCACTTTGAAGTCGTAAAACAAACAGCCCCGAACGAGATCTCTAGACACTTCCATCCTTCTCACAGCTGTCCGGCTTATAACTGATGGCCAGGCACCGTGCGCGTGTTTTTTATAACGTCTGATGTTCCTACTTCCGGCTGTCCGAATTTGAAAACAATTACTACACACGCATTTCGTATATATTTCAATTTCATTCAATGACTAATCAAAAAACGGACAGAACTTTCTTGGTTACCTTGTATATACACACACACACACAGGGTTGGTACAGATGGAATAAAATTCCAATAACCAAAACACTTCTTAAAGGAGTGCTCATTACCAAGTAGAGCAAATAATATTTATTCAAATCTAGTAATACTTTTATAACTACTATATTTCTAAGGGCAGTGTTGTAAAATTCATTATGCTTATTAAAAACCTCTTTGCTAGAATATTTTGCGCTGATTCTAAATTCTATGGAAGAGAGTATGTGTTCCATAGAATTTTGAATCAATTAATTAGCATAGCAAATTTTACAACTCTGCCCTTAGAAATAGTGGTTAAAAAGGTACTACTGTTAAGTACAGTGATGTTATAACATGCATATGCTATAATTTTGAATATATATATATATATATATATATATTTTGTATTTTGACAAAAGACAGTTGTCCAGGATACTTCTGGAGGATAATGCTTTTAAGGCAAGCAGTTTTTGTAATTAAAGTGCTCAATATGCCAAAAGACATTGCATTAATAACAACTAAATATTAAATTTGTCTCTCTCTACTCTGAATTTTGGAGAGCTTGTATCTACTCATCAAGGAGCTTTATAGCAAAAATTGAATTTCTTTTTATTTATTCAAGTTCAATTTTACTATCACGGTCCCCTGTGAAGTTCTGGATAGAGACAGATAAGTTGAACATTGAATTTTAGGTTGTTCTTTCTTTTGAAAAACCCCCTGTGGCCACAATCGCTATGGACAATTTCTGTACTCACTTGGTCCTCCTTCTCCTTGTCTGTCACATTCAGTGAAACATATAAAAGAAAGATTGCTTCCCATATATGTATGTATGTGTGTGTATATATATATATATATATATATATAATGTAACGTAAATCATTCAAACGAAAAACAAATATTGAAGCTAATTATACGGCGAGAATCACTCTCACAAACAATATTTACTAATAAAATACAATCAACTTCGAATCTGTTAATGAATGGTGGAATTTATGAACAAGGATCACACCATTCATTAACAGATTCGAAGTTGATTGTATTTTATTAGTGAATATTGTTTGTGAGAGTGATTCTCGCCGTATAATTAGCTTCAGTGTTTGTTTTTCGTTTGAATGATTTACGTTACATAAATTGATTACGCACTACAAAATTGACATTAAAATATATATATATATATATATATATATATATATATATATATATATATATATATATATATGGTGGACTCTCTCATTGTGAGGGTTAAGCAGCTCAGTTCCTAGGACAGCCAGACACCATCACATATGATTTGATTATAGTGATGAAGGTTTTGTGCAGAACCAACCACACTTTTTGAAGGAGTGAATATGGATAGGGTTGCAACAAGGTCCCCAAGCGACCCTCCGCAGGTTTTGAATTCAGAGTTGTCTTTCTCCTAGATCAGTTGCCATTCAAGGCTATAGAACCCTGTCTGTCCTGTTATCTACTCATAGCTGGAGGTAGAAGAAGATTAATATCTTTACCCAAGGGTATTAACACGTAAGTGAATGTAATGGATTCGACTGGAATTTGAACTTGAATCTCTGATTCCTCAAGTCAAGCCACTATCCACTACTCCACTGTGCATATATATATATATATAAAAAAAAATAATACAAGTAAAAGCTTTGTCTGATTGATGTTATCTTCAGCTTCCCGATTCCAGAGTTTCATAGATGAACTCTCCAGGAATTACTCCGTCCACTCCTCAGGGGGTATCAGCAATTGGCTGCTATTATTTTTCAATTTTTCTTTTTTTATATGTACTTTTCATTGATGGAATTTTTTTTTCATCGTGTATGTGTATAAGGGATCTTAAGGTGGGGGATGTTTTATAATTTTACAATTGTAAAAGTATAAAAGGTTTGTTGTACCTTTGATTCTATATTCTTATTAAGGACAACTTATCCATGTGAAAAATTATTTTCTTGATATTTTTTTTTTGATTTTGGATGAGGAGGTGCTGAAAAGTTTCCAGACAAATTCTCATCACAAAATCACTATTTCAATGATCAAACATCAGAATACTGATTTTTAAGATGCTGGTTTGGCCATGAACTTTTCATCACTCCCTCATATTTTTCAAATAATTTAGAAATTTTTATTGGTAGATGACATAAAACTTGTAAATTCTGAGGAATAATAAAAACAAGTGAAACATTTGTTTTATAGTTTAACCTAACCCTGCCTATTATCACAATGTGGGATATCTCTATCTATAAAAGGCAGGATGTGTGTGTGTGTGTGTGTGTGATATCTCTATCTATAAAAGGCAGGATGTGTGTGTGTGTAATGAATGCACAGCCACATTTTCGACAGATTTGCACCAAAATTTACATGCACATGCTCCAAGTTAGTGGGAAGGCCAAGATCGACTTTGCATTTCCCAACTCCCATCGAGAGTGGAAATAATCGATTTTTTTATGCTTCTACGGCAGTTTTCATGTAGTTTGCGGCCATTTTCTACTGGCCAGAGTGAGAGTTTATAGCTGGCTGCCACGAATAGGCAGGAAGATTCTATTGGCCAGCGTGAGATCCAACAGCTGACTGACACGATTGTTAACTAGCATGCTAGCATGCAAAAAAAATCGATAGCTGCATTCGTCACAAGTGGGAAAAATTTAAATCTGCATGGCACTTTACTCCAATTGGCTCATTTGCTTGCTTAAACTCAAGGTTGATTCTGATTCCGCAGAACTGGGTTGTGAAAAAGTATTTGTTGTTAACATTCTTTTTTCATTCGGTTTTTCCAGTTACGAGTCCTTTTTTAAAGCTGATCGTTTTGTGTTTATTTTGTTTAGTTCTTTTTTCGTAACAGATTTAATGTTTAGTATAGAGCTTAGAAAAAATTTGCAGTGTAGGGTAGGCATGTTCATGTATCTTGTCTTCAGCTCGTCTCTTCATGATCAGTTCATTGATTCCATTGAGTGAGATTTGAAAGAAAATAAAAAAATTGTTAATAGAAAAAAAAAAAAATGACTGTTCCCTCCCAAGTTGTTAAGTAATTTTTTCTGGTTTTTCTTTGTTGCAGAGTCTTTCTCAAAATTGTATAGCTGAAGCCCATAAAAAGTTTGAACAGTACGAAAAGGTATGTAAATTGCACCTTCACACAGTTTTTGATTTCTGTCTGCATTTCTGACCTTAAGAATTATGGATTTATCCAATCTGTTGTCCTCATCTTGGTTATTATCACAACTATTGACTATGAAGTTAGGCATAGCTGATCATGTGTGAAGGAAAATCGGAGTCACCATTTTTTGTGAGTTTATCTGTTTTTGGTTCCATAAACCAAAAACAGATAAACTCACAAAAAATGAGGTCCTTGAAAATGAATGTAGCAACATTAAAAAAATACTCGGATGGGGGGGGGATCCATGGATTAAAAACGTTTAACTTTGGTAAATTTACCAATTCTTTAAAACAATGTATTATAATATTGGAGAAATTGCTGATAAAAACGATTATTCTAGCATTATCTGTCTCAGTTGATTTTATTCAATGTTATACATCTCTTCTTTCAGGATCATGATGGGACCATTGAAAAAGACGATGTTACAAATTTGTTTTCTGAATTATTTCCCGATTTTCACCGGTTCGTATTTTTAATTCATCTTCATGGGTATTCAGTTGTTTCAACCAATTTTTATTTTATTTAATTCTGATTAAATAAGCAAAAAATAGTGAAATGTTTATACATCTAATGTTTCGCTTTTATTTTAGATTTGTCAGAATTTGGGGACAATGAATTTAGGAAAATATGACAAAGTGGAAAAAATTCTTCTGTGACAAGTCTCATCCTTTCAGATTAAAGTGATGTTTGCATTAATGTGATTACACATGTGCCTGAAGAAATGAACTGTGGAAGAGAAAGTTTTGGTATTTCGAATTCTAGTTTCATTCGTCAGGTTGATCTCACCTGTTTATATGTAGTGTTGTTATTGTATAGTTATTTTCCAAGCGTAGCTTAGATGTGGCACAAGGCCGAAAGTAGGAGGCACCCAGTGAAGATCGAACTCACTATTCAGTCATAATTGTTCTAGCAAGACAAGCTTGCTAACCATTACACTACCTCAAGGTGCCCCAAATAGTGATTTTCCAAGCGTAGCTTAGATGTGGCACAAAGCCGAAAGTATGGGGCACCCAGTGAGGATCGAATCACTATTCGGTCGTAATTGTTCTAACAAGACAAGCTTGCTAACCATTACACCACGGCGAGGTGCCCTAGTGGTGTTATTGTCTATGTCTAATTCCTGAAGCCAGTAGTGTGAAAAAAATGAGAACTTATGCATATATACATCTACTTTCCCACTACTAACTGGAATTAGATACACACATACAGAAACTATGAGATAGACACAAAATATGCCCACAAGAATTCGTGCACACACACACACTAATGCCACCACCTTCTTTTTAAAATGCTGTATTTACCTAGCATGTAATTACAAATTCTTTTGACTCATCTGGAGTACCTTTGCCTGACTTTCCACTTAGAACTGAGTTCTCTGTTGGGGGTGGATATAGGCATATAACTCTGTCCATGCTTTCTGCTATCATCTCTAAATTGGACCCCCCTCAAAGCATGTGCAATTGATGGCATCCCTGCTAGAGTCCTAAAAAAATGTGCTCCTGAACTCTCTCTTGTTCTCTCTAAATTCTACAATAAATGTCTTCCTGCTTCTTGCTTTACTGCTTGTTGGAAGTCCTCTTCTGTAGTTCCAGTCTTTAAGAACTCTGGCAAACCGTCTGATCCTTCTATTAGCCTTCTACCTCTTTTTGGGAAAATACTAGACGATCTAATTAATTCTGAATTGGTTAAGCCTCTCACGTCGCAGGGTCTTTTTTCAAATAAGCAATATGGCTTTTACTTCTCTAGGTCAACTACTGATGCAGTAACAATTATTGCTGAAAGAGTCTATCAATCTTTTGATTAGAATTGTTGCTTTGGATATCTCCAAAAGTTGTTTTGAATGGCTACTCTTCTAGATCTTTTTGCAAAAATGCAGGTGTTTCCCAGGGCTCTATTCTTGGACCACTGATAATTGAGTCTCTATTGAGTGATATGCATATAACTCCATCCATCGTTTCTGCTATCATTTCTAAACTGGATCCTCACAAAGTATGTGGACTTGATGATATCCCTGCTATAATTCTTTCTTAAAGACTCTTGCTCCTGAACTGGCCCCTGTTCTTTCTAAACTCGATAATGTCTTGCTGCTTCTTGCTTTCCTCTTCTGTAGTTCGAATCTTTAAGAACTCAGGCAAACTGTTTGATCCTTTTATCAGCTGCCTTCTTTTTAGGAACGTACAAGAGGCTCTTATCAACTCTGAATTTGTTAAGCATCTCACCCTGTAGGGTCTTCTTTCAGATAAGTAATATGGCTTTCGCTTCTCTAGGTCAACTGCTGATGTGTTAACGATTATTGCTGAAAGAGTCTGGGTTAGCTTTAGATAAGAATAGTGAAGCTCGGGCTGTTGCTTTGGAGATCTTGAAGGCAGGGTTTGGCATGCTGAGCTTCTTCACAAGTTATGGTATTTCTCGATGGATTTTTGAACTGATTCAGTCATTCTTATCAAATCATGAAATGAAAGTTGTCTTGACTGGCCACTCTTCTACATCATTTTGAATTAATGCAGGTGTCACGCAGGGCTCTCTCCTTGCACTTATGTTGTTTCTAAATTTCATTAATGACCTTTTTGATGTTCTTGCCTCTCCAGTTGATTACAAGTCTTGCAGCTGTTGATTGTGCTATCCTCATCAAAATCACGGGTTTTCAGCCTCCATGATACTTGCAATGTCTTCTGTTATCAGTTTTGTGCCACTGATTTTAATCTCACTTTTCATGCTTCAGTTGTATTTTTCTCCATTTTTTTATTACTGTATTCTATTCTTTCATCAAGTCTTTTTTGTTATACTTCCTGGCTTTGTTTGCCATTATCATATCACAGATGTTGCTACTTGACTTATTCAATGCAAGGAAGATATATTTTCTTCTTCTATCTCCCATGTCCCTTCATGAAGTAGGCGATCAAGGCTCCCCACAACTTCCTATCTTTTGAATGCCGCACCCATCAATGTATATAATCAGGTTAAAACGTTCTATCCTCTTGATGTCCTGTAAAAATTTAGTTACGAGGCCAGTCATGAAGACTCTGTTCATTGTATACAAAAGTTGTTATTTTTAGAGCTGCTTCCTTAAACCAAATATGTTTCAGTGGCTGGTTTAACCTGTTTGCTGTCATGGTGATACTTCTAAATGAGTGGTCAGCCTAGTTCTACAGACATGATAGACATAAGTTACTGCTGAATAGAATAGAATCAAACATGTCTAAAAAAAAAAAAAAGCATTACCTGATGTTTTATTGATTGATTCATTCATTTCCTACAGCTTATTAAAAATATTTTTGGGATTGTAAGATTTTTTTATTTTTATTTTTATTTTTTTAAAATAATAATGATTTATTTAATGATTAACCCATAACTGGGGGGGGGGGGGCAATATTTGGATTCATGCCTTTCCCAAGAGTATTTGCGTGTAAGTGAATATAATAGTAATGAAAAAAAAAAAAATGATTATTTACATTGTTCAGCCTGTTGTCCTCATCTTTATTGTCATATTTACATTGGTTTGGCTATTATATGCTTTGACTTTCATCAGGTATTTGGTATTTTGAACCAAACCCTTTCAGTCCATGGGTTTCTGGAGGTTTCAGTTTCACCTAATTCCCTTTAGTAACTCAACACTTCAAGTTTTTTTTCACCTCTGCTGTGACCAGGTATTGAACTCACAACTCTTTGGGTCAAGTCATTTTTGGATTACTTCAACAAATGCTTTTATCCACTGGGCCATGTGTTATTGGGGGAAGGCATGACATATGGAACTAGAACAAGCTACCCCCGTCAACTAAATAAAACGTTTGGCTCAAAATTTCCTCTTATATCGCCTAAAGAAGGCCGGAGTGTACAATGGCCGAAACTTAGTGGATATGACAATAAAGATGAGGATAACAGTCTGAACAATGTAAATAGTTACAATACCTCCTCTCGGGAATATAGACAGAGAAAATGATGATTATTTCTCGGGGGGGGGGGGTGTTTCTATAGAAACAATATCAGTGTTATCATCATCTTTATTTTGGAAATTTGATAGAAATCTCCTTGTCAATGACAAGGTTGATAAAAAGAACTGAGATCAGGTGCGTCCATGACAAAGTTATTTTGAATCTTTCTTTTGTGTTGATCTTGAATGCCGGTTTGAACAAGTTCAAACGATCAGCTGAGGAAAGTGGGGAAGGCCAGTCTGTCTGTTATGGATTGTGTTGAGTTTGGCTTGTAATTTGAGAAGAGTCAATCAGAAACTAAGCCTGATAAATACAAAAACAAAAAAAATAGATCTTTCAAACACTTGCTTTTTGTTTGAATCAATTCACTTGTAACTGGTAGCTTTGAAGCCTAACACCAAAGAATAATTTGATGATGACATTTTAAATTATCAAAAAACATTTTGTATTAAAAAAAAAAAACTCAATAGAAATATTTTGTTTTAATTGGTTTTACTTTATATTACCAGTAAATGTGGTGTGGGGAATTAGATAAATTTGAATTTCTGTTTGGCCTTTTTTTTTTTTTATATAGACTAATTTTGTTTTTGAAAAATGTAAAAAAAAAAAAGAAATAAGTCAAATTTTAAATTTTTTTTCTCATGAGAACATTTACTGCTGTGTTGTTGCCTGTCTGTGCTGGCCCACATTTTGGGGAAAAATTTGCTCTTTACTTGAAACAAATGAGTATGAAGACACTGACAGCATTTTCTCCAAGGCAACACCATTTTGGTTTTCAATCAGATATTCTACAGTGCAGACTAAGTTCAATGCTCCCCCCCCCCAGTAAAACAATATAATAAAAGATACATGATAGAGCAAGTTGTATTGTATGTTAGTATAATGTCCACACTGGTTTGGAAATAACAGTAATTGCTAGCAACTGACATTTCACTGCATTCAAAATTTATATATATATCTTAATAGCAGTCAATGTAATTTTCATAAACATGTATGTTTTCCAAAAAAATCATGCATATATATATATATATATATATATATATACACACACACACACACACACACACACACACAGTCCCTCCTGAAATATACTTATTTTTGAATTCATATAAAAATAATCATAATAAAATATAAAAATAAGTAATATTTATTATAAAAAAATATATATACACACACACTGACAGCAATGTAAAATGTGTGTGTGTATATATATATATATACACACACACACACACACACACACACACACAGAGTCCCTCCTGAAATATACTTATTTTTGAATTCATATAAAAATAATCATAATAAAATATAAAAATAAGTAATATTTATTATAAAAAAATATATATAGACACACACTGACAGCAATGTAAAATGTGTGTGTGTGTGTGTGTGTGTGTGTGTGTGTGTGTGTGTGTGTGTATATATATATACACACACACACACACACACACACACACAGGGTGTCCCTCCCAAAAATGTACTCATTTTTGAATTCATATAAATTCCTGAATATTTTTTCTGTTTTCAGATCCATGCATTTAATTTCATTTAATATTTAAACTGTTAAATCTTCTTTGTTAGTAAACATTAATATTCCTTAATTGTAGCCATTAATCTTGCTTGCATGTTAATAAGTGCAGCATTTATTCTCATTTAAATTGAGTCATTTTCTACAGTTTATCAACCCTTTGCAGGTTATTTAAAGCCAGAAAATATTTTTAGATTGGAAGATTTTTTTAAAGATAATAATAATTTTAGTGATACAAATACTTCTAATTAACCCATAGCTGGGGGTAGAAGTGGTGGATTCATACCTTTCACAAGGGTATTTGTGTGTAAGTAAATATAACAAACCCAATTGGAATTGGAACTTGGCTTTCTGATTAACAATTCCAAGCCATTATCCATTACATCATCTGCACATCCAAGTTTACAAAGTTTACAACACTTAGTATTTCCTGTCATTTAAAGAGTGAGTACATTCTTTGGGACGCCCTGCATATATACGTCAACAACAGATCAAGTAAGTCTCATAAGCATGTAGGAGTATGTTCACAGCAGTGGAAATGTTAGTAAACTTTTCAATTCAAACAAGTAAGTTTATCCCTCAAAGATATTATTGACATGAATCTCCTGTTAAAATAAAATGTACTAAATTTAGAGAATATTAAATTTATTTTACCTGAATATTTCAGCAGCAGTCTGCTGGCTTATTGGTCTATCGCTTGCCTGTTTATTTCTAGATCATAGATGTGAATTCAAGCAGGGTTTACTTAAATTTATGTGTTGGCTTTAGTGGGGCAAAACCAACAAAAAAGTGATACTGGCTTTCATATAATAAGATTGATAACTGATTGATTTTTGTTTTTTAATCATTTCACCCCAAGCAAGGCAATAAAGCCACAAGGGGTTACTGAGGGTGAAAGAATAAGAAAATGAAAAACATTAAGGAGCAAGAAGAATAAAGGAAGAGGAATCAAGAAGACAGTGCATAACTATTGACAATACATTTAAAAGCAAGTAGCTGGAAGAGAGTTCCACAGGTGAGAAGTGTGAGAAAAGATACTGTTAGCAAAGAACTTAGGGTTACATCTAACCAATTCAATTGTAAGACGATGAAACATTTTTGCCAATCTCGTACTGTGCTTAAATTCATGAAGTCTACATACCATAGAGTCAAGTTCATTAGAATAATTACCATGAAAGTATTTATAGAAAAGGCACAAGGAAGCTACATTACAGTGGTGGGAAAGTGACTAAGGCTGGGATGCCAGATTAGGACCAATAACATTGCAGATTCTTCTTTGGATTTTATCATGGATCTCTAAATATATAGCAGGAGCACCAGGCCATATGTGGCAGCAATATTCAAAGCAAGAATGAATGATAGACTTAAAAATATACAAGATTGCTGCTCTGAGTGACTATTCCGCTTAATGGTACCCTTCCTCCATGACCAGTGATTCAACACTTTTGATAAAGTGGAGGAAGCTTGTTTACAGTTTTTTGATTCAAAGCCAGCAGACTGTTATCTGGGACAGATTTGGATGCTGGCTGATAGCTGGCAGAATATCGTCAAGAATGATGGACATTATTTTGAAAAATAAATGTTAGTGTTGCTCCATAAAATTTTGCTTTTTTTCTGGTCAACTTAATATTTTCATCATCAAAGTATGGAAAATTACTTTTTAGTAAATTGTTTTGAAAAGTAGCAAGATTTAATATTTCTGTTATTGCATATATTATTGGGCAATTCATTTTTGTTTTTTTTTAATCACTGATTTTGATAACATTAGAAACAGAACTTAAAGAACCTTTTTCTTTTTTTTTCAGCTATTAAACTTTGTTAAACTAAAAGGCTTTGGTGAGAGAGACTTTGACACTTGGGCTGTGAGTTGGTTAAACATTAATTCTAAGCAGAAAGAAAGGGGGTTAAGCCCAAAATGAAATATAGGAAGAGAGAGACACTGACAGACAGAGGTTTTCCTTGGTGAGAATGGGACCGCCTGGATTTCTTCTCTCCTAAAGTTTATTTTTTATCTTTTGAGAGTCTAGTATGTGGACAAAAACAGATTTGGGGAACAATTTTATCTCTTTCTTGGGGAAATTAGGAAAACACATGTGACCGGTGAGCAGAAAAGCAGATGAGAATGATATTTTTGTTAGCAAAAATGAATCGAGAAATGAAAACAGAGAATGAACCCGGTGCAAAGATTAAGATTATGAAAATCAATCCCTCATAACAAGCAGGCAATCTGACCTGTGTTTTTGTTGAGACGGTGACCGGCCATGGGATGTAAAACCAAGAGTCTCTTTGTTGAGAATTTAGGTAAACAAATATATTTTAATTGATAAAAACAAATTGGGAAATAAGTTTATCTCTTTCTGGAGAAATTAGGAAAACCCATATTTTCATTGATGAAAACAAAAACAAGGAATGAACCCTTTTTCTTAGGGTTGAGGTTATGAAGACCAATCATGTCGTGCTAAGAAGGTGTTCTGATTTGTGTGAGTCAGTCAGAGAATTTAAATTAATGAGGAGAATAAACCACACCTTTTCTCCTACACATTTTAAAAATTAGATTTGTCTCAAAGATAGTTATGCACCCTGAAAAGTGGGCAGAGTTAGAATACAGAGGAGGAATGGGCAGAGTTTAGCCCCACCTGTGTAGAGTAATGGTGAGAGATGAGAAGTAAAGTAGGTTGGAGTTAAGGGAAAAGCAATCCCTGTAACTACATTACAACAACATTCAATCGTCTACTGCTCTGAGATCAAGAACACAACGGGGGTAGATACGATGTGGATCAAAGAAACCAACAGCCAGCTTGGACCAGCATCAACATTGATCAGCACAGAGTTAGCCGTGGTTAAAGCATTGTACTAAGACCCCAAAAACTGGACCACTAAGTGTGGTTACACTACTGGGTGTAGGCGGTGGCGAAAGGTGTTACATTATTTGGTGACTGTGAACAAGGATATGACCCTGTTTCAAAGGGCTGTTACAAGACAACCTCTGAAAACAATCTGAGAAATAACAAAGAATTTATTTGCAAAATATGGGGATAAAAACAATAAAGATGGAGATTCATGTTTCCAAAAAAAATTTTGGATAACTTTTTAGAGGGCAGTTCAATCTGCAATTAACATATTATTTGCTTGAAAAAATGTTTGGTATATTGATCTTGTTCTGTTTATTGATTGTCTTATTGTTCGGGTAAATTGAGGCATACAATTTATCCAGGAAGAAGGGGTTTCTCATTACCATACACACTCCAACTAGTGTCACACAGTACAACAAGTTGTGAAATGGTAATAACTCCTCTCAAAATTACTACTTGAAATTTTTAAAACGTTAATTAAATGATTTTTTTCTTTTACACAGTACCATGTTGGAAAGATTTGTACACGAAGAATGTCGAGATGCAGAGAAACGAAACAATAGTCACAGTAAGTAAATTAATTTTAGTTCTTTTGGTTGGTTCTGTGAGAAACAAATTCTAGACTTTAACAATTTGCTTTAAGGAAATCATGTTTATGATATTTTATTTAATGGGTGACATGACAGACATAAAAAAACAAGATGAGCAGGCTATTACTGTAGTGGAGTGAGTCCAGTCTGACCAGCTAACCGAGACTTCAAGCATTATTTCCACTAGTAGCATTATAGTATTAGTAGTTTTTCATTAGATCAAGCATTGTCAAGCATTCTTCATTTTTCAATAGGATGTCTTTCATCTTCATTTCAATTGCTTTATTTCCACTAGTAGTATTAGTAGTAGTAATATTATCTGTAATTTTCATTATATCAAGCATTGTCAAGCATTCTTCATTTTTCACTAGGATTTCTTTCATCTTCATTTCAATTGCTTTATTTCCACTAGTAGTATTAGTAGTAGTAATATTATCTGTAATTTTCATTAGATCAAGCATTGTCAAGCATTCTTCATTTTTCACTAGGATTTCTTTCATCTTCATTTCAATTGCTTTATTTCCACTAGTAGTATTAGTAGTAGTAATATTATCTCTAATTTTCATTAGATCAAGCATTGTCAAGCATTCTTCATTTTTCACTAGGATTTCTTTCATCTTCATTTCAATTGCTTTATTTCCACTAGTAGTATTAGTAGTAGTAATATTATCTGCAATTTTCATTAGATCAAGCATTGTCAAGCATTCTTCATTTTTCACTAGGATTTCTTTCATCTTCATTTCAATTGCTTTATTTCCACTAGTAGTATTAGTAGTAGTAATATTATCTGTAATTTTCATTAGATCAAGCATTGTCAAGCATTCTTCATTTTTCACTAGGATTTCTTTCATCTTCATTTCAATTGCTTTATTTCCACTAGTAGTATTAGTAGTAGTAATATTATCTGTAATTTTCATTAGATCAAGCATTGTCAAGCATTCTTCATTTTTCACTAGGATTTCTTTCATCTTCATTTCAATTGCTTTATTTCCACTAGTAGTATTAGTAGTAGTAATATTATCTGTAATTTTCATTAGATCAAGCATTGTCAAGCATTCTTCATTTTTCCCTAGGATTTCTTTCATCTTCATTTCAATTGCTTTATTTCCACTAGTAGTATTAGTAGTAGTAATATTATCTGTAATTTTCATTAGATCAAGCATTGTCAAGCATTCTTCATTTTTCACTAGGATTTCTTTCATCTTCATTTCAATTGCTTTATTTCCACTAGTAGTATTAGTAGTAGTAATATTATCTGTAATTTTCATTAGATCAAGCATTGTCAAGCATTCTTCATTTTTCACTAGGATTTCTTTCATCTTCATTTCAATTGCTTTATTTCCACTAGTAGTATTAGTAGTAGTAATATTATCTGTAATTTTCATTAGATCAAGCATTGTCAAGCATTCTTCATTTTTCACTAGGATTTCTTTCATCTTCATTTCAATTGCTTTATTTCCACTAGTAGTATTAGTAGTAGTAATATTATCTGCAATTTTCATTAGATCAAGCATTGTCAAGCATTCTTCATTTTTCACTAGGATTTCTTTCATCTTCATTTCAATTGCTTTATTTCCACTAGTAGTATTAGTAGTAGTAATATTATCTGTAATTTTCATTAGATCAAGCATTGTCAAGCATTCTTCATTTTTCACTAGGATTTCTTTCATCTTCATTTCAATTGCTTTATTTCCACTAGTAGTATTAGTAGTAGTAATATTATCTGTAATTTTCATTAGATCAAGCATTGTCAAGCATTCTTCATTTTTCACTAGGATTTCTTTCATCTTCATTTCAATTGCTTTATTTCCACTAGTAGTATTAGTAGTAGTAATATTATCTGTAATTTTCATTAGATCAAGCATTGTCAAGCATTCTTCATTTTTCACTAGGATTTCTTTCATCTTCATTTCAATTGCTTTATTTCCACTAGTAGTATTAGTAGTAGTAATATTATCTGTAATTTTCATTAGATCAAGCATTGTCAAGCATTCTTCATTTTTCACTAGGATTTCTTTCATCTTCATTTCAATTGCTTTATTTCCACCAGTAGTATTAGTAGTAGTAATATTATCTGCAATTTTCATTAGATCAAGCATTGTCAAGCATTCTTCATTTTTCACTAGGGTTTCTTTCATCTTCATTTCAATTGCTTTATTTCCACTAGTAGTAGTAATATTATCTGCAATTTTCATTAGATCAAGCATTCTTCATTTTTCACTAGGATTTCTTTCATCTTCATTTCAATTGCTTTATTTCCACTAGCAGTATTAGTAGTAGTAATATTATCTGCAATTTTCATTAGATCAAGCATTGTCAAGCATTCTTCATTTTTCACTAGGATTTCTTTCATCTTCATTTCAATTGCTTTATTTCCACTAGTAGTATTAGTAGTAGTAATATTATCTGCAATTTTCATTAGATCAAGCATTGTCAAGCATTCTTCATTTTTCACTAGGATTTCTTTCATCTTCATTTCAATTGCTTTATTTCCACTAGTAGTATTAGTAGTAGTAATATTATCTGCAATTTTCATTAGATCAAGCATTGTCAAGCATTCTTCATTTTTCACTAGGATTTCTTTCATCTTCATTTCAATTGCTTTATTTCCACTAGTAGTATTAGTAGTAGTAATATTATCTGTAATTTTCATTAGATCAAGCATTGTCAAGCATTCTTCATTTTTCACTAGGATTTCTTTCATCTTCATTTCAATTGCTTTATTTCCACTAGTAGTATTAGTAGTAGTAATATTATCTGCAATTTTCATTAGATCAAGCATTGTCAAGCATTCTTCATTTTTCACTAGGATTTCTTTCATCTTCATTTCAATTGCTTTATTTCCACTAGTAGTATTAGTAGTAGTAATATTATCTGCAATTTTCATTAGATCAAGCATTGTCAAGCATTCTTCATTTTTCACTAGGATTTCTTTCATCTTCATTTCAATTGCTTTATTTCCACTAGTAGTATTAGTAGTAGTAATATTATCTGCAATTTTCATTAGATCAAGCATTGTCAAGCATTCTTCATTTTTCACTAGGATTTCTTTCATCTTCATTTCAATTGCTTTATTTCCACTAGTAGTATTAGTAGTAGTAATATTATCTGCAATTTTCATTAGATCAAGCATTGTCAAGCATTCTTCATTTTTCACTAGGATTTCTTTCATCTTCATTTCAATTGCTTTATTTCCACTAGTAGTATTAGTAGTAGTAATATTATCTGCAATTTTCATTAGATCAAGCATTGTCAAGCATTCTTCATTTTTCACTAGGATTTCTTTCATCTTCATTTCAATTGCTTTATTTCCACTAGTAGTATTAGTAGTAGTAATATTATCTGCAATTTTCATTAGATCAAGCATTCTTCATTTTTCACTAGGATTTCTTTCATCTTCATTTCTCACTAGGATTTCTTTCATCTTCATTTCTCACTAGGATTTCTTTCATCTTCATTTCAATTGCTTTATTTCCACTAGCAGTATTAGTAGTAGTAATATTATCTGCAATTTTCATTAGATCAAGCATTGTCAAGAATTCTTCATTTTTCACTAGGATTTCTTTCATCTTCATTTCAATTGCTTTATTTCCACTAGTAGTATTAGTAGTAGTAATATTATCTCTAATTTTCATTAGATCAAGCATTGTCAAGCATTCTTCATTTTTCACTAGGATTTCTTTCATCTTCATTTCAATTGCTTTATTTCCACTAGTAGTATTAGTAGTAGTAATATTATCTGTAATTTTCATTAGATCAAGCATTGTCAAGCATTCTTCATTTTTCACTAGGATTTCTTTCATCTTCATTTCAATTGCTTTATTTCCACTAGCAGTATTAGTAGTAGTAATATTATCTGCAATTTTCATTAGATCAAGCATTGTCAAGCATTCTTCATTTTTCACTAGGATTTCTTTCATCTTCATTTCAATTGCTTTATTTCCACTAGTAGTATTAGTAGTAGTAATATTATCTGCAATTTTCATTAGATCAAGCATTGTCAAGCTTTCTTCATTTTTCACTAGGATTTCTTTCATCTTCATTTCAATTGCTTTATTTCCACTAGTAGTATTAGTAGTAGTAATATTATCTGTAATTTTCATTAGATCAAGCATTGTCAAGCATTCTTCATTTTTCACTAGGATTTCTTTCATCTTCATTTCAATTGCTTTATTTCCACTAGTAGTATTAGTAGTAGTAATATTATCTGTAATTTTCATTAGATCAAGCATTGTCAAGCATTCTTCATTTTTCACTAGGATTTCTTTCATCTTCATTTCAATTGCTTTATTTCCACTAGTAGTATTAGTAGTAGTAATATTATCTGTAATTTTCATTAGATCAAGCATTGTCAAGCATTCTTCATTTTTCACTAGGATTTCTTTCATCTTCATTTCAATTGCTTTATTTCCACTAGTAGTATTAGTAGTAGTAATATTATCTGCAATTTTCATTAGATCAAGCATTCTTCATTTTTCACTAGGATTTCTTTCATCTTCATTTCAATTGCTTTATTTCCACTAGCAGTATTAGTAGTAGTAATATTATCTGCAATTTTCATTAGATCAAGCATTGTCAAGAATTCTTCATTTTTCACTAGGATTTCTTTCATCTTCATTTCAATTGCTTTATTTCCACTAGTAGTATTAGTAGTAGTAATATTATCTGTAATTTTCATTAGATCAAGCATTGTCAAGCATTCTTCATTTTTCACTAGGATTTCTTTCATCTTCATTTCAATTGCTTTATTTCCACTAGTAGTATTAGTAGTAGTAATATTA
Organism: Acanthosepion esculentum; assembly: GCA_964036315.1. Lineage (NCBI taxonomy): Eukaryota > Metazoa > Mollusca > Cephalopoda > Sepiida > Sepiidae > Acanthosepion > Acanthosepion esculentum. Next base: position 42,652,951 of record OZ038515.1, read on the forward strand.
TCTGTAATTTTCATTAGATCAAGCATTGTCAAGCATTCTTCATTTTTCACTAGGATTTCTTTCATCTTCATTTCAATTGCTTTATTTCCACTAGCAGTATTAGTAGTAGTAATATTATCTGCAATTTTCATTAGATCAAGCATTGTCAAGCATTCTTCATTTTTCACTAGGATTTCTTTCATCTTCATTTCAATTGCTTTATTTCCACTAGTAGTAGTAATATTATCTGCAATTTTCATTAGATCAAGCATTCTTCATTTTTCACTAGGATTTCTTTCATCTTCATTTCAATTGCTTTATTTCCACTAGCAGTATTAGTAGTAGTAATATTATCTGCAATTTTCATTAGATCAAGCATTGTCAAGCATTCTTCATTTTTCACTAGGATTTCTTTCATCTTCATTTCAATTGCTTTATTTCCACTAGTAGTATTAGTAGTAGTAATATTATCTGTAATTTTCATTAGATCAAGCATTGTCAAGCATTCTTCATTTTTCACTAGGATTTCTTTCATCTTCATTTCAATTGCTTTATTTCCACTAGTAGTATTAGTAGTAGTAATATTATCTGCAATTTTCATTAGATCAAGCATTGTCAAGCATTCTTCATTTTTCACTAGGATTTCTTTCATCTTCATTTCAATTGCTTTATTTCCACTAGTAGTATTAGTAGTAGTAATATTATCTGTAATTTTCATTAGATCAAGCATTGTCAAGCATTCTTCATTTTTCACTAGGATTTCTTTCATCTTCATTTCAATTGCTTTATTTCCACTAGTAGTATTAGTAGTAGTAATATTATCTGCAATTTTCATTAGATCAAGCATTCTTCATTTTTCACTAGGATTTCTTTCATCTTCATTTCTCACTAGGATTTCTTTCATCTTCATTTCAATTGCTTTATTTCCACTAGCAGTATTAGTAGTAGTAATATTATCTGCAATTTTCATTAGATCAAGCATTGTCAAGAATTCTTCATTTTTCACTAGGATTTCTTTCATCTTCATTTCAATTGCTTTATTTCCACTAGTAGTATTAGTAGTAGTAATATTATCTGTAATTTTCATTAGATCAAGCATTGTGAAGCATTCTTCATTTTTCACTAGGATTTCTTTCATCTTCATTTCAATTGCTTTATTTCCACTAGTAGTATTAGTAGTAGTAATATTATCTGTAATTTTCATTAGATCAAGCATTGTCAAGCATTCTTCATTTTTCACTAGGATTTCTTTCATCTTCATTTCAATTGCTTTATTTCCACTAGCAGTATTAGTAGTAGTAATATTATCTGCAATTTTCATTAGATCAAGCATTGTCAAGCATTCTTCATTTTTCACTAGGATTTCTTTCATCTTCATTTCAATTGCTTTATTTCCACTAGTAGTATTAGTAGTAGTAATATTATCTGCAATTTTCATTAGATCAAGCATTTTCATTTTTCACTAGGATTTCTTTCATCTTCATTTCAATTGCTTTATTTCCACTAGCAGTATTAGTAGTAGTAATATTATCTGCAATTTTCATTAGATCAAGCATTGTCAAGCATTCTTCATTTTTCACTAGGATTTCTTTCATCTTCATTTCAATTGCTTTATTTCCACTAGCAGTATTAGTAGTAGTAATATTATCTGCAATTTTCATTAGATCAAGCATTGTCAAGCATTCTTCATTTTTCACTAGGATTTCTTTCATCTTCATTTCAATTGCTTTATTTCCACTAGTAGTATTAGTAGTAGTAATATTATCTGTAATTTTCATTAGATCAAGCATTGTCAAGCATTCTTCATTTTTCACTAGGATTTCTTTCATCTTCATTTCAATTGCTTTATTTCCACTAGCAGTATTAGTAGTAGTAATATTATCTGCAATTTTCATTAGATCAAGCATTGTCAAGCATTCTTCATTTTTCACTAGGGTTTCTTTCATCTTCATTTCAATTGCTTTATTTCCACTAGTAGTATTAGTAGTAGTAATATTATCTGTAATTTTCATTAGATCAAGCATTGTCAAGCATTCTTCATTTTTCACTAGGATTTCTTTCATCTTCATTTCAATTGCTTTATTTCCACTAGTAGTATTAGTAGTAGTAATATTATCTGTAATTTTCATTAGATCAAGCATTGTCAAGCATTCTTCATTTTTCACTAGGATTTCTTTCATCTTCATTTCAATTGCTTTATTTCCACTAGTAGTATTAGTAGTAGTAATATTATCTGTAATTTTCATTAGATCAAGCATTGTCAAGCATTCTTCATTTTTCACTAGGATTTCTTTCATCTTCATTTCAATTGCTTTATTTCCACTAGTAGTATTAGTAGTAGTAATATTATCTGTAATTTTCATTAGATCAAGCATTGTCAAGCATTCTTCATTTTTCACTAGGATTTCTTTCATCTTCATTTCAATTGCTTTATTTCCACTAGTAGTATTAGTAGTAGTAATATTATCTGTAATTTTCATTAGATCAAGCATTGTCAAGCATTCTTCATTTTTCACTAGGATTTCTTTCATCTTCATTTCAATTCCTTTATTTCCACTAATAATATTTTGTAATTCAGGGGAAGTAATTCATATTCATAAAAATAGGAATTATTTCCCTTTAAAATTAAATCATTGCCTAAACTTTTGCGTTTTTAATTTTTTGAATGAAAATAAGATTTTATTGATATTAAAAAAGCTTGTGTAAAGTTTTTAATATACATTAGAAAAACAATTTTTCTCTTTTTTTAAATTAATTTTAATAATGCTTCTACTTTCTGTAAATATTTTTTAAATGTTCATATTTTTCATCTTGTTTCCACGGTTCATTCCTTGTTTGTTTTAGAAGAAAAAAAACATGGTGAATGAAGTGTTTGAAAATAAAGCCAAAGATAATCTTTGTATGCAGCATTTGCCAAACCAGATATTAACTATCATTGACGGATCACAGAATAAATATTAATAAATATTTAGTTTGCATATTGCAGGATTAGCAAACGGCTATGTATATGATAAGGTGTTACTGTGTGTGTCTGTGTGGGGGGAAAACTTGTGCTAAGTTTCGTCTACAAAAGAATTGAATGTTATTGTTGTCAAATACTGGAGCGAGGAAAGACTGACCAACCTTCCTTTTACTATGTACAATGCTTTTTTCTCCTGTACACATTTGCTCACATCTTTGTTCGACTTGGATGGTTCTTTTAACTCACTTTTTTCCCTTACACTCACCTTTATCCTGCTTTCTTCTTTCATCTTTGCTTTCACTTGACTCTGCACTTTCTCTCACACGATTGACTTTTACCTTATAGTTTCCCTCACTCGACTCTGCCCTTTCCATCACATGCACTTTCAACCAAATCTGTCCTTTTCCACACACTTGCCTTCGACATTTCACTCACGCTTGCCTTCACTCGACTCTCTTTTCACTCACACTTGCCTTCACTCGACTCTCTTTTCACTCACACTTGCCGTCACTCGACTCTCTTTTCACTCACACTTGCCTTCACTCGACTCTCTTTTCACTCGACTCTCTTTTCACTCACACTTGCCTTCATTTAACACCTGTTCTTTTTTCTCACATTTGCTTTCACTTGAAACTGTTCTCAATTCAACAAAATGTTGTTCTGATACCCAGATAAAATTTGCATCATTCCCAAATTTATAAAAGTTTGAATATTAAACTAGGCAAAAATAATTGAAAGAAATCAGAGTTAAATATATGTTCAGATTAATAATCCCTTTTTTTGATTAAAATAAAAGTCCAGAAAATATTAGTATATTTGGCAACATGTGTATATCTGGTAGATCAGATATGTTTTTGTAGATCTGATTCATTATTCTGAAGAAATGAAAAAAAAAATAATGCAGTTGATTAGAATATTATGAAAACAAATTTGATTATTGTTCATTCAGGATGAAATTTATGAGAAAATGCCATGTTTCTTTCCATCTTTATTTGTATTTTTCTTTCTAACCTTTTTAGAAAAAAAAAAAAAAAAAAAACTGATAGAAATTAATCTTAATATCAATCCACGCCCAGTTCATGACAGAATTAAACTGAATCTGTCTTCCTCTGTCGATGAGTTTTAGGAATTGGCGAAAATTCTTTTCACTATGCAGGATGCCCCTAAATGTTTGCTTGTTTCTCTTGAAATTTTAACAAATAGTCAAGAATTTATTGCCAGGTACACTCGGCTCTCTTCATACAAAAGGTCTTGTGAATTCTTCTCTCAGTTGTTACTCTTATGCATTTGGATGAGTTTCTGTGACTGTTTTTATCCTGACTTTCAGGTTGCTTGGCTCTTCAGTCATTCTCAGGAATCTGTTTCTTTGGGTATCCTTCCAGGAATAAGAAAAATAATCCATTGTTTCATCCAGAGTTGTAGACTTGTTCCTATATTTGCCATGTTTGGTATATCCTTCCTCAAGGACTTGCAGCCATATCCCGCCTGAAACACCAGCTCATGTATGATCATCAAATTTAAGCCGGCTCACTACCTAGATGGCTGACCGCTTGGAAATATCAGGTGCTGTAAGCTTTGATGTGCAGGTGGTGTAATGGATAGTGGTTCAAAATTGGAAATCATTGTGCCGTGTTCCAATTCCAGTCAGGTTCATTATATTCACTGATGTGCAAATACTCTTGGGAACGGTCTGACGCCACTTCTTTTCAGATATGAGTTAATCAGTAAAATCATTATCATCTAAAAAAAAAATCATTATCTCAAAAAATAAAAATTCTTACAATCTAAAAATATTTTAAAGCTTTAAAATAACCTGCAAAAAGTTAAGCTGTAAGAAAAAATCAAATTGATCAATCAGTCAAGGATTTTCAGACTTTGTCAATTTTTTTTTTCTTCTTATGGTATCAATCTACTTTTCCAGGAGTCACAATATCATTCCCCACTCCTTGATGCAAGGATTTTGTACTCTTTTTTTTTTTTTTTTTTTTTTCAAGGAATCAAGTGAGCGTCTCTATTTCACTTCAGTTATTTATGTGCCATGCATGATACACGCTTAGGCGATCATGTATCTTTCGATACATGATCGACGAAGTAGATTTTTTCCCGCAGCAGGTTGCCATTTCTTTCTGCGGTAGACCAGTTGCCATCCAAGGCTATAGAACTCCGTCTGTCCTGCTATTTACCCGTAGCTGGGTTGAAGAGGATTCATGCCTTTCTCAAGGGTATTAGCACGTAAGTGAATGTAATGGATTCATTACTCCACCGTGCCTCGTCTATTTCACTTAGCCATGTTCTAATAAAACACTTTTCTTTAGCTTCTCAAGGTTCTTTTGGTAGCTTCATGTCATTGGAGGATAAACAAATCGGGTTTTTCCTGGATAGATTGGAGAAAGTTTGCCGACTCCTTGGCCATCTTGGTCAAATTTTCACCTGACTTTTTGTGTTAAAATTCTAGTAATTTCTACAAAACATTTTTTTTTTTTCCCAATGTTTTGGTTGGTTGGTCCGATGGTCAGAGCTGGACCAAGCCAACTGAGAGTGTGCTGCTATCTTTTGGCATTCACATCATTTTAGTGAACAAAGTAAATTACTTGGCAGTGTTCATCCACTTTCCTAATATCTACAAAGTATAATAAAATATCGTAAAGGACATTTGTCATTGTTAATAATGTCGATTATGTTCTTTACAAATTTTGCATTTGTTAGTTTTTATTTTGTTGCTAAAAAGGTGACATAACTTTACAAACAGAAGGTGATTGATTGATTTCTTTCTTTTTATGGTTTATCAACCCTTTGCGGGTTATTTAAAACCAGAAAATATTTTGGGATTGTAAGAATCTTTTTTGTACTAATTAACCCATAATGGGGGGAGAATAGGTGGATTCATGCCTTTCCTCGCGTGGAAGGCAGAATTGGCAAACAGTTTGAGTGTAGTTCAAAACTGTTTATATTAACTTTACATTTTATGCCCTTGGGAAAGACTAGATTTCATTTCTCTCTACCCCCCCCCCAGTTATGGTTAACAAGCAGAGCAGTTTTATCCTTTTTTGACCTGTAAGGCAGCCAGCCAGTCAGTCAAGTGTTATACATCCTTGGGTGATCATATCTCTTTCGATTCATGACTGATTTTTCTGCAGTAGGTTGCCATTTATTTCTGCGGTAGACTGGTTGCCAAATCAAGGCGATAGGTTCCAGTCTGTCCTGCTATTCAACCCATAGCTGGAGGGAGAAGAAATGGATTTGTATCTTTCCCAAGGGTATTGGTGCGTAAGTGAATGTCACAAACTTGACAGGAATTTGAACTTGGCTCTCAAATTTCTCATTTTGAGTTGATATCCATTATGCCATGACACATACAGACGGCAGTACAGCTAAGAAAAGGTTAGTTGCACAAGAAAAAGGAAAAATCCTGCTGAGAGATGGGGGGGGGGGTGAGAATCAAACCAGCTCACTGACCCCATAAAAATGTGCAATTCTTCTAGAAATAATGAATAATCTTTTGTATTCATTTTGAAAATATTCATCTGCAATGACCATATTCAAAATAAACTGAAACCATTTCCCAATACACACCTTGTCACAATAACAGAACACGTGCGAGGACTTTGTAGACACGCCCAAAACACGCATTGCAGATGAGGACCTCTGTTCTTTGTTTTTATCCTCTAGATGCTGGATGAAATGGCCTAGTGGGTAAAAGTGTTGGTTTTTGAATTTGGTGATGTGGTTGTGAGTTCAATCCCTGGTTCGGGCAGTATGTACTTGCACTCAAATGAGCGAGCAATAACTGTTTCTAAATAAAATTAAGAGCTAGACGATATCCCTAGACATGAGCAGTGGAATGACAACGGTATATCCCCGTAAATTAAATAATTACTTTTGTATGCACTTAATAATTAAAAAAAAATAACTCCCCTTCCAACAAATGGGGTGGGGGCTTACATTACATTGGGATGTTAATTCATCCATTGTAAATGGTAAGAATTTCTGTCATGGCTTAGTAAAAAAAAAAAAAGGAAATTTCTGACAATGTGTTAAGGACAGGAACTCTGTAAGGGTGTCTGTCTATGTGTATTTCTTATTACTATACAGAGTGCAAATGGTAATTTATTGCCATTTTATATTTTTAATTTTATGCATACATGCTGTTTGTTTTGGATTTTGTCAACAGCACCGTCTGTGAGGCAAAGAGAGCACCCTGACACGTTATACTGCTTAGCATTCATGCTCGAAGCTACACTACAAATATTTTAGTATTTGGGTGTCAATCTGAGGACAATGCAGAGGATTTGGAAAGAGTTGGATGAGTCTAATAGTGATTACGAAGGGGTTTGGAGTGATCACTAGTGATGTAATGGAATAACCTGTCACCCCCATGAGTGACTATACTATACGTAGTAACTACCTATAAGTATCTATAAGTCAACGGACTACAGAGTCTAACTGGGATCAGTTGAGTACGACTCAGACTTACGCGAGAACTACCAACCTTCCAATAGTAGGACTCGCTACTGGATTGACTTGCGACGACCTTGTGCATAGCTGTTACCTTTATTCTTATTGTACTGGTTTTTACAATAAACCTTTACTAATGTTAGCTACTGTGTTGTTCAAGTATATATTCCTATTGGCACGGAATATAACAACTAGTGACAGTGACGTTATGCCTCCATTCATTTTCACACAGGGCCTCAGATGCAACATGGAGACCTACATCAAGTTTCTTGAGGAGGTAGTGCTTCCCTGGGTCAAGACGGTGGCTGCTGGAAGACCCTATGCCTGGCAACAGGAATCTCCTGCAACTCTTCTGGACGGTCTCCTTATTTAAGTTGGTGAATGCTGCCATAGTCCTTGCCTTCAGTTCATCTTTGGTCTCACAAGGAGCTTTGTTGGTCTCTCGATCAACTGTGCTCCACACACAATAATCAAGGGGAGGGGTGCAGTGTGGGGAGTTAGGTGACTCAATGTAAGGCGTGATATGGATGCAGAAATTGTCTGACAACCA
>OZ038515.1:42663396-42713396 GCA_964036315.1 Acanthosepion esculentum
AATATATAATTGGTTAAGTTATAAACATAATTTGTGAAAGACTTTCAAAATAAAAAAAAAACACATTAACTAATATTTAAACAATAAAAAACATTACTGTTTTTTAAAAAAAAATTCAGTTTAATTATTATTTAAAAAAAAAATTAACTACTATTAAAAAAAAAACCCTGTTTGAATACTGTTTTTACAGAGCACACGGCCCTGACGGAAGACGATGACTTGACTAAAACTGTTGACTAAATAGAATAAACCTAAATGACTAAATAAGTGACACAATCTCATCAGAATATTTTGGCAAGTAGACCACAGGTCTCACAGACTGATCAAATTATTGTAATTAGGTTGAATATAAAATGGCTCGTTGAAAGTGGATCTATTACAATAATAGGCAAGATTATCTTATCTGAATTATTCATTGTTATTCTTAGGTTTTATTTGAATCCTTTTTTTGCCACTATAATTATCAGCACTATACAAATGTTTATCATTTCCATTTAGTCAACTGTTTTGTTCAAGTCGTCGTCTTCCGTCAGAATTCTTGACCTGATAAATGATAGTCAAACCAAAAAAGAAAAAATATAAAAAAGAGGAAAGATAAACTCTATCTACCCATGAAATATAGAATTTGGTGATCCATTTTATGTCGAGATAAGTAAATTACTCAAACGGACAATTTTGTTTTTACTCTTTGACTGCATTTGTGGAAGTCAACAAATGAAACAGTTGACTAAATAAAAAACCTAATTGACTAAAAAGTAATAATGCAATCTCATCAGAATATTTTGACAAGTAGACGTCAGGCTTTCTTTAACAATCAGATCAGCATAATTTGAATGATTTTGTAATTAGGCTGAACATGGAATTAATTATCGAAGGTAGATTTATCACCAAAATAGACAATCCTATTTAAATTATTAGTTGTTATTCTAAGGTTTTCTTTGAATTCATTCTTCAACATTGTAATTATCAGCCCTGTATGTGTGTTTATCAGTTCCATTTATTTAACTGACATTGTCTTCCTTCAGAACTCTCAACCTGGTAAATGCTAGTCAAAAAACAGCAAACAAATGGAAAGGAATACGCTATCAGTTCATGACCTAAAGATTACTATGAATATACAGCGATCTGTGTAGTGTTGAGATAAGTAAATTACTTAAACAGCCGGCAGTTTTGTTTTTACTCTTTCACTTGACTGCATTTTGTAGTTTTCGTTTTCATCCCAAATTAAATGGAGGAAAATAAATATAATTGGGCTGATGAAAATGAAAGCAAATGCATTCTCAGCAGACAAATCTTTTAACATCAAATTGAAATTAAATTCTACGAATAGAAAAAAAAAAGATCATTTTTAAAAAAATGACTTTCTTTATATGTTATTTGTAAAGATCAGAATCTGACAGGAAACTGTCATGTATTGTTTTTTTAAATTTTTTTATTCACTATTTCCATAAAAAAAACTCTTCTTGCAAAAAGATTTCTACACTTCAACTGTTTATCACTGAGATAGATAAATATATATCTTTATAGAGATAATATTTATATATAAAAAGTTTGAGCAATATTTAACCTTTGTGCCTGCAAAAAAAGGTCAGTTGACATCATTAATACTGTATGCGCTTTTGATTCCCTCGGCAACGCTTATTTTTTTAAAAAGCAATGATTAGAATTTTAATAAAACCAAAATATGTGAAAGTGGATTTATACATTTTCTTTATTCTTGAGAATTGACAACAAAGATATTTTTTTTATATCATCAAATATGGTAACTGTTTTGTTTTTGCCACTCCAAGGCAACTTTAAGCCTAATTTTGAAGGCCACACTCAGATCGATGGAAATGAAAGAGAAACAAAAACAAAGTTTCTAATATCTGAGTTAAGTTTCCACTTGAAAAAATATCAGCTAAATTTTGAACTTTGTTAATAAATGTAGTAAAAATTTGATTAATATACAAGAGACGTTTATAATTTGTCATAAAAAAAATCCCAAAATTGAACTTTTTTTTGGTTTTTATTTTTTTACACTAATGTGCATGACTTGCTTGCCTGACTAAACGTTTCCTTTTCATTGCCCTGAATTATCTCCCTTGTTCTCTGTGACCAGATAGAATTGTCTGTGTGTTGTGTTGATGGTGCTTTCTGTTTGATTATATATCTTTCACGTTTGTTGTTGTTGTTGTTGTATTTTGTTGTTGTATTTTGTTGTTGTATTTTCCTTTTTTTATAGACATGAATACACAATATGTGAAAGATGTTTCTATTTGTCAGATTTGTCTGAAAATATAAATATAAGTCAGGTAAATGCCTCATTATTGAAAAGCCAAAATATTTCATCTTTGCACATTTGTATAAATATCACATTTTTCACTCTTCCTTTATTCCTGTTTGTCTTTTCTTACATTATTAATTCTTGAAAAGGAATATCCAATACTAATTAAATCTTTATATATATATATATATATATATATATATATATATATAGTATATTTCCACATGTAGGACAACCTTTAAATCTTAAAAATTCTCCATAAAAATTTGGGGTCGTCTTATATTACTATTCTAAAAAAGAAACCTTTAATTTCTGAGTGATGTTTGTGGGTAAGGCTAATCTCAGCCTTGGTTTGATAACCACTGGCATACACGAAAAGATTCATGTTATCAAATAAACTGATAGTAAAAGTAATAAAAGCATTTCTACCTCATATATTACTGGCATAATTTCATAATAAATCTCCTATTTGAAGCATAATTCCATGTCAATGAAATCAAATTGTATCCATGCAAGCTCAGCTGAGAAAATGTAAACATTACGTTATGATTCCGATCACAGTGACCTTTATCCTTTGTTAAACTTTCTATAATCATTATGGTAGTGTTAATTACAGCAGTAATAACATTTAACATAACACATTATTCATTTTTCATTAAAAATTTATTATCGTTTTGCTGTTAAATAACACAATTTAGGATAAATTCATGAAAATTTGCTATATTTTTTGATCTTGTCTTATCTAAAGGTCATCTTATATGTTGAAATATACAGTGTGTGTGTGTATATATATATATATGTAATTTATTTTAGGATATTAAAACAAAAACATAAAAATCGTTAGAATTATGTTCCAACCCCACAAATGTGTCTTCTCAGGTGATGTCAAACTACTGGTGAGCAAAAGATTAATTTCAAAAGCAGAATACTCTAAAAAAAAAAAAAAAAGATTTGTGTGCTTTGCCGTGATTAGTTGATAAATAAAAAGCCTTACAATATGTTCAAACTCTGAATTTGATGATGATAATTTTTCTTATCGTAATAATCAGTAGACGAACTGGTGCACCTCATGGCTTACTATTCTATTTGTCAGATTCATTTTGATTTAATACTGCTTTGTATTATTAACATCTTACATGGATGTACTAGTGTTTACTTAGTATTATTAACATTGTACATTGACTAGTTGGTATTGTTAGCACCTTATATGGATACTTTTATTGAATATATTAATTTGCCAAAGTAGTTTTGTATTTTTGACCTTTTTCTTTTTTTTACTTTTTCAATCAGGTAAGTTATTTACCAGTTTCTTAAAGGGGTCTTTCATTTATCAACTATAAAATTTTATGTAAGAAGCTGAACAAGCATATTACTGGTCTTAAATTACCTCCCTGCTCCTTTTACCTTTTACTTACTTGGTCAGTTGAATGTCAGATTTCGATACATCTCTCGAAATAATGTAACAAATTGTATCTGTCCATAAGGAAATTGTCTAGGATTTATATGCAGACAACTTTGTGTCATGACCTTTATTAAAAAAAAAATTTCTCCGGTGCATTTGAATTTAACCTAGGTCACATTTGATTGGTTAATCACAGCATAGCCTACAAGTCTCTTTTTTTTTTTTTTTTTTTTTTTTTAAAAGTATTCTGCTTTTGAAATTAAATTAATCTTTTGCTTGCTAGTGGTTTGACATCACCTGAGGAGACACATTTGTGGTGTTGAAACATAATTGTAATTGTGTAGCAATTTTTAACATGTTTTTGTTTTCGTATCCTAAAATAAATAACATTTAGCTCTACTCTGTGTTGAGCCCTCTTTTAAACTAAATGTTATGTACAGTGGAATCATTACTCCATTTGTTCTCATTTTACCTGGACACACACACACGCATTTTTCTCTGACTCTCAAAAATATACATATTTGCTCAGTTTTGTATCCTAACGTAAACAAAGCAATTTCTAAAGAAAGGGATGAATTTTTTTATTCAGTCGGCAGATTTTATTACTTAAGCAATATTTTTAGTGGATACTCATATTTGAATAGACGCTCCATTTATTTATTAAACATTATATTTATTTTCAGCTAGCAGTCTGAATATTTGAGAAATCTTAGAGAAAAATATTCATTTTCTGACTGGTTTTGATCTTGTGTTTCACTAGGGGGGGAAACTGTCATTAGATCTGTGTGCTTTAGACCTCTCAGTCACGATGCTCAAGCAAAGTTGAATAGTGCCTTTAAACACAGATTTTTATCTGACTCTCAAACTAGTTACTTGGCTGTGATAAGTTCAATCCTCTGGTTGGGTAGTGTACAAAAAAAAAAAAAAAAAAAAAAAATCATATACCCATATTTAGACATGTAATAATATCACTTGGATGAATTAACTGATGCAGGTTATCTCCCTTTGACACGAACAGCGGAAGACAAACAATTCACCTATTGAATAAAGGATTTGGTTCAAAATTCCAGGAAATGTACGAACTAAAGAGGATACAACATCTAAGACCTTGTGATAACCAAGATGATAATACTCGTCTGACCGTATCACTCAGATGATAACGATGTGAAACTGAATCATTTAATAAAAATTTCTATAAAAACAAACATATGCCTAAAGTAGAATTTAGCAGATAAAACTGAAATATTTATTTTATTTTCTAATTTTTAAAATTTTTAATGTAAGAACTCTGTACAGATTTTAAATATAAGAAGAATTTATTTCTCCAGGTAATAATTTTTTAAAATTTGTAAGAAGCAATGGGGTCTGTATTTATATAAGGTAAAAAGATTACTGGAGTTTATTTATTTATAATAATGATAATAATAATAATAATAATATCTTTATAAATATTTTTCGTTATTAAGCATTTTATTAAAATCCTGTAATTGGTGAGATTTTTGGTATTTTCTATTTAAAAAAAAAAAAAATTTTTTTTTACCTCAATTTATTGTAGCAGTTTTTTTGTTTTTTTTAAACACAACGTAAATAGTTTATGAAATGCAAATATTTCTGGTTCTCTATATTGTACAAAAATCAGAATTTTCATCATTTGTTCTTATTAGCTTCATGGATTAAAACACTAAATTTCATTTTTATACAAGGTTGTTTTGTTTCTCACATGTTACTTTGCCACCAAAGTCATGTGTGTTCATGCCTTAAAGAAGAAAGAACAGTATTTTTGATATTTTGTTTCATTTTCTTAATCTATTATCATTTTTCCAGATTTTGATTTTAAGAGAAATTTTTTTAGAGTTTCTTTTTGTATTGATCAAAGTTGAATCAAGTTTGATGCTTTCTCAGTCTTGGATATCAAATTTGGTCGTTCTTTGCAACTTTTGTTTATGAACTCATAAAATTTTGCATCTCTAAAATTGATGATGTGAAAATGATTTTAAAGTCATCACAAAAGTGAAAGTGATTTTTTTTCTTTTTTTTTTGTTTCCTTTTATAAAAAAAATTGCTTTAGTTGTCTGAGTTTATTTTGTGGAGTAATTAGATTCCCTGTAAGAGGTATTGTTAATCATGAGAGAATTTAAGAAAAATCATTAAGACTTTATCAAACAACTAATTATGTAATTTGTGATATCCCAGGTAGGATTCATTAAAGAATTTGTCAAAACAAATGATTACCTGCACAGTGACAAATAGTGAGTTCAGTTCTCACTGGGTGCCTGGTGAATCCTTGGTAGTTTACTTTAGCTCTCCCTATACAAAAGAATTCGACATGAGATAACTCAAGAGTTGGCATGTTATAAAATCAATTAACCTGACTTATGTAGTGGCATAACAGATATTAAAAGTGTTTATTGGAAGATAACAAGAGGCTAAAATTTCGCATTATGTATTGGAATTACGAAATGATTTATCAAAAGAGGCTCATTTACAGTTTCTCTTTGTTCTGTTTAAAAACGTAAAATGGTGGTGCTGGTCTCGAAGGAGACATTTTGATTCTAAACTCATGGAAGATTTTGTAAAAAAATTACTTTTCATGAATATAGGTCCTAATCACTGACAATCCCTTTCTTCCTGATTTTCAATGCATTTTTATAGTAAAATCATTGACAATGCATTTCCATTATACATATAATAGCCCTATTCTATCAGTAATGCTTTCATTCATTCCTGACCACTGACAATCCCTTTCTTCCTCATTTTCAATGCATTTTTATAGTAAAATCATTGACAATGCATTTCCATTATACATATAATAGCCCTATTCTATCAGTAATGCTTGCATTCATTCCTAATCACTGACAATCCCTTTCTTCCTGATTTTCAATGCATTTTTATAGTAAAATCATTGACAATGCATTTCCATTATACATATAATAGCCCTATTCTATCAGTAATGCTTGCCTTCATTCCTGACCACTGACAATCCCTTTCTTCCTGATTTTCAATGCATTTTTATTGTAAAATCATTGACAATGCATTTCCATTATACATATAATAACCCTATTCTATCAGTAATGCTTGCATTCATTCCTAATCACTGACAATCCCTTTCTTCCTGATTTTCAATGCATTTTTATAGTAAAATCATTGACAATGCATTTCCATTATACATATAATAGCCCTATTCTATCAGTAATGCTTGCCTTCATTCCTGACCACTGACAATCCCTTTCTTCCTGATTTTCAATGCATTTTTATAGTAAAATCATTGACAATGCATTTCCATTATACATATAATAGCCCTATTCTATCAGTAATGCTTGCATTCATTCCTGACCACTGACAATCCCTTTCTTCCTCATTTTCAATGCATTTTTATTGTAAAATCATTGGCAATGAATTTACATTATACATATAATAGCCGTATTCTATCAGTAATGCTTGCATTCATTCCTGACCACTGACAATCCCTTTCATCCTGATTTTCAATGCATTTTTATAGTAAAATCATTGGCAATGCATTTCTATTATACATATAATAGCCGTATTGTATCAGTAATGCTTGCATTCATTCCTGACCACTGACAATCCCTTTCTTCCTGATTTTCAGTGCTTTAATGAGTTTTTCTTTAGTTATTTCTGTGTTCAAATGTTAAAATTAATTTATCGAATAAAATCAATTTTATTTACATTGTTTGGACTGTTGTCCTCATCTTTGTTGCCATATTCACAATGTTTCGACTGTTGTACGCTCTGCTCTTCTTCAGGTGATTGGAATTTTGAACTGATCCTTTATTTCATCCACTGGGGTAGATTGTTCTAGTTCCACGTGCCATGCCTTTTCTGGATATCAGTTCTCTCTCTTTTAACTCAACTCTCCAAGTTTTTGTTCATCTCTGCTGTAGCTAAGTTTTGAACTCACAGCTCAAGTCACTGGATTCAACGAATGTGCTTTTATCCACTGAGCTGTGTGTCCTTCGTGGATAAAAGCATAATTTTCTAAATTGACTTTTAATTTCATCCTTTCTGGAGATATATTGAATTAAACTTTCTTAAAATCCTCCTCCATTTCTGTTTCAGGAAAAGTATCCTATATCAGGTGCTCTTTATAGTTTATGGCATCAAACCTCTTTGGGCCCTAGCCCTCCCCTCATCCTGTTAAAAACAATCTATTCTACCAGCCATGCTTGCTGCAATCTCTGACCACCGACCATCCTTTTCGTCCTGATTTTCAACATATTTCCATTATTAGCAATCCATTTACCATTATTCAAAGAATGACCGCTGGCTTAATTCCTGGCAAATGATCATCTCTTTTCGGGTTGATTTTCAACGTATAATATGCAAATTAAGTGTCAGAATTTACTCAAACATATCTGAGGCAAAAATATGGTATAGCAGTTAATTGCAAATCAAGTTCAAAGGGATTTTCTGTGGTCAGGAATGAACAGAAGCATTCTTAACGGAATAAGGCGGTTTGAAACCCGCATTTGTAGATTGAGTCATTAATGATTGATTTTGAAATAAATTCTACACAAAAATGAATTTTCTTTGTAAAACCATAAAACCATTTTTTGTTTTATATTTTATCTATTAATATATTCTTTTATTGTTTTCTTCCCTTAGTTTTTTTTTTCTTATATTCTCTCACATTCAGTAACCCCTTGCATCTTAGTGGCTTTATTGCGTTACTTGGGGTGAAGTGATTAAAAAAATGATTAGCTTAAGAATACAATTAAAATTGTGGATTCAAATCTCATTTTGTCGATGTATTTTCTTTTTCTTTAAACACCAAAGCCTTATGTCTTTTTTTCAGTTAAATTTGATTATTTTTTGAGGCTTACAGGTAAGAAATATTCCTTTTTTTGTCTCCAGATTAAGAAAGGACTGTCTTGTTTTATATTTCTGAATTAAAAATAGACCGTTTTCTGAAATGAAAAAAAAAAAAAAAAAAAAGGAAGGAATTTTATTTTTGCAATATTGTGATCTATGAATAGTAACTTAAAAGAAAATGGCTGTGTTCATTCTCATTTTTTTTCTTTTTTCTTTTTCTTCCCTGCAGGTATTAATTTTGAAGAATTTCTTACAATGTACAAACATCTTTTTGACTTTTGTAAGAAGGTCGTATTAAGACATGAATCTTTGGCAGAGGCAAACACAAAGACCGATTCATTTCTCACATTCTCCCCTCCGGCTAACAGACTCCCTTCTTTGAACATGAGCCCAACCAAAGGTGTATTAAGCAACCATATATCAACCAGTTTTAACAAGGTGAGCACAACAATAGAACAACAATGCGTGTATATTTGTGTAAAAAACAAAATGTTCTTCATTTCTCTTGTTGAAACGATTTTCCATGTGTTTCTTCTTGCTTTCATCCTTTCTGGATATTACACAATTTTTCAAATATTTGTCAATTCCTTTGTTTTTGATTCATAGCCGAACAATGTAAAATAACCAATAAAAAATGTTTTGGAAGCTTTCCTATCGTTTTTTTTTTAGTCTTCAAGGGAAATAACTGAGTGTAAATTTTTATGGATTAATTCCCCTTGTTATTACTTCAATGCTCAAAGTTTTTAAGTTTAATTTTTTAAAGTACTTTTTCTTTTTGGGAAACTTGGGCATCGTTTCAACAAATGTCAAAGAAAATTAATTTCTCTGTCCCTCTTTTCAGCTATATCGTTTCTCTTGGATTTCTTATATGCTAAAGCTTGAATCACACACACACACACACATATTTTCAATGAAACCTGTTTGAATGAGGGTATGCTGCCTATTTATATATATATAATATATATATATATATAAATATAAATAAATACTTTCACAAAAAACGTTCAATTTTTTTTAATTTGCAACTTTTCAGTTGTTTTCTCCATATTATATACATATCAAGAAAGTATACGTGGCTTCTCATTATGCTATATATATATATGAAGAAATATAGTCTTAAAGTGTACTATATTAATGGGATAAAGTGCTCAATATCAGAGATAGAGCGTGTGTAAATATAAAAGTGGACATGGAAGTCAGCACTTAGAGGCGACAGTCTGTTTCATGCTAGTGCAATCGTCTGGCAACTCTTCAGGCAATCGCAAGAGTTGCCTGACGATTGCACTAGCATGAAACAGACTGTCGCCTCTAAGTGCTGACTTCCATGTCCACTTATATATATATATATATATATATATATATATATATATATATAAAACATACAATAGGAAAACTGTGTGTAGTTTTAGCCAATGCATTTTATCCAATGTGGATGTTTTCAAGGCAAAAAATGAAATGAATTTATTTAAACAAAATGTCTATAAACAAAAAAACAAAGCAAAATGCCATTAGTAACTAGAAGAAATTTAGAAATGCTCGTATATATTCATTGGTCAACTGAAAAATTACGTCATTTACTTTTTATGTTTGAAGAGAATTTTTACCACATGTAGAAATATTGTTTGGATAATTGTGTTCAACTATTTTCTTTTGATTTCTTGATGTAGTTGTTGTGTACGTTGACTTGGGAGAGTAGTGATTCTGTTAGGAAAAGTGATATTAGGAAAAAAAACAGGGTGTACATTAATATTTGGATAATATTCAATGGCAGCACTCTTGAGGATTTTCCTTCTGAGTAAATTATTTTCTTCTTTTTATGAGTAGCATTTTTAAAATCAAAATTGTGGATGAATTTATTTCTATGTATGACCAGTGCATTTGTCATGTTATTTATAAGGCCTCTTTTGTGCTCATAGATGTGTTTCTTTAAATTTCTCAATGTTTCTCCAATGTATTGTGAGGAACTGTTTGAAAACTCAAACCAACTACACTCTTCTCTTCCTAGATATCATGTTACACAAAAACAATAACGAACTTAATTTTGACGTTTGTAGAAAAGCTACCATCAAAAACAACTGGTCAATTTTTGCTCAAACCACTCCTCTAAGATTAAATCTGGAATAATTATAGGTTTCTATTTAAGAACATTAAGAATTTGCAGACCCCAATATTTATCCAAAGAAGAAACATACATAGAAAACACATTGCTCCAATACACATATTATATTATATTCATCGACAATGCAATAAGAAAGGCATACAAAATATACAACCGCAACAAAAATATTAACGTCATCCATAATAATAAATTATACGAGAACAGATACATAATACTACCAACCAACTTTGTAACGTCCTCTATCCAGAGCAACCTATCCCATCTAAACAACATCCAAATAATCACAAACACTTCCAAAACCATTATGGATACAAGATCTGCAAACACCCATCAAAATAATATTTCTGAAGCAGGTGTATATAAAATGAATGACCCAAACTGTTCCTCACAACAATAAGCAGTACAACATTTAATTTCCTGAAATTTCATAAAATTATATTAGTGAGGAATGACAGATGTAAAAAAAAAAAAATGTTTTTACCAAGATTTTCTAAAAAAAATCCCAAAATCAAACAAGAAAAAAAACATTTCTAAAATAATTTCATTCATTTGTGAATAAGTCCTGAAAGTTTCATTAAAATTCATTTTGCAAGTGCAAGAATTTTCAAATCAGTCTGTTTTTCATTGCAAAAAAGACACAAGAAAAACAGGATTTTTAACCAAAATTTTGAACGTTCTAAAAGAATAAAAAATCCTTGGATCTTTCCTCTTAATAATGGCATAAAGATTTGATTGATAAAATTTTGTTTTTATTAAGTTTTCAAAATTTTTTCATTATAATATTCTCATTCTTTTTTAGTGAATCAATGGAAGTTTGTGCGTGTGTGTATTTTTCTAATGATCCTTTCCACCTCTGATTAGGGAACTGGAAAGAATCTTTATAAAAATAGTCATATTTACATTATTCAACGAAATGTGTTTGAATGAAAATATGCTGCCTCAATATGTGGTGGGAATAGAAATTAGATCATTTTTGTTTGTGGGGCTTTACAGAATCCCCAAAACTAGCAGCGTATCTTCCCATGAACCAGCTGCTTTGTGGAACCGACTCCCAAGAGAATGCTTCCCCAATCACTATGATCTTAACCTGCTCAAATCTAGGGTTAACTGTTATCTTCATCATATAAACCTATAAACGGTTCCTCTTACTCTGTAATACTCTACCTTGAGTAGTTCTTAGGCCCTGTGTTGAGTGAACATTATTATAAAAAAAAGGGGTAGGGACATGCCCAACTTTATCATTATCATATTAAAATTCTGTTTGTTCCTTCATTTCCTTCAGTTAGCATGTATGCTATGCCCTGTCATTGCCTCAGATAAACAATGGACCATTCCTGTATAGTTGTAAGGACAGACAGAAGAAAAAAATATATGAAAGGTGTTGTTTTCTTTTAGGAAAAGAAAGACAGAGAAGATAGGTGATAATGCTCTCATGTGTTTCATGTCTGCTTCTTTGAAATGGAAAAATTGTCAATTTTTAATCTTTTCATTTGTCCTCATATTTATGATTGTTATTGCAATATTTTGTTAAAATTGTTAAGCTCAAATATTTAACAAGGCAATAGGGGAATTTTCAAAGGCAGTTTATAGCCATGGAACTTGCCATGAGCTTATTCTGTCATGAGCCTAAGATTCATCAGAAAATCCATACGGGAAAACTGAAATTTTTTATGGCTCTTGCTAGTTATTATTATTATTATTATTTTTTTTTGTTCATTTGTTTGAATTTCTGTTTTACAATTAAATTTCATGTGACCAACCATTTTTCTTTTATTTTTACAGCCAGACGGCAATGGAATTTGGAAATCAGACCAAATGTCTTGGAATTCTGATGGTAAACCAGCTAAATCTCCAGAACCAAAGAGTTTCAGCCAACATTCCTCTTCTCGGAGCAATTTGCTACCCACAGCTCCCGAGGAAGATCCTTTCTTTGATGACCCATTTTTACCTGCATCGTCTGGACTGAAGACTTTTGGTCGGTGAGTGGCTTTCTTGTGGTATAGCTATATATTTAGCTAACCCCTGAGGCTAATGTGTTTGTCCCGTTTTGATTGTAGATGCTTGGTTACTTATGTAAGTCAGGTGCAAGGATTTTACAGTTCGTTTCGCCGCCTCCTTTTTTTCACCGTACCAATCACTTTACGTTCTGCAAGTGTGGGTGGGGGGAATATAAAATCATTTGATGAAAATGTTTGAAAACAATGAATTTAAAAGTATTTTAAGAATTTAATATTTAAAGAATTTGCATTCCATGTCTGTCTGTCGATCTCTATATAGAAAGTGCTTTAATTGCTAGATCATCCACAGTAAATTTGCGTCCAGGTTCTTATGACATTTCACCTTTCTTGGCAGATCTTCTATTATCACAATGTGCGACATTTAATAGCGAAAGCGATAAAACATAAGCAAAAAAATGAAACTGGCTAGACTACATTCCGAAAACATGTAGTTAAAAAAAAAAATATTTAAATTTAAATGTGTCAAATTTGAACTTCCCTTCCCTTTTGTGTGCATGGGTAGAGATGCAGTGTAACCCGGATATAAGAGAGTTGTCGGGACCGGAGAAGAAGTCTTTTATATCCGGGTGTGGTCTATTTTATATACATTAACACAGGCTCTAATTTGGGACCAGAGAAAATATCTCTTATATCAGGGTTTCTCTTATATCCGGGTTACACTGTACATCACTTTAGTCTGATGAAAACCAAAAGGATGAAATACATCAGGCGGACATTTTTTTTTTTTACATCTTTTCCATTTTGTCATTCATTTCCTTAACATTGTTCTGGTATATAAAAAAATTTATATATCACTTTTTCCTATATATATATATATATATATGGTCATGCACAGACAGACTTGTTTCACTGTATCTCAGCTCAACAGTGTGGCTAGACATCTGATTGTTTCAAGCTGGGATCGAAACCCGACTGATTTGGCATCAGTCAGAGATTCTACCCTCAAGCTATCATCATACAGCAGAGAGAAAGCGAAATTTTAATGTTTTTACTATATGAAAGACGTCAGTGGCTAGGAGAGCTCGATTCTAGTTGAAAAGCATGTATGTGTGTATATATATATATATATATATATATATATATATATATATATATATATATATATATATATATATGCGCCAAATGTTTGGGGCCACTCTTGAGATTTCAGAGAATTGCCTAAAAATTGAAGGTTTTGTGCCTTTTTGAAAACTAATTTACTAGCTTCTTTCAGTACAGAGGGACGTTTTCTTCCTGAAGAGTTTTATCATATATCCAATAATAAGGAAATTAACCAATTACTGCATAAAGTTGCTTAAAATTTTAGCTCTCTTTTTTTTTTTGCCTAATCTATATTGCTGGCTAATGATAGTGTTAGGCTGGTGGATTTAAAATTTTAAGCCCCCCCCCCCCAAAAAAAAATTGGATGCCATGCACTAATGGTTTAAATAGTTTCAGCATCCTAGCTTACTGGTTAATTAAACCAAAGAAGGCATGAAACTTAGTAATTATTAAATCCAGAGGGTGATACTGAAATATTGGCCTATTGTGTGTGTGTGTGTGTGTGTATATATATATATATATATATATATATGCACCCACACACACACACAACATTCATTTTTTACTTATTTACAGTGTCATTTCATGCTTAGTGGTTTTTCAAAATGGGTGGCTGTTTATTAATAGTGTTTCCTTTTAAAAAAACATAAGAACAATAGATCTTGGAAGTCAATTTGAAAGATTACTATGCATGAAAAAGTGCAATAAATGGTCAAATGAAACTAATTTAAAACAGTGTATTTATCATATGCATAAGAAAGTAAAAGTATATACAAATAATATATATATATATATATATATATATATATATATATATATATATATATATATATATATAATTACTTCCATGGTAATTGCTCCGATGAGATGCTATCGCTGGTTCCCAGGCGCCATGAATTCAAGCGTCTTATAAGGCTGGCATCCCGTTCCCACCCTTTCACGGTTGAAACTGTTAAATGTAGATGTCTCTTCTACTCCAATAGTTTCATATCTCGCACCTCACACCTATGGAACTCCCTTCCTCATTCATGTTTCCCTGACGACTATGATCTATTCAACTATTCAAGTGTAATGTCAATCGACATCTCCAGTTGCCTTGATCTATCCTCTATTCTTCTCCACATCCTTTCCTCTAACACTCCTATTTGCTCTCGCTCCAAATCCTCTGTAACCCCTTGCGTGCTAGTGGCTTCCAGCCTTGTCTGGGGTGGAAAGCTTAAATATATATATATATATATATATATATATATATTAATTGATTTTCAAGTTGAAATGTAACATTCCTTTGGAGTGAAAAATTGATGTCTGCAACTGGATTGCAGTTTTCCTAAAATATTTTCTTCTTTGCAAGTTTGTAAGGGTAAAAAAATTAATAACAATTGGAAATTATCCCTGGCTGTATAAAAGCTTACTTTTCAGGTGTGTGTGTGTGTGTGTGTGTGTGTGTGTGTGTGTATATATATATATATATATATATATATATATATTAACTTTGAATATTTTATTAACACCACCACTATATGTGTGATATAGTATAATTATATATAATTTGTAGTCTAAAAGAAATTAGCTTATATTTGTTTATGATAACTTTCCAATGAGGAGGAAAAAGAAAACTATGAAAAATAGAAAATATATTTTTGGGGAAAATTATTTTGTGAAATTTTTTAGAGCACACAAATATTTTTCTTGTCCAAACAATAATAATAAGAGAGAAATTGTAGTCTTATACTGAATGGTTACGAATGGTAATTGTTATTATAAAAGGTAAATCCACATAACAGAAAAGAGATTTTACAAGTTATATTTTTTTATATTGTCTAATGAACTTCACATAGTTCTGTGAAAAATTTTGTGATTCTTCCAGAGAAATATTTTAAATTTAAGCAAATGATGTTTAAAATATTTATCGTTTTCTAATTTTTTTTTTTGCTCAGTCTTCATCTTAACAAAGCAATAATGTTATGTAATTATTTTACATCTTCACCTTGAAGAAGAAAGTGATGCTAAATTAAATGTGAATAATTAATTTAGTAAGAGTATTTAATTTTCTTTT
Organism: Acanthosepion esculentum; assembly: GCA_964036315.1. NCBI lineage: Eukaryota > Metazoa > Mollusca > Cephalopoda > Sepiida > Sepiidae > Acanthosepion > Acanthosepion esculentum. The sequence goes on from OZ038515.1 coordinate 42,679,129, forward strand.
GAGTTTGTAAATTTTAGTTCTATACAATTTGTAGCAACATGTCTTCCTACTGATTCTTGTTAGAGACTCCCTCATGATGAGAACCCCATTTTCCTCATGAGAAACAAAAGATTTAAAAAAAAAAAAAATAATCTTCCCCTGGCTCTAATTAATAAGCATACCTGTATAGTAAACTATTCCCAATTATATACAGGGTATCCATAAAATCCGTGTGTACTTTAAAAAATTTATAACTTTATTTGTGATAGAAATAATCTGTAAAAAATGTTATAAAGTTTAATGTGCCTAGATTTAAGTATAGCTAAAATAACTAATGTGATTTCAGGCATTACTGTAAATCAGTTGGCAAATGTTTTCCGTGAACTGCAAAATCGTATTACCCTTTGTATTGCTAATGATGGAGGACATGTGGAAACTTAAATAAAATTTCAATAAAACCTTAAAAAATATAGATTTACTTCTTTCTAATCCTTTTTAGAAATTATTTCTATCGCAAATACAGATAAAGTTATAAATTTTTTAAAGTGTACACGAACTTTATGGACACCTTATATATATATATATATATATATATATATATATATATAAAAACATATTATTAAATATAATAGACAATGAATTTCTATTATGTCTGATCATGAGCCATTTTAATATTCAAATGTTTGTTTTCTGATGAAAATAGACATTAGAAAACCATAGCTATGTACATAATATTAGACAGATATTAATTGCTAACACAACAATACTCACACATACACACAGTAAAAAGAACCTTCAGATATTTGAAGCCATCTACATTAAAACAGAGCAACCCACACTCAACAGAATTACATTTCAAACTAGTCACAACACATTGCATTGCATCTAGACATTGGTTCTGTTGTAATACTTTGGTCTATCACGTGGTATGACGTCATAGAACCGCATCTTGAATTTACAATCTGCCTCTGCTATTCTGTGACCATTAACGTCGCATAGCAATTTTCTATGTCAACATAACAAAATATCATCTTTGATGGTGGATATCTTTGTTTCATGTCTGTATAACCACTCTGAAGATGGCTCATGTGAGCCGAAAGATCAGGACCAACTTAATAAAAAAATATCCAAATGTTGGACAATTTTTGTCTTTTATTTTCACCAGAAATTAAAGCAAACATTCAAACATTAGAACGGCTCATGATCAGACATAATAGACATTCATTGTCTTTTATGTTTAATAATATATGTTTAAATAATTATCTGTTGCCCCAGTACACTATATATATATATATATATATATATATATATATATATATATATATATACACACACAAACACACACACACACATATATATATATATATATATGGTTGCAAGGATAGTAGTTTGTAACCCTGGGTTTCACACTTTCATGATGTTCAGAAAAACTTTTTATTTTTTTTAAATATGTTTGACATATACGTAGAAACACATACATACAGGTGTATGCATGTTAGTTCATACACACACACACACACCCAAGATTATGAATGTGGATGTGTATGTACGAACTAACATGCATACGCCTGTATGTATGTGTTTCTACGTATATGTGAGTGTCATCCCAAACAAACACAAGAATATTTTTCTCCCTCCGCCACACACAAATAATCAAACACAAATAAAGCATAAAGAGCTCCTCTTTTGGAACCCCCCCCCCCAAAAACCAAAAAAAAACCCAGTTTGTCTGAATATCGTGAAAGTGTGAAACCCAGGGTTACAAACTACTATCCATGTAACTGTATATATTAGCTCTATAACATATATTGAGCACTCTCCATACACAGACAAACTGTTTCACTGTATCACAGCTCTTCAGTGTGGCTAGACGTCTGGTTGCCTCTATCTAGGATTGAAACCCGACTGAATTGGCGTCAGTCGGAGATTCTATAACTAAGCCGTCGGCACACGGCAGGGATGAGGTGAATTTTAGCATATTTATTTTTAGATAAACACATAGTAACTGAGAGGACTCAATTCGCTTTACCAAAGAGCTATAATAGCCAATGTTTACAAACCCACACTTCCTCCCCCAGAGAGCTCAACTGAAAGACATTTTTCAGGAGCCTATAATTATTTTTTAAAAATATGATTCCTTCGCTACATAAGAGTTCTCAAGTTCCTATTTTTCTATATATTTACACACACACACACACACACACACACACATATATACTTGAACCCATATATATATATATATATATATATATATATATATACTTGAACCCATATATATATATATACTTGAACCCATATATATATATATATATACTTGAACCCATATATATATATATATATATATACTTGAACCCATATATATATATATATACTTGAACCCATATATATATATATACACACACACTTGAACCCATATATATATATATATATATATATATACACACACTTGAACCCACATATATATATATATATATATATATATATATATATATATATATATATATATATATATATATATATATATATACACACACTTGAACCCATATATATATATATATATATATATATATATACATACTTGAACCCATATATATATACATATATACACACACACACACACTTGAACCCATATATATATATATATATATATATATATATATATACTTGAACCCACAGAAAAAGACTACAGATTTGAACAAAGTCAACATCATTTTATATGCCTTTAAGGATTCCCTTTCAGCCAACACTTTTTCAAAAGTCAATTTCTCCTCATTTGCTATTTTTGTAATTGTGTCTTGAGTTTGCTTAATTGCATCAACGTCTACTTTTTGAAAAAAAGTGTTGGTTAAAAGTGAATCCTTAAAGGTATATAAAATGATGTCGACTTTGTTCGTACCGGTTTTACAGAGAGCAAGCACCAGACACAAACCCAGGAAACATTTGCTAAAGAAAATCTGAAAACTCTTGAAAAAGAGTGTCAAAAACTGGGGAAAAGAGGCAGAAGAGAAATAATTCTGGTTGGAGAAAGTGATTTTTTGATGGTTGCAATCATTTTGAGGTCAAAAGGGTTGAACATTTTTGGAGTTGCAAAAAGGGATCTTAGGAAAGGGTGGACTCTATCCCTGATTATATTCAGTCTGATCTTGTCCGTAACATCTGCGGGAAGGTTGTCCTATCTCACTGTTGGATTTACTAGTCATCGAAGATCACATAAAATTTGACCGTTTAATCCCAACGGTTTCAAATTGATGTCGGTGTAAGTAGATCAAGTAGAAAAAGAAATCTTGATTTGGGAGAATAAAATCCACATGAAATAAGAAATTAGAATTCATTTGAAAGTATAATATTAACAGTAGCTTTTAAATCCATTTACATTTGTTTGACTTTGCATACTAAGCAAGAAACTTCTTGCATACAGAAAGCAAATCAATCCCTTTATGAATTAAAATGCAGAAATTGTGATACTTTTAGAATATCATTCAAGCCATTATCCATTCTGCCATTGCACATCCAAGCTTACAGTACCTGAAATTCCAAAGTGTCACCCATCTAGCTGCTAACCTAGCTCAACATTGCTTAACTTCAGTGATCGTATGAGAGCCAGTGTTTCAATATAATATGGCTGTAAGCCTCTCCAGGGCTGAGCATTTGAAGTTGAAAAGGGATCTTAGGAAAGGGTGATGTAGACTCGATCCCTGAAGACATTCAGTATGAGCTTGTTTAACATCTGCGGGAAGGTTGTCCTATCTAATGCTGGACTTGCTAGTTGTCTAAGATTGCATGAAAATCTGCAGTTGAATGCCGACTATGGTCGACCTGCAGAGTACTTATACCATTTTTTGATAAAATTTGCTGGTCTGACGGATTGAAGCAGCACATGTGAGTGCCCTCGGAAAAAAATCACTTTGAAGACTCTTCAAAAGTCTTTTGTGTGTCACATAGATGAACAAAAGGTAGTGAGGCTGGTTTGCAAAGCCGTCTGCAGCCCCATGGCCGCTCAGCTCAATGTTGAAGAAATGGCCTTCTTCTGTAAAGAAGAGGCAGTTATCATATATAAATACCAAACTCTTTGTTGGTAATCATTTTTTTCTTGAGTAAATGAACGGCAGAACAGGGCTTAGGAGAAATAACAGAAAGACAAAATTTATTGAGAACTACAAGGGACAGGAAGTTGTGGAGAGCCATGATCGCCTGTGTCTTGAGGGAACATGGCATATAAAGAACCTGGTCATTTCTTTTCCTCTCTACTTTTATTCCTATAAAAATGTCTATTTTTTTCCCTGCATTACAAAAAGGTGATTCCTATTTGAAACTTGGAAGACGATAATCTCTGAAATATAATTTCAAGTAAAAGGAAAAATAAATTTTGTAATTCTTTGAATTCCTGAAATTTATTGAGAAATCAATTGCCATATGTTTGTATTTCATTCCTGAAAAGTGACCACACCAATTGCTAGAAAGTACTGTATTTTCCAGCTTACAAGATGCACTTTTTTTCCTAAAAAAAAAATACCCTGAAAAATATATGTGCATCTTTGAAGACAAATGTAAGCCAATGCCCAGGCTCAAGTAAGCTTGGACGGTCACCTAATTGGCTTAACTGATAGGAATGTGGATTTGTATGTTGAGTCCTTACACTATAATGTTAGCTATCTAATTCAGCCTTTTATATGATGTAACATCAGTACTTAGCTGTTACAAGTATTTCCAACACTATAAACCTTCCTGAAGCCGAGCCACAAGCTTAAACATGCTCTGTTTACTAGCAGCGGTGGGAGCCTTTCTGCTCTTGACTAGGTATGTCATTGCCATACAAACAAAATCGAGCGAGTGATTAATGTAAACGATATGTGGTGCCAGTATGTGAGGGACGCAAGGTGAACGGGTTGGTGTATGGGAAAGACCCTTTTTTTTTTTCTTAGAAATTTCTTACCAATATTAGGGTGCGTCTTCCAAGCTGCAGTATCTTGTAAGCTGGAAAATACAGTAATCAGAATATTTCTTTCACCACTGCCAATCCCTTCAAGGGAAAATACAGTAGTCTTTACTGAAGAAGAAAAAAAACAAAATTTTTTGATATATTTTTGAAAAATAATGGAAACATCTATTTTTAAAATCTTCATTTTTGTTTTTTTTCTTTTTTATGTTCGCTACTAAAAGTTTTTTTTCTATTTAACCTTTTCTACTCTTAAATATTTTGTAAATGATGAAAAATTCACAATTGCAACAATAACTGCCTGAAAGGGTTGTATTATTAAAATCCTTTAGAAAAAGACCCTTGCTATCTGCAATACCTCCTCTGCTGATTGTGATGTCCACAGCTTTCTCTACTTTCAATGGCCATGTGTCAACCTAGCTGAATATTAGTTGACTATAAGCATTTGGCAGTGATTTTGCTCAGAAGTTTCATTTTTTTTTTTTTTTTTCTTTCTTTCAAGTCCTGGAATTCTCAAAGTTAATTTCTATTAATGTTGCTGTAGATATTAAATGCGGGGTAGGTAAAACGTTGAGTGGAAGAAAACTGAAGACTCACATGGAATGACTTTGATTGAAAGATTTTTATGAAAAACAAAAATAATTTTCTTCAGGGTAAAATCATGTTGAAACAATAATGTTTCTTTTTTTTCTTTTTTCATTTTAAAAACAAAAACAAAACAAAAATAAACAAATTAACCTGTTGAAAATCTGCCCCCCCCCCAAAAAAAAACTTTTACCAAAAGAACATATTTAAAAAAAAAAATGTGCCGTCTTTCTCGTGTATTCACAACGATCATTTTGCCAGCCTTAAAAAAATATTAATTCTTTGTTCAGTTTTTGAGGAAAAAAAGAAAAATTAACAAGAAGTATTTTACAGATTTCAATGCTTTTAATTCAATTTCTAGTTGTACAATTCTGTGAAAGAAAATTGATAATTGTCTTTTTAGCACTTTTTAGGTATAAGCGAAAAGATAATAAAGCCAGGCATACATCACTGACACTTGTCACGGAGCCTTTGAAGAACGGATGTTAATAATGAACCCTAATTTTAGATGCACTGATTTCAAGAGAATTAGTGTATAATGCGATTTCAACAGATATTTTATAAAGGGGTCAGATTAGATTTTAATGTATAGAGTGGACATCGGAATTAACACTGCATGGTGACTCCCAGTTTCACACTTCACTATGCAGTGTTGATTCTTCTGTCTATACTGTTTGTGTTGGTAACACTCTGCCTCTGATACTGGACACTCTTTCCTTATAAATATAGAAAGTTCTAACTATATATATTCATTCAAACAAATTTTTTTTTAAAGTCACCTGATAATTTCCTATATATTTTAACAATTTTCAATAAGGTGATATAATATTATTAGATATTATAAGATATCAAAATATTATTAGATATTATAAGATATCAAAATATTATTAGATATTATAAGATATCAAAATATTATTAGATATTATAAGATATCAAAATATTATTAGATATTATAAGATATCAAAATATTATTAGATATTATAAGATATCAAAATATTATTAGATATTATAAGATATCAAAATATTATTAGATATTATAAGATATCAAAATATTATTAGATATTATAAGATATCAAAATATTATTAGATATTATAATATATACATTAGGAGCAAATTTGTGGGTAAACTGTTCAGAGTCCCAGTTTTGTTTAAGTACTTTTGGTCAACTCGGGCATTTTCAAGAACTGGATGTTGTCAGTATGATATTCTTCTTCCTTAAATATACTGTGATTTTTTTTTTTTTTTTTTTTGAAAATAAATTCACCCTGTACAAGGTCCGAGGACCATCTGAGGTAGAGGGTTACATTAAGGGATAGTTCATTCTATGGATAGGATGGGGAAGATAATGGTTGACTCTAGACTTGAACAGGTTAAGAGTGTAGTGATCAGGGAAACAGCCTCTTGGGAGGCTGTTCCATAGGGCAGTGGTTCATAGGAAGAAACTGTTTGAGTGGAACTTACTTCTCACCAAAATGTAATACAGAGGGGGGAATGTATGTGGTTTTATACTATGTAAATGGCATGGCGGGTCAGACCTGGTCGAACCAGGGGATGCAGTTCATTCAAGCATTTGCCATGGTAACAGCAGGAAATTCTTCTGCTGCTGCTGCTTAAAGACAATTTGATGTACATAGGTCCTTACTTTCCATACAAACAATTATTTTTATATCATGGGTGACTTTCGCTGGATTTTGCAATTAATTTCAATTATTCCCAAATTTATCTACAAGTTATAAAAATTATTGTACAAAAAGATTTGTTGAAAAAATCACGTAAAAAATCACCAAAACAATTGCAGTAATGAAAACTTGGGAATCCAAAATTTCAGGATTGCAGGTCTGGATCCAATCCGGAATGTTTTTAATTTGCTCACAGAGTTTCCAAAATAGTATTATATGTTGGGCTATGGCCTCTAGGAGTATACTTGAAAAAGTGTGACACACACACACACATTTTATATATATATATATATATATATATATATATATACATACATATATATATATATATATATACTCCAGTTGTTAGGCTTAGTTTGAGTTAGTTTCAAGTATATCTATTTCAAAGCAGCAAAAATCTTTTGTAGTGTGTTGTTTTCATTCTTGACTTGAGTTGGAGCCAAAATTGTTTTAACTCTGTTCCTCAAAATATTGACGGAAATAAATTTCATTGATATTATTCATAATAAGGAAGAAAGAAAGTTTAAAAAAAAAAGAATGAAATAAAATTATCATGGCTAGTTGAGCTGTGTAGGTTTGAGCCCTATCAATCTGGGGATATACTTAATCGGCAATGTATTTCTTGCTTTAATTTTATAAATAATCTTTTAAAAATCTCTAATGACTTGTATGCCCTATTTTTTCAAAGAAAACATTTTTATTTCAACTTATTGTTTTCAAATGTCTATTTTAAATAATTTATTCCGTACACTATAAGATTTTTTAGCAGAATGTACAATTGAAAAAGGGCAAATTAAATTTATCCCAACCTAAAATCGGCAAAAATTCAAAGAATGCCTTATATCATCGACCGGTGGATTGGGGTGAGGAGTGTGACTGGGGTAGTGTTGAGGAAGTATGATATCAATCAGCAGTACTGAGCATAAACGTAAAATTCAGAGAGAAACATAAACACACTAACGTATACACATATATACAAACACACACTCAAGATAGATACACACATTTTTTTTTTAAAAAAGACATGTCTGGCTAGAGATTTTAAAAATGTTTATATTTTAGTTATAGCTAAGGAATCATTTTTGCAGTTATACCAATCGTATATTTTGTTAAAGATTGTAATGAGCCTGGCAAACATTGATGACGTAAAGTTGCCACTGATATATATATATATATATATATATATGGAGGCTGTCGACTTGCAAAGCGAGTATGACCATCACTGACATATCCAGCCCTTCTCTTAACTAACTCCTCCCACACACAAAACTGCATTCATCGGTTGTGCGAACAATAGTGGCTCATAAAGCCATCCATTGATCTGTATTTCTTGTCACATATGTGGCATATCAAATCATCTGTGGGTGGTGGAAGGCGACCTTGATCATCATCACTTCCAATGTGCCCTTTCATATGCCTTGTCAGACCTGACCTGTACTTGCACACCTTAGTTCAGGTCAGTCATTCAAAGCAGGCCATTACGAAATTGTCATATGCAATAGACTGTTGGTGTGACTCTGGACAGACATATCTGATTTTATATATATATAAAACCATAATAAAGATTGTGTTTTGCAGTACTTTTAAGGCAAGTGATCTTTGTGATTAAATGGCTCACTTATCTGTTCCTATTGTGAGTTTTGCAGATATTGCATTCACTACTTCTATCAGTAGTAACATTTTACTATCAAGCCACCTGATGAGTGGATGCAGTCTCTGAAATTTAGAGTCATGACAAATGAACATTTAATTTTATTGAGATATATATATATATATATAATATGTCAGAGAAAATGGTGCTTTGTGATGATGGTTAGCTATCTAGTTCATTATTACTGAAGTGAGTTTGATTCTCACTGTGTGTCCTGTATTTGAGTTCAACTCTGATAATCTTAATAAATATGTTTATATAAACGTTTGTTCTGATGTCTTTAAAAAAGCAAATGACAAAAAAAGTAACTGTAATATTAAGGTTTATTAACATAAAAACAAATTAGCATAATTAAAATGAAAAATGTACATTATTTATGTTTGTTGCTAATCTCCTCATCTTTGTTGTTATTACTACTGTGTTTGTGCCTACTGGTGTTTTTCGGGTGTCGGTTGATCTCTGTCACCATCAGGGAATTTCAGACTGAACCCTTTATTTAATCTACAGGACAGATTGTTCTCATTCTGCTGGTTATGTTTAGGGATATCTCGTCTTGTTCTCTTAATTTTTTTTTTTAGTACTGCTTGATTATTGCTAGTTCAGGTCCCATTGAGTCTCTACTACTTGGCCCAGGGATTGAACTCACAATTATGTCATCAAATTATGTTATGTCCTGTGAGAAAGAACAAGATGACGTATCCCTAGACATGAACAGTGACACAAAAGAAGTCTTCTCTTGAAGATCAAATAATTCCCCGAAGGTAACACAGACTAACAGACATCTTGAAATCACCTGAGGGCACAATGGCTAAAAACATTGATAACATTAGCAAAGATGAGGACAATAGTCCTAGGGTAAATATTGGTCCAATGTAAATAGTATCATCTTTTAATCTTGTAACTTCAGACATTTGTTTGTACCTTTTCTAGAGGCTGATAAATAATTTTTGAATCTCCACCCCCCAAAAAAACTAGCAACAACTGTGGCCGCACAAATGCTTACTTCTTTTTTGAGATGAATTTTTCTTTAATTGCCTTTTCTGAATTTTCAGAGATTTCCTCGCCCCCCCCCCCCCATTCAATTGCTTTAAAGTTGTCAGGGTGTCATATAAAATTTGCATATGCAAATGAAAACTAATATTTCCAATCAAAATTGATCTATGATTTTCCCAGCAGTGACTGACAGTAATGTTTGCAGTTCATGGGAATAGCTTTAGAACAAATAGTTGAAGTTAATGCGGTATGTGAAAAACTTGTTCAAGGTTCAGATGGTCTTTACTGGGTTTTGATTTCGTTTGACAAGAGAACAAAAACATAATCATCATCGTCATCGAGTGAATAGATGTTGCTATTGAAATTTTTAGGAAAATCCAATTCCAAAATTAGAATATCTTAAATACATTTGTATAAAGCAGTGTTTCTCTACATTTTTACCCTTGTGGAACCCTTGAAATAGTTTTCATATCTGAGAACCCCTGGATAAAAATTATTATATACCATTATTATCTTTTGCTTTTATATTTTTTTTATTGTAGTTCATGTAAATATGATATATGGGCAGCATACCTATGTCCTGTTCTTGAGTAAGTCTTTCAGCGATACACAAATCTGCCACGTACAGGTGCTGTCCACTGAAAGCAGTTTCACACTGATGCCATATACACATTTTTAAATACGTTCCCTTTGATTATTATAATTTAAAAAAATATAAATATAAACAAGGATTTTCCAAGAATATGCCGTATGTGTATAGTAAAATGATGAATATAAAATCAAACAAAAATTACTCAAAAATGCATTGGCCTATTTATCAGTTTCTCACAGAAACCCTTAATGACCTCTTGTGGAACCCTGGGGTTCTGGGGAGGTAAAGTGGTTGACAAACCCTGGATTAAAAACTACAGATCACCAGTATTAAACTGTCCTGGGTAAGACAATAAACTATATCCAACCGCAAGGCCTCTGATCAGGAGGTCTTGCGGAACGTAGAACCACCTCTTAATTGCTGATGTTCCCAGGTTCACCCTGACCAGGGGTGGTAGCAACTGTTAGGGTCCCAGCTATGGGCAAACAGTTAACCCCCAAACTAGGGTCAACACACTATGAAAGTGTAAAAATAGGTTTTAATACCAGCAGTAAATTTTTGAAGAATTATTACCAGCAATACATTTTTTGAAAAAAAAAAAAAATTTACCAGCTATAAAAATCTTGTCGGCATTAAATAACCCATTGAGGTTGATATGCCATAAAACAAACCAAACAAATATTAAAAATATTTTTTATGATGTGATGGGGGAATTTCTACGGATCTTATATTGTCATAGAACTTGCCATGAGCATATTTTTTCATTAACTGAAAAATTAAGATTCATCAGAAATTTCAAATAGGAAAACTGTGAAATTTTCATGGGTTATAACGAGTTATAATTTATTATAACAATCAAAGATTTTCCAACAAAATGCCGTACGTGTATAGTAAAATGACGAATACAAAATCGAACAAAAATTAAAAAATGCTTTAGCCTATTTATCTCTGTTTCTTGTGGAACCCCTAGCAATTTCTTAGTGGAACCCTAGGGTTCCGGGGAGGTACACCAGTTAAGAAACGCTGGTTTAAAGATATAAGAAAAGAATTATTGAAAAAGTTTTTATTCATCTTCAGAGGTTAAGGTTAATTTTCTCAATGTTTATGTGGGTGGCATTTTTGTTAAAGGTTCTATTAAATGGAAATAAATTGATTTTTTTATGGTTCAATTTGTCACGATTTACTGATGAAGAACAATACATTATGCCCATCTTTAAAATATTTTCATTCTTTGTTACACAATTCTGATTTAGTGAAAGAATGAATTAAAGATTATTTGGCATATTTCAAGAACTTTTGCAAAAATGTTTTTAGTTAATTAATATGATTAAGCTTGATTTTGTGTCTGTATAATAACCTTTATTAGATGCACTGGTTGTGTAACAGATGTTGGTTTCTAAGTGGAATTGGTGAGATGAGTTCAAATTCTGGTCAAGTCAGTTACATTAACTTTCCTACAAGTACCATAAACCTATCTCTTCTCCTTCTGGCTATGGATTAAATAGCAGGGTAGACTGGGCTCTCTAGCCTTGGGTGGCAACAAATCTAAGAAAAAAAAATACAAACTGGGGAAAAAGGCAATATGAAACTATGCTACTATCTCTCAAGGAATGGCAATTCAGAGATAATAAAGAAGAGGAATTTGTGAAGAGCCATGATTGTCTATAACCTGAAAGGACTTGGTGTTAAAAAAATGTCTACTCCAAGAAGCTAAAGATGGTGTTTTGTAATTGGGGACACTGTATTTGATATTTCATTCATTCATACATATATATATATATATATATATATATATATATATATATATATATATATATATACACTAGAAGGCTTTGCCTGCTTCCTATCATTTCACAAAATAAAACATATTCACTACTTGAAATGTTTGAAACAAAAATTTTAAATGAACATTCATCCATGAATTGACTTGTTATGGTTAAGGAAAGTTTTACAAATAGATGCCAACTTGTTGAAGGCCAAGTAAAATGCAAATTTCAAAACACTTTTCTGCACTATATAAGACAATATTCCTAAACAAAACTATTTTTGATATGAAAATCAAAACAATCCTCGAATAAAAGAACAGTAATGAAGGACAGTTAATTAATGAAATAAACATTTTTAAAATCAATATGCAAATTAGTTAAACTTGAAGTAGATAATATATAATACAGATATTGAGCTTTGTGTGTAAATCTCTCCCTTGAATGGTTTGTAACACATCTATTTATCATCTATCTCTGTCATTGGGTTGAGTGCATTCAGGGGTGACTCTGTCAAAGGAGTCGCAACTGAGGAAAATTATACTGAGAGGTGCCCAGCCCTGGGGAACAGCTGCCTGAGGTTGCGCCCTCTCATTGCACCAGGGAGAGGAACTGGTGCTTGCACCAAGGCCAGCGCAACCGACGTTTGCTGGGTCTGCAGGCAATTTTTGTTCTTAGCCTGGGTGTATGCGCTTGGGTTCCCACCTTAAAAACTGACCTTGTGTCACAACTCGTCTTAGTGGCGAGACAGAGTAAATACCTAGTGTGTAAATTACTCTCTCGAGTAGTTTGCGACACATTATTTATCATCTCAGTTGCATCTGTGTCTTTCGGCCGAGTGTGCTCAGGAGCAGCTCCGTCAAAGGACAGTCGCAACTGAGAAAAATTATACTCACAGGTGCCCAGCCCTGGGGAATAGCTGCCCAAGGCTGTGCCCTCACATTGTACCAGAGAAAAGGGATTGGTGCTTGCACTGAGGCCAGCAAAACCAACAGTTGCAAGGACTGCGGGCGATTTTTGTTTCTAGCCCAGGTGTACGTGCTTGGGCTCCCCACATTAAACTGACCTTGTGCTACAACATGGGGTTCGAGTAAATACCAAATTAATATAAAGTAGAGCTGGGTTTTTTTAATCTCAGAATTTGTGGGAGAATTGAACTCCAATTTTGTATTTATTCATATAGATGCCATAATATAGGTTTCACTTAATTAACTATGATGTTTCTCTTCAAATGTTGAATGTATAACTAATTCTATTTTCCCATCTTTACACTATAATAATTTTATCTTATGAATTGTCTCCTGTTCTGTTATCCATGAAATAAAAATAATTGTTTGTCGAGAAAATAAGGACCTACGTACATCAAATCGTCTTTAAATTAAGTGGCAGCAGAAGAATTATCTTTTGAACTTTTAAAAGGTAAGCTTAAACATTAATTCAATACTTAAATGCAGCGATCAATTTTGATTTCTTCTGCAGTTTATTGATGCCTATCGCCTCTTCTCTAGCTATTGTGATGATGGACAAACCAAAATTCCTTCACAGGAGCTAGCTTAAATAGGGCAGCTTTTTAGCTTGCTTAAAATTTTAAGCTAGCGTCAATTTTGGATACAAGAGGAAAATAAGAGTTATTCCCTTTGAATCATGAAAGCAACGATAATGGCTAGTATAATATATTAATATACATTTTTAACCTCGCATAATCTGGCAACCCTGAATCTGACCTCAATGAAAATCGTTTCCTGCACCTAACTTTTCTAGGGCTTTTGAATGAGCTATGAATCATTGAAATCAGACCAGTGGGAGTGGAGGAGTTGCTTGGACACACACACACACACGCACATACACTGTACGTTATATATAAGATATATTCTTTTTGAGTACTGCTCAATTATTCCTTGCTGTTTCCACCAACTTTATGTCGATACTCTCCAGCCCATAAATTGAAATCACAATTACTACGCTACCAAATTTATGAACGAATGCATTCATCCACGAGGCTATTGTCCCAGGAGTTCAATTCCTGGGCTGGGTAGTACAGTTTTCTATATCATAAAATAATTCTAATTCATGCTTTCTTGCTTATCCAGAGCTTTAATTATACTGCTGTGGGTTTCCCAGCGAGTGGCGTAGGCAGCAATCTGCTGTCTCTCAAGAGAACCCGCCATATTGTTGGTTTCAAAGTTTTCACAGGACTGCCCATCCTAGCTATCATCCAAACTCAAATCTTTGTGCCATTTGAAAAATCCAGTTCCCACACTTGGGCTGTGGGCCTCACCATTGTCCACATGGGGTTGATCATCTGTCAAACCTCTGTGGCAACTGTACCAGGACATCTGTTTGTTGAAGATGGCCACTGAAGCCTGCTGCCACCCAGGTTGGGGCAAGATTTATTTTCATTATAAAAATGTATTTCCACACCTTCACAATGCTTGACCCCTCTTTGGGAGTTAACTATTTGCCCATAGGAAGGACCCTAACAGGTGCTACCACCCCACGTCAGGGTGGACTTGGGAACAACAGCAATTAAGAAGTGGTTCCATGCTCATCAAAACCTTCTATCAGAGGCCTTGCTGCCAGATGTAGTTTAATGTCATACCCAGGACAAATTCATAATTAAAAAAAAATAGTTTAAAATTTATGTCATTTTCTCTCTCAGATTGAAACGTAAAAAATGAAATTAAAAACTAACACTTAATGGTCACAGTTTTTATTTTCAACCATTAAGCTTTTCTGACCTTGATGATGGCTAAAACATTTACAAAAATTTTGGATAAATGTTATCTGCATTAATCACAGACTTTTATTTGCATTCCCAATGTATGAGTCCTGTAACCCATTAGGATCATTGGACATCATGTGTACTGCAGCCATAACAGCAGTGGGTGTATCTAAGGTAAGATCTCTTTTCAGACTGGTTTTGAATTCAGTGTCATTCTTTTCCGAGGTCAGTGGTCACCTCAAGCTAGTGTATCCAATCTGCTCTGTGAGGGAAGCGAAATGGATTCATGCCTTCCAAAAGGGCATTTATGGGGAAAATAGACATAACAAATTCGGCCAGAATTCGAGCTTGGCTCAACAATTTTTCCTTTCTGAGCTGTTAATCTATACTAAACTGCACATCCTTATATGAAACATGAAAGGTTAAATAAAAAAAACAAAATCCTTTGTTTGTGACTTTTAAGCAAACATGAAATTTGTAAATTGATTGAAGAGAATTGTTTTGTTTGTTGGCAGTTTAAAAAAAAATGAAAAACCACCTGCCATTTTTGATTGGCTAATGTAAAAGATGTCATCTTAACTTTCCAGTTCATATCAACTGCTCACCATCTTGACATTGGCATCAGGTCAGTTAATTCAAATGTCACGTCGTCTAATTTTTGTGAATCTGAAGACTGGAACATTGGGTGGAAAAAAAACAAAAAACTATATTCGCAATTATTAATCCCCCCCCCCCAAAATAAATGCAAAATTTATCGAAAAGTGGTACAAACCTAACCAAATGTCGAAACACTGAATATAAATACTCAGAAAGGTACACCTTCAGGAGGGTGGTGTAGTGGATTAAACAAGAAGTTGATTAAACGAGTATTACTGTTATCTAGAGGTTCGTGCTTTGTAAAGGACACTAGAGTAATATGAGATTATGTCTGAGCTGGTGTTTGAACTCTGCTCCCCAATTCTATTCTTTAGTAGGCCAACTGCACTGTTATTAATTCCAAATGTTCCCTCAGTTTTCCAACGATTGTTTCTTTATGGAACAGACTCCCGTGTGGATGCTTCTCTGAACACTTTAATCTTGACTTCAAAGCAAGACTGAATTGTTACCTATCCTTCTTCTTATAATCTTCACTTCTCAGCATCTCTTTCATTCATATCATGCCCCTTCATTCATCATAACCATTCGAAGAGTAACTCACTTCCTTGACCGGCTCTCAAGCCTTGTATTGGGTGAACTTTAGTTTAAAGAAAATTAAACATTATATTATTCTTTTAAAAACGAATCATAGACCAAAAATAATGACCTTTGACATTTTATTTAAATGTTATACAATTGAAAATGCATTATTTAGAACTCTGTCTGTCCTGCTATTTACCCATAGCTGGAGGGAGAAGAAGAGGATTCATACCTTTCCCCAGGGTATTAGCACGTAAGTGAATGTAATGGATTTGACTGGAATTTGAACTCGGCTCTCTGATTCCTCAATCTGAGCCACTAAAACTGAGCAAACCATGGATGATTGTTTTTTTTAGTAAGAATTTTTGACCTTTTAAACTTAGAAAAATAGACACAACTGTAGGTGGCTGTGCTGTCTGATGTAATGACAAAGTTGGAAAGCTGAGTTCGAATTCCAGTCAGGTTTGTTAGATTCACTTATGTGCAAATACCCTTGGGAGAAGTATCAATCCATCTCTTCTCCCCTCTCTATGGGTTGAATAGCAGAACAGACTACTTATTTATTAGATTGATTATTTACAAGAATAGTTTCATATTTATAACATTCTAAGTACTAATAAAATTAAAACTAATGCAATGCAATATTTATCATTTACCAATTTACAAAGAACTGAATATGAAAACATTTTTTTTATTCATAAATTTATAAACATTTACTAGATTATTAAAATATGTGGACCAACTATAAGGAAATCCATATTATTTATTATTTTATAAAGTTTGATTCGATTGGCACTTAGCCAATGTTTTTGCTGACCATTCCAAGAAACAATAAATAATATTTATTATTTTTGTTGTCAAGAACAAAGAAAAGGTAGAAATTAATTCTTATATATTTAGGTTTTATTACAATTCTAATCATCACTTTTTAAAACAATAAACATTGCCAAGGAGTGAAGGTAGTTAAAATAATAGCGGTGTCTAGGGAAAAACTGTCCTTTTGGCACTCTGTTCTTTTATGGGCACATATATACAAGTTTTGACAATATATACTTATATTCCAGTCGAATCCTTTACATTTACTTACATGCTAATATCCTTTGGAAAGGGTATGAATCCTCCTCTTCTCCCCTCAGCTATGTGTAAGTAGCAGGACAGACGGGGTTCTATAGCCTTGGATGGCAACTTGTCTACTGCAGAAAGAAACGGCAACCTACTGCAGGTAAAAAATCTGCCTCGTCAGTCATGTATCAAAAGATACATGATCGCCTAAGTGTGTATCATACATGGCACATAACTTACTGAGGTCGAAGTTTGCCAGTTTTTCTTTTTTTTAGTTTAATTTTCAGAAAACATTGAATATAAAAAAAAAAAAACAATTTCTGTTGGTTTTAATTTCGGATCAGTGCAACAAATACTAGGACACATCTGCCAATTCTTCAGAACATATTATTTCACTTCTGCTGTAAGAAATAAAAATTTGAAATTGTAATAAGTGCAGAGGTGATAATTATTACATGACAAATAGAATGTCGTTTTACTATTCAGGAATTATTGAATATAAACGAGAAAATACAAGTTTTAGATATTTCTAAAGACAATATAATTTTTTTTTCTTTTTTGAGAGTATTAGTAAACTTGTATATATAATTACATGAGGCAACAAACTAGCAGTTATAATTAGACTAATTTTGTCAACCCATAGGTGATTGTGACGGTTCTTTAATAAAAATGAACAAAGCATGTTTTTGATGTTTAAATTCTAAGAGACATGACTTTAGATGACAATTATTCAATGGGAAATAGAATTTTTTCTTATTTTTTTCTTTTAGTTTAATTTTCAGGAAATATTGAATATAGAAAGAAACAAAAGAACAGTTTTTAAGGAGATTAATTCTTGTAGATTTTAACAACCTCTGCATGTAATTCCTTTCCATTTTTATGTTGAGAATGTTCAGCTTCTCTTTTGCCGTATCCAAGTTGTCAGCATCATTGACAATCTCATACATTGGTCGGATTAGGTAACTAAAGCCGTGGATAAGGCAGGGACCCCATTTCACTACATCTCTAGGTTTTAAATTCAAAT
Source organism: Acanthosepion esculentum (assembly GCA_964036315.1). Lineage (NCBI taxonomy): Eukaryota > Metazoa > Mollusca > Cephalopoda > Sepiida > Sepiidae > Acanthosepion > Acanthosepion esculentum. The sequence continues at coordinate 42,697,292 of OZ038515.1, forward strand.
TGTTGTGACCGATATTAAAACATCTGCCAATTCCTCAGAACACACCGTATATACTTGTGTAAAAGTTGACTTCATGAATAGTATGACCCCTGAAGTTAAATGAATTTAATGAAAAACCTGATTTTTTTTTCCATATATCTTGTGTATAATGCGACCCCTGCTTCTGAGCAAAATTGCTTGGCCTACTGTAGTCAAATATTGCCGTACTAGGCATCATCCTGGATATATTTTATAGCAAATTAATGGCCTTCATTCTTTTTTGTGCAAAGCTGCACCAAAATGGTGAGAAAAACCAATTACTATAAAATATCTGATATGAAAATTTAGATATCGTTTTTTTATTTTATTTTTTTTATTCATGCCTGATTTTTTTAACCTCTTCAAAAATATTAAATGTGTCTAGTGCGTCTCCAACCGTATTCTCTTGTGTAAAAACTAATCATAAAAACCCACACTATACTCAAGTATATACGGTATTATTTCAATTCTGCTGTAAGAAATGAAAAATTAAAATTGCAATAACTTTTCTGAAATCTTGAGATTTCTCAATATCATCATTATTATTATTATTATTATTTGGGTATTTACATTCTGGCTGATCTTGTCACAGCTTTGAACAGATAGTCATCATAAAGACAGCAAAGATGAGGATATTAGTCTAACACACAGAATAATGACTATGACTGCTATAATCATTTGAAAAGCATTTTTGATATTTTGTCTCTCATCTAGCCAAACCTTGCACCTTTTGAATGATGTTCAATAAAAATAATTACATAAAGTAACCTGCTTGAAAATCTATTTTATTTAGTCTTTCTCTTCTAATATCACCACCACCACCACCCACATGTCCTCTGTTGTCCGTTCATGGCACCCTCTCTCCCATGATATGACATTCCAATAGTCGACAAATACTCAAAACCATGTAGAAATAAAATGATTTCTTTTCTTATGCATGACTGAATTCATTTTTGATTTTATTTTGTAATTTTTCTTTTGTTTGCCATTAAAATGATAAAAAAAAAAAATATATATTTTTTTGGTTTCTTTCTAAAATAGAAGACGGTCCTTGTACCAGAATTTAACTTTTATCATTTTTGAGAAGACTCGTTACTATTTCCAAGAGTTGTTTGGATAAGTGATCTCTATTCTTTTCTTTTTTACCTCGGTGTTTCAGCAGATCCATTCTATGGCCTTCTTAGGTGTACAATCTATAGTGAAAGAGATGAGTCTCTTTTTTTTTTATTTCGGTTGTGCAAAATCAGGAAACAATATCAAGCAGGTGAAAACTGAATTATTTTTGCCTGTTTGCCTAGAAAATATACTGATTGGACCAATCCTTTCACAGCAACTTATGTACGACAAGTGATTCCATATTTTATCTCTGGGTTTGTTCTCTAATCTTTTCCTTTTACTCATCAAAGACATCCAAACCAGGTTGAGTGATGAAAAACTTCTCAGATGTTATTGTAATGATTTGTCTGATGGATTGATCGGATGCCTATTTTGTTTTGGATCATTTCTCGGTTTATTCTGTATAGAAATGAACAAAAGGATCACCTCTTTTGCTTCTGGATTGTACACCTGAATATGGCAACCATAGAGTAGATTATTAACTCTTGGAATTTCAGAATTTATTTCAGTCTACAACCTTTTGTTTTAAGCCCCCACTTTTTTTTTAATTCTTCGAACATGCTTCTTCCTTTTGACCCAGAAACATTCTTGAGTTCCTCAACTGACCAATTCCAAGTTATTTTCAGGTGGCATTTCTGCCAAAGAGTGTATCTTGGGAATCCTGTTGGTATTATTCTTGTTATTATGCATCATACGTAATTTGCTTGTGGAAATCTCGAGATTGAAACATCAATGAAAATGATGACGAGAAAGAAAGAAATGAATAAAAACATCTATCACTATTAAAAATAGGCATTCACCCACCCATTGTTCAAAATATGGATCCAGATCCCCCCCCCCCCCGGAAAAAAAAAGGAATTATTGCTGATTTACATATTGCTGAAGAAAGTTAAAATGACTTTAGAGATTTGTTAGACAAGGAATCAGAAATTTTGTTTTCTGGCCGAGGTATCTGATGTGACTCTCAGCCTGATAATGAATCGTCAAGCCAATTTTGAATGATGACGATTCCTTTTCAGTGGATCAATTCAACTCTAGTCTCAATTCTTGGAAATGGTGTAAAATGAATCGTGGACCCTGAAATAAGGATCTTTCCTTTTTATTGTGCTTGAGCAGCAAAAACTGAAAATTAGTGACTGAATGACCTCCTTTGAATTTTGCCAGTGTCTATTTCAATGAACTTTTAGATTTTATCTACAAAGAGGAAACCATCGAATTTACCAATAAAATTTTTGTCCTGAATTGCAAAGATACGAGGGTCATTCAATAAATAAGGTGAATTTTTCGGTATAAGGACTTCTAATACAGATAGAAGTTTACTTATTTTTATATTTTTCAACGTCATCTCCCAGCACTGTCACACACTTTTTCCATCTGTGCTCAAGCTTCCGTATTCCCTCAGCATAAAAATCTTTGGACTGATGTCTCAGCCAGTCGCTCACAACACTTTTGACTTCATCGTCACTTTTAAACTTTGTGCCTCTCGTGAACGCTTTCAAAGGACCAAACAGGTGAAAGTCTGAAGGGGCAAAGTCTGGGCTGTAAGGGGGATGAGGGAGCAGTTCCCAGCCCAGCTTGTTGATGGTCTGCACCGTTTGGGTTGCTGTGTGAGGCCTTGCGTTTTCATGATGCAAGATGACTCCTTCCGACTGATGACCCCCTGCGTTTGTCCCAACAGATAAGCTCAAAGTCCTTGCAATGTCATCCACTGTCACCCTTCTGTCAGACTGAATGAGGTCATTGACTGATTCGATCACCTCAGGAGACCTCACTTCTGTAGGCCTCCCAGGCCTGTCTTCATCCTCAACACTGCTCCGTCCTTCTTTAAACAATTTAGCCCACTTGTAGACATTTTTTTGGCTGAAACATGTGGCACCATACACAGTTGACATTCTCCAATGAATTTCAACTGGTTTGCACCCTTCAGCAACCAAAAACTTGATAACTGACCGCTGTTCAATCCTGGAGCATGCTTCTTGGTCGGCCATCTTTGTTAATCGCCATAACTCTCAAAGTTTTTTTTTAATCTTCAAAAGAAATTAAATCCATGTGAAAAAGTAAAACAAAAAAATAAAAAAGAGTAAGCTTCTATCTGTATTAGAAGTCCTTATACCGAAAAATTCACCTTATTTGTTGAATGACCCTCATATATCATGGATAGAATTACATATTTTTTTGGTATTTAAAATTTGTCGAAGAATTGTCAACACGATATCTGTTGACTATTCGCAAGGTTTTTATCTTCTGCATGATTTTTTTCTTTCTTTTTATTTTTAATTGTTTCACCCTCAAGCAAGGTGATAAAGCCACTAAGGCACAATGGGTTACGGTGTGTGAAAGAGTTTGAGAAAATGTTAAAGCAGAGGAAGGGCAATAAGAGGACAGGGTTCTGGAAGACAGAACATGGTGATTGATGTTGCATTTAAATTTCTGAAGATCGTAGGCAACAGGGAAGTAAGAAGTTGGAAGAGAATTCTAGAAGTAAGAAGTGCGAGAAAAGAAACTGTTAGAATAGAACTTACAGTTGCATCTAGCTATTTCAGCACTAAAACAATGAGACCTAATTGCCAATCTAGTATGACACATAAATTCATATGGTCAATGTGCCATAGAGGAAAGCTCATCAGAATAACCGCCGTGAAGATATTTATAGAAAAGATAAGGCCAGTCATTATGAATTTAAAAAAAAAACAGTGGGAAATTATCAAAAATTTGTTTGGAGGAATTAAGCATATAATTTCAGCTAAAGAGTGTATTTAGAGAAAGATGTTCGAAAATCAGCCTATTGAATGAAACGCTAATTCATACATTGCTTTGTCATTACTGAAACTCTTACTACAGAGTTTTACAGTTGTTACCTTCAAATTTTGAGTTGCAATTATAGAAGGGCCATTTACAAGTGAAGGTAATTGAAAAGCCATTCTGCTGAATGAAATGCTCATCTATACATTACATTGTTGATACTACCATAAAGGATAATGGAGTGTGGAGGGGGAAATTCTTCCTCATGCAACATATTCACTTGATTCAACATGTTTTGATTATCATTTGTTTTGATCCACACCAAATTCCTTATTTTATAAAAAGAAAAATTTAAATTGTCTTTGATCAAATTTTCCATGATATCTTTCTGGTGTTAAAACTAGAATTGTTTTACCAAAATTTTAAAACTTCTGGAACACTGGCATAAGATCATAGAAAATCAAAGGAAATTTTTTTCATAATTATATATATATATATATATATATATATATATGAAATGGACAAAGTCCGACAATTATTTTTTAAGACATTTTTTATGTTTATATGATCTTTTTTATCGATACAAATATTTAAGTAAATGCTCTCTTTATAATAAACAGTATTAACAGCATTTACCGGCTTGAATGTCCGAGAAATTTTCATAGAAAATATGCATCCTCTGACAGGAATCGAACCTGTATCCTATACGGAACCGTCATATAGGCTGACGTGATTTTACCGATTGGGCCACAGAGGAGCATTTCGGTTAGCAAGGTCGAATTTACTGTTTTTAAACACAATTCTCCATGATTTGCTCTCATACATTCATATCTGCTCAAAGCGTATCCAAATGTAAACAAATGACGTCACACATTATGAAATGGACTATTTGTTAGATTAAGCTTTGAACTGTTGTATCATAGAAATGATTAAAGATATCTTACTGGAATTCTCTGAGGTTTTTATAACACTATTGGACTCGAATTTGAGTAATAAAAATGTATAATTACTCTCCAAGCTTAACAAGAATTGTGATGAAATTGATCATAAACGAAAATGATATGTTCATCATTAATTAATCATAATTAAAGATTAGAAGTTCATGAAGGATTGAAATTAAGTTTATATATATATATATATATATATAATTCCAGGATCATTTTCCAACTTGTTCAGAATGATCTTTGCCTTCTCTAACCTTCTAACTTTCTGTCCTTGAGTAACAAGGTGCCTCACATGTTTCATTTATGATTTCATTTTTAAGTCTTTTTTTCACTGCTCTTTGGACTGTCATAACAGAAACTTCTCCCTCATATGCCAAATGTATTGAATATGGATTGAGTTGGACCTTTTCTAATTGATCACTTTAGCCCTTAGTTTAAATGACGATCCCTTTTCCTGTTGTGATCTCCTGATCCAGTTTTTCTCTCGACTGTTCCCTCTTTTTTGAACTTGTTCACAGTTCTCTTGATGGTTCTTGAATGGACTTTGAAGATGGAAGCCAGAGTATAAATGTTGGTACCATTACTGTGGGTCTGAATGATTTTTTCCCTCTCACCATTGTTTATTTGGGATGACAGTAGGACTGACACAAAATGATTTTGAACTATTCTTTTTCTAGCTGAAGAACACAAAGAATTTTTCAGTGATACTTACAACAAATTGTGTCAAGATGGCTAAACGTCTCATCTGAAAACCTGGAAAAAAGAAACAATTAATTTAGTGGTTTTTATATATTAAACATTTTGTGTGATGGACAATTACGCTGTTACACCCGGTGTGTGTGTGTGTGTGTGTGTATATGTATATATATATATATATATATATATATATATATATATATAATAGGATAAGAAACAATTATAAATCTAATGTGTTTCAACTTTTATTAAAACTTCATCAGAGAATGAAATATAAAGAGAAAAAAAGAAATAAAAATTCTGGTATTTTTAATTTTTGTGTTGTTGATATAAGATCATAGAAAATGAAAGGAAATATTTTCATAATTATATATATATATATATATATATATATATATATATATATATATATAAATAAATGATAGGATAAGGACATGTTTCGCCTGTATTAACACTTCCTAGGGAATGAGATATGAAAGAAAATATTCTGGCATTTTCCGTTATTGTGTTGTTTGTATACCAGAATAATCTTTCTTTCTTCTTTTTCTACATATTTCATTCTCTGAGCTTATCATCCTGTTGAAATCTAAGATATATTAAAATTCTGAAATGTATAGTGGGTGGGAGGTGTAATGGATTATGGTTCAGAATAAAAAATTGGATAGCTGTGTTTGAATTCCAGTTGAGTTCATTACATTCATTTATGCACAAATATCCTTGGGAAAGGTACGAATCCATCTTTTCTCTCCCTCCATTTATGGATTAAATAACAATGGGCTTTCTGGCCACTGTTAGCAACCAGTGTATGGGAAGGACAACTCTGAATTCCAAACCATAAGAATTGTACATGATCCCCAACTCAGCCATGAGGATCAGAAAGAAGCAAACTTATATATATATATATATATATATATATATATATATATGTGATGAAAAATATGGAAAAGACAAAACAAAATCCGAATATGCAAGTTTACTGTTTTAATGTTGTTTTACTGTCGACGTCAGACGTTTCGGTCTAGTAGACCATCTTCAGGAGATGGTTATTAGAAACATACTTTGGATTTGATGATATTTAAGTCAACATGAAGAGACGATAGACACAAGACTAATCAGAAACAGAACAACTGAAATTTTAAAGTCAGCGTTCCCTTTTTGGGATTCGGTCACGTTGGCGTCGCGTAGTATTTACCGTACGTGAAATGGATATTATGCCTGCCTCATAAAATATCCACTTCACGTACGGTAAATACTAGACCCGGCTTCTTTAACATCTCCCCTTTCATGGCAAGATTAATGCTTGACAAACGTACTGATAAGCTCTATATTCAAATAGAATTCCTCTTTTCCACTTAAGATAAAGTTTCTTTCTTGGGAGCGCGTTTTCGCAGCATCGCCCGCGTGACGCCAACGTGACCGAATCCCAAAAGAGGGAACGCTGACTTTAGAATTTCAGTTTTTCTGTTTCTGACTAGTCTTGTGTCTATTGTCTCTTCATGTTGACTTAAATATCATCAAATCCTAAGTATGTTTCTAATAACCATGTCCTGAAGATGGTCTACTAGACCGAAACGTCTGACGTCGACAGTAAAACAACATTAAAACAGTAAACTTGCATATTCGGATTTTGTTTTGTCTTTTCCATATTTTTCATCATACCGCCAGATCTACATCCACATATTTGCTTACATATATATATATATATATATATATATATATATATATATAATAAAATGCTGAAAGGAACATTTGCGGTTTCGATTGCCATGGTCTCATCAGGTGGTTAACTCAGTGAACTAATTACAGACAACACAAGAAGAACTTAAATTTCTGAATGCGGCACTGGTAGTAATGAGTTGAAACCACGGTAGTGTTCCATTCAGCATTTTATTATTTTAGGATATTAAATCGCTCTACAGGTTTGATTTTTCTAAACTTGATATTGAGCACTTTTAAACATATGATTTTTTATTAGTATTTATTTTATCTTAGTATTTATTTTATTATAATAATATTTTATCGTAGTATTTATTTACTTTGTTATAATAATAATAGCTGGCTACTTGTATTCGAGGATACCTGTCTACTAGGGTGCCTACCCAATCCCCATTGCAGGCGCCTGCTCTGGCACAATTGTGTTTGTTGAACACCCACAGAGCCCACCTGTGGTTTATACTGCAACTATGCTGAGCAGATCTTAGTTGCAGTTTCCGGGAGAGAGTGTCTTATCTAGAGTGATCAACAATCTTTGAACAAGGCCAGCATGCTCAAACCCTCAGTCACGATGACTTGTGACATTGTGCTATATGAATTAGGATCAAGTATGGATTGGAATCCAACAGAATGATAGGATAAGGAACAAATATGATTTAACATGTTCGTCTTTTATTAAAGCTTCATCAGAGATTGAAATTTGGAGGAGAAAAAGAAAATTCTAGTATTTTTAATTTTGTCTTGTATGTTTTTCATTGGTTAAGCAGGGTTTATACATATAATTCATTTGCGTCTGTGCTTATCACAAATTTAGTTTGTTTTTGTAGGATTCGGATGATCATGTATATATTTGTGTGTACGTGTGTTCATTAGGCAATTCTTCTTTTTTTTAAAGAAAATTGTTTTTTATTTTTGTGCTGTTTGCTTTTTCTTGGTTAAGCAGGTTTCCTGTGCATCAGTCTTGTCAAGCAGCATTCCTGTGTATGATTGATATGTCTATGTGTATCATATTTCTAGTATTTTGAAGTGGGATTATAATGTATATTTGTTTGTGTGTGTCTCGTAGACATTTTTATCCATGTTTGGTGGTTGGCTGCACGTTGATTGAGGACGTTTTGTGGGAGGGGGGAACATTTTTTTTCTATGTTACACCGGTTGCAGTAGTAGATAGATATATCCGAGACTGAGAAGTATGGATTTTATTTACATTATTCAGACTATTGGCATCTTTGTTGCCATATTTATCACAACGTTTCGGCCGTTGTACACTCCGGCCTTCTTCAGGTGGTTGGAATGTTGAACTGAAGCCTTTATTTCGCTCGCTGGGGTAAACTGTTCTAGTTCCATGTGCCATGCTTAATGGATGTCAGTTATCAGTTATCTCCTGTTAATTCATCTCTCCAAGTTCTCCACTGCCTTAACCAGGTATTGAACTCATGTTGGTTACATCCAGTGACAGGACCCAAAGAGTTGTGAGTTCAATACCTGGTTAAGGCAGTGGAGAACTAGGAGAGATGAATTAACAGGAGATAACTGATAAGTGACATCCATTAGACATGGCACGTGGAAGTAGAACAGTCTTTCCCAGCATTCTAAACTAAACTAAAGGGTTCAGTTTGACATTCCAAACACCTGAAGATGGCCGGAATGTATAACGGTGGAAATGTTCTGATAAATATGGCAACAAAGATGAGGACAATAGTCCGAATAATGTAAATAGTGTACATAATACCTCATTTCAGAAATATAGACAGATTCTGAAGTATGGATTTTATAAAAGTTCGTGATATTAGAAAGTGTGTTTATAGATGGTAAAATATCAGAACTCCTTTGAAGTATTTCCTGCATAAAGAATTCTGCATAAAGAATTCTGTTTCTTTCTAATTGGGTGGCATTTATAAAATCAAAGTTATGGCCTATTTTGTTTGGGTTCAAAGGTCTATGTTCATAGATGCGGGTTTTTAGATTTTTAGATATTTTGTCAATGTAACTTTTCCTACATTGTAGGCATTTTAGGTCATAAATACCGGCATCTGATGTAGTGTTGAATCTATTTTTCTTCCTAACTATATCTCCGATTGTCTTGGAGATAGTGGTAGAGATTCTAGTGTTGGGAATAACTAATTTATTTTCAAGTTTTGTTGATTGTGTGTTGGAGGGTAAGTTTATAAATTTTGTGTTTTTGTTTTTGGAAGTAAAAACCCAAAAGGTTTGAGTGGTGTTCAGTGTTTTGTCCTTTAAAAAAGACGTTCAATGTGTGACCTCTTTCAAGTTATAATCTCTTTTACACTTCTCCATGTGACACAAATTGCTTGGTTTGTTTTTTGTGGGCTATCAACCCTCTGTGGGTTATTTAAAGCTGAAACATTTTGGATTGTCGGAGGTTGCTTACAGGATCCAGTGTTCCCAATCGGTCCCCCATTCAAGTACTGACTGGACTCAACTTTGCTTAACACTTGACATGATCAGAAGCAACTTCCTCATATGACGATAGAGCAATGTCAGTATAATTTAGTATTTGCTTAAGTTTCTCCTTGTGCCTCAACAGGTGTCATCCCATTTTTTAAGAACAGTTGTCTGTACATGAGAATTTTCAATGTCTTTCATCACTTGTGCAAACAACATGACCAGTGAATTGTGATCATATTAGAAATAGGCTTATGACCATATAGCATTGAAACACTGGTTCCTGTATGAGCACCGAAATTAAGCAACATCGAACCTGATCACTACTTAGAGATGGATAACTGCTTAGGAATACCAGGTGCTGTAAGCTTGGATGTGCAGGTGGTGTAATCAATAATGGCTCTGAATTGTTAATCGGAGAGCTGAGTTCCAATTTATAGAAAACATCAAGCTCAAGATTATATATTTATTCAGGTAAGGAATATATATATATATATATATACACACACACACAAACACACACTGACCTAAATTGAGGGCAATCTATGTAAATAGATGATAGAATGTTATTATCTTTGATTACAAAGCAAAATTCTTACTGGAAGTTATTCGGTAAGAATACAGTGTTGTAGTGGAATTTCTGAGGATTTTCTTGGTATAAGATTTTTTTTTCTATAGAAAGGAAGAGCCTGCAGTTTTGTGTGGATTTTGGTATTAGCATCAGTAAAATATTTCCAGTATTTGGATAGAGAGGCAGGAATTAAACCCAAAGATGTCCCCAGAAATGACCCTCATGTGGAGACTAACTTCAATCCAGTTCCCTTTCAGATTTTTACACATTGGAAACTCTCTCCAGCAAAGGTAAGAACCAAGAAGAGAAAATGTGCCAACCAGTGTTTGCATGAATGCAGATACTCTTGGGGAAGGCATGAATCCACCTCTTCTTCCACCACCTATGGGTTAATTACTAATACTTGTATCGCTATAAATCATTATCTCAAAAAAAAAATTCTATCTCAAAATATTTTCTGGTTTTAAATACCTTTAAAGGGTTGATAAGCAATAGAAAATGAATTAATGAATCAATCAATGAAATATGGATTAGCTGCACAGGCCTGTCTTAGATTTATTTACATTCTCTGGAATATAAATGTATAGAATCTACTGTGGCTACAAAGTGAGGGATCTTTTTATGTATTGATTGTAATATATAATTGATCCCCCATTTTATATCCACATTATAATTTCTTGTTGGCATGTCTTAGATTTATTTACATTCTCTGGAATATAAATGTATAGAAACTACTGTGGCCACAAAATGAGTGATCAGTTTATATATTGATTGTAATATAGAATTGATCCTCCACTTTATATCCACATTAAAATTTCTTGTAGGCATGTCTTTTAGATTTATTTACATTCTCTGGAATATAAATGTATAGAATCTACTGTGGCCACAAAGTGAGGGATCTTTTTATATGTTGATTGTAATATATAATTGATCCCCTACTTTATATCCACATTATAATTTCTTGTTTATCAAATTCTGATTAGGCATGAATCTACCATATCTCCATCCAGCAAATTGTTAAGACTTGTCTCACTAAATCATTATCTCAAAAAAAAAAAAAAATTTCTAACAATCTAAAAATATTTTCTGGCCTTAAATAACCTGCGAGGGGTTGATAAGCTATAGGAAGCGAAACAATGAAAACTTGTGCAGAACAAATCACACTTTTTGTAAGAGCCAACTAAAGCGAACTGGTGTACTTGGTGTGCCACAATGTATATTCATATGGTTAAGTGGTTAGAATTTTTGCTTTTTGGCCATGAGACCCAGGTTCGAATCTCAGCAGGGTTGATCTGTCAGGGAGGTGTTTTCTTTATTGTATCTCTCTCAGAGCACCTTTGGAAAGTGCCTGGAAATGAAACCATGCATTAACCCAGGCCTTGTCAGTAGACGGAACTCTTGTAGTAGACATCAATGGTTGTGCTGGCACAAAGTCACAAGTCATCGTGACTGAGGGTTTGAGCATGCTGGCCTTGTACAAAAAAATTGATCACGCCAGATTATATGCTATCTCTCTCAGAAACAGTAGCATTGCAATATAAACCGCAGGTGGAGTCTGTTGGTTGAGCAAGCACCTGTAATAGACACCACAGCAGATGGGTGTGCTCGGAAAAATCTGAAAAAATAATTTTCATTTTCAAAAAATTATTAATGCAATATTCACTTGGAAAAAAAATTCTTACAAAACTAATTGTATTTTGGTTTTAAGCAACTCAATCTCTTCCATATATAAGACAACCCCTCCTCACAGCTATGGGTTAAATAATAAGGCAGGCTGTCAAGAGTTGACATTGAACTTTATTACTTATGATTCAATAATTATTGCTACAGAAAACTAGTCTGTCTTCCTTCACATATTTTGAATTATATAATTTTATGTATATCAATATAAAGCATTATTATTTTATTATATAATGACTATTTGTTTTTGAGTATACCTGTTTACTAGTGTGGTTAGATAATCCCTATTGTGGACACCTACTCGGGCATCTGGGCAAGAATCCATAATCTAGCATGAGTAAGTCCTTTACACTGAAACCCTTGATTATGGTGACTTGTCAGTTAATACTAGCGTAACCATCAACAAGCTACCCAATTTCACTCACAAGGCTTTTGTTATACAGTTTTCAGGCACTGAAAGCTAAATACCACAAGGTGCTAATCTATGTGTTCCTCGCAGTTTCTATCAGACTTAGAAAAATTAGTTCTCATCAGTTGTCCAGTATGAAGGATCTTTTTTTTTTTTTGCCTGACACCATTGCATTTCTGTGCCAGATCTTGTCTGTTAGATTTTGCCATTGACGATATAATGCTGTTGATGTCTTCACCATAACCTTGGCAGGGGTGGCTTCTTGCCAAAGTGCAACATGATCTGGTCTCCAGGGCCACCTATGGTTTTGAATTCAAAGTTGTCCTGCTTCTAGACTGATTACCAACCAATGGTCAGTGAGCCCAACTATAGCTGTAGGGGAGAAGAGAAGGATTCATCAAGGGTATTTGCACATAAGTGAATGTCATGAGCCGGACTGGTATTTGAACTCGGCTTTCCAATTTCTCATTCTGAACTGCTATTCATTACACCAACTGCACATCCTTTATAACTGAGCAGTAGCAAAAAAGAATATGAGCTGTGGAATGGGAACTGTCTATCCTATAGGTTTAATAAAGTGTTCAATTTGAAATTCCTTGATTCTTATCTGGATTTGCAGTCATTTCAAGAAGGCTGTAGAGCGTAATGGCCAAAGTGTTGCAATAACAACAATAGAGATGAGGATATTAGTCTGAATGTAAATAGTGTTTTTGTTTATTAATTCTGACATTGATGATGGAAAATGGGCAATATTTTAGGTATATGCTTATTTATTTAAGAAAAGTAGAAATGTCAATCAAATCCCCCCCCCCCCAAAAAAAATAGAATGAAAAAAGATTTGTGCAGTTGAAGAAGGTTCTGTGAATAATTAAACATGTCAATGGTTTGCAAAGTTTTATGCTGGAGATTTTTTGTTGTTGAATAATGTTCTGCCGGTGAGTACACTAGTTGAGGTTGAAATGAAGACATTACTTGAAAATAAGGAACCTTACCAATTAGGTCACGGGAAACCACCATGATTCAATTACAAGGTTCAGTTTCCCTATTTAAGAAATGCGCATCTTTTGTTGAGGTTGTTGAAAGTTTTTATCTGCTAATTTTATTTTTGTGCCCCAAACATAAAGTAATTTTTCAGTAATCATTACTTTTTTTTAATCTACCATTATTTCTTATTACTAATTGGTAAAGTACATCTTCACCGTTCAAATGTTTCAATCTTTAAGAGATTTCAATTGTAAAATCCTTGGAGTCTTGATCAAATTTTAGAAAAAATCTGAATATGTGATATTAGTGCAATTGAATTGATATATCTCAAAAGCCATTGACAATCAAATATTACAAGTTGATTTTATATGAAAGTAAATGGAAACAATACCAAATCAAACCTCTTTGATATTATTGGTTATGTGGCAAATGCACAATACCTGGCATTGTATGCAGACAATTGTCAACACCAGTTATATCCAGGTTTTCCTTGTTAGCAGCAGGACAGCTTGGTATATCTAGATACAGGCCTCTCTGCAACTGGTCAAGATCCAGGTCTTTGTAAGATGCCTCTTGCTAATAAAACCAGCAGTCAGCAAGATACGATGTCTTGTAAAGTCGGTCTTGTGGGCATTTTGTTCCTAAAGTTGCTGTGGTTTCCAATGCAGTGACATTAAAACAGATTATGAGGTATAGTTTTGGAAATTTACAATACAGAAAATATTTTTAAATTGTAAGAATTTTTTTGAGATAATAAAGATTTACTGATACAAGTCCTACTAATTAACCCATACCTAGGGGAGAAGTGATGGGTATTTACATGTAAGTGAATATAACGATCCTGACTGCAGGTGGAACTCTGATTTCCAATTTGCAATTCTGAATCCCAATCCAAACTTACAGCACCTGGTATTCCCAAGCAGTCACCCATCTAGGTACTGACCAGGCTCAACGTTGCTTAAATTTGGTGATTGTGTGTGAACCGATGTTTCAATTCAATATGGTGATAAGCCCTTAAGAAAAAGGAAAATTCTGTCAGAAACAAAGAAAATATTATGTCATATCAGTCCTCCTATATGCTGGACAATCTCCTCATAAATGAAGAGGCAGCACAAAGGTGGGTCTACAGGAGGATGCTGAGAATCTCCTGGACTAGATATGTGTGTAACAAGGGAGATTTAGGGAAATTGGATACAAAAAGGGCATTTATACCTAGAATCAGAAAGAGAAAATAGAAACTTTTAGGGTACGTAATGAGGAAAGAAGGCTTGGAATTTGACACTCGCAGGACATTGAAAGTAAGAGTAACAGAGAGAAAAACTGAGTAACCTATGTAATTGTGTAATTGGTTGGCAGAACAGGGATTAGGAGAGATAGGAAAAGGACAAATATTACAAAGAGCCACAAAGGATAGGAAGTTGTGGAGAACCATGATCACTTATCCTGTAGCGACATGGCACATGGAAATGTTGGTATTTACTGATATTCTACCAGTGCTTGTCATATGTTTTATATCACTGTATGCATAATCGTTAGAAAAGCAAGTTGGAATGGTATGGGCACGTGATGAAAGCCAATGATGCTTCCATTGCCATCCAACAAGATGTGCCACCTTAGGTAAAAGAAGAGGAGGCAGAGAAAAATAATGGGCTAACAACATCACTGAGTCAACTAGAAGACTCTTCACAAAGACTCAGACATCGGCATGCAACTGAGACATATGTAGGGAGCTGGTCACATGCTCAGCAATGCAGTGATCCTATGACCACACCCTGTCATAGAACTGATGGTTTATAAATTCTGCCTGGAATGCCGCTATATATGAAGAGGTGCTGAAACTAGTGTGTATGTATGTATATATATATATATATATATATATATATATATATATATATATATATATATGTCTGTATTTTTTAGATGAGATATTATGTACACTATTTACATTATTTGGACTATTGTCCTCATCTTTGTTGCCAACAAAGCTGAGGACAATAGTCCAAATAATGTAAATAGTATATATATATATATATATTATGAAATGGATTACATCTGACAATTATTTAATATATTTTCTGTTTATGTTATTTTAAAAGATACAATTTATTTCAGCAAATACTCCATTTTTTTAAATAAACAGTATTAATTACATTTACCGGCTAGAATGTTCGGGAAATCTTATAGAAAATATGCGCTCTCTGACAGGAATCGAACCTGAAACCCTAATGGGGAAATGTCATTTGATCTGATGTGCAGTTAACCATTCAATCACAAAGAAGCGTCTGCTTAGCAAAGTTCGAATTACTATTTATAAACACACACCTGTGGCGATTTTTCTCGATTGATTATATCTGCTCACAAAAACATATCTTAACATAAAAATTTACTTAAATAAATTATATCTATATATATATATATATATATATATATATATTTATACATGTTTCATTAAATAATATAGATAAGTGTAGTCTATATATTTTTTGTAAGTTCTTTTCATATCGTCTGATAAGCTTAATAACATTATCATTATCATTAAACATTATCATTATATATATATATATATATAGCCTGATGATTGTGTCTAGCATGAAACAGTCTGTCGCCTCTTAGTACTCGGATATTGAGTACTTTATCCCATAAATATAGCACACCTTAAATCTATATATCTATAATTCTCAAAATGTGCGTATGTATGTGAGATTGGATTTTGTTTTTGCATTTCCATAGTTTTCATCTGATTTCAATTAAATTTTTTTTGTTATATAGATAATTCTTCAGTGCCGGTTTTGAGGCCAAATTGTTAGCGACAATGGCTCTCCACTA
>OZ038515.1:42718396-42730896 GCA_964036315.1 Acanthosepion esculentum
TTTGTAGTGTTGAAACATAATTGTAATTGTGTAGAGATTTTTAACATGTTTTTGTTTTCGTATCCTAAAATAAATAACATTTAGCTCTACTCTGTGTTGAGCCCTCTTTTAAATTAAATGTTATGTACAGTGGAATTATACTCCATTCTCATTTTATCTGGATCGATATATATATATATATATATATATATATATATATATATATATATGTGTAATTTGGCAGCAACTTTTCTTTCAAACATGTAGTGTTGAATGTTAAAGACAACATAGTCTTACATATTTTCTTTTGAATTTTCTCATATTCTCTAATGAGACTTTTTATTTGAAAATAGTTCCGAAATATGTATTTTCCATACGATGACCTAGCACTTTCGAACATCATTGTTCATCTTCAGGGTCAATATTTTAGTCAAAATTTTTAATATTTTAAATAATATTTAATAGTCAAAATTAATCGTATAGATTATAATATATCTGGTAATATATTGCAATGTTTATAATATATTTAAATTTTGTAGCGTATTCTTCGATCTTTTGGCTTGTGTATTGGAAATCTTTTTCACGGTGTCACATGATAAAAATCTACGCCATGCACGTGATATAACATCATCGCGTCTTTTGAATTTAAAAGGAATTTAACGTTTTTAGTTTGTAAAAAAGTAGCAACATGATTACGCTACAAGATAATTGGCAAATGTTTGTTTAAAAAAAAAAAAAAAAAAAAAATTTTGACTAAAATATTGACCCTGAAGATGAACAATGATGTTCGAAAGCGCTAGGTCATCATATGGAAAATACATATTTCGGAACTATTTTCAAATAAAAAGTCTCATTAGAGAATATGAGAAAATTCAAAAGAAAATATGTAAGACTATGTTGTCTTTAACATTCAACACTACATATATATATATATATATATATATATATATATATATATATATTGGCAGCAAACTTTCTTTTTCTTACAACACCCGCCACACGTACTCGACACAGCAAAACTGCTATGTAGAAACCGCATGCAGAAATTCCCTATTTAGAAACAACATCCTTGATAATGGCTAGAGAACTTGCTGAAAGTGCTCAGAACAATTATAACTATGGACAATTCCTATATTCTTTAAACCCTGAGAAACGGAAAAGTGTTAGAATGCTGGAAAAACTCAATAAAAGACTAATTAAATCTTCCTTGTCAACTTTTTCAATGAAAATACATATACATACATAAAAGTGTGAAACCCAGGGTTACAAACTCATATCCATACAACTGAATATATATATATATATATATATATATATATATTTCTAGTGTCTTTACAGTTTTTCTCTCATGAGTACTAAGAGTGTATAGATAGAAACTGTCTGTAGTGATTATATATATATATTTTTTTACTCGTGTTCACCCAGTACAATACCAAAGAGCCACTCAAGGTAGAGGGTTACTATGTAGAGTTGTATTAGTGTAGGAATCAAGCATTATGAGTATAGAGCTGAAGCAGACTTTCGAAGTATTTGGAAACCCAATCCTGAACAGGAAACAAGCGGTAATTCTCTACTCCTGTTAAAATGACTAGGGAGGCGTGTGAACTGGGCGATAGGCAAACTGATCTACTCCTATATTGGGGGAGTGGAAAATATTTTTTCTATTGATAATTAAAATATTTTTTATTGATTTTTGTATTCAGTTAAGAGAATTTTGATTCAAAACATTTCTAATTGAAATATTTAAGACGATTATCAAGTGTAGATAGTTTCCTGCATTTTAGATGTTGCCACAGAACATTAGTTGCCAGTTGCGAATTTGCAGTATCTCAGCCTGCAAGGAGACCATTATGTTCTTTAGTTCCACCAGCCCAGTACTCTACAGCCACAAGCTGACATGCTGTGTATACTCGGACGAAGAATCCACATTTCCTTCACATTCCATTGGTAAGGAGGAAGTTCTACTTCCTACAATCGTGATTTTGTGGAACACACTTCTGAGGGGATGCTTACCTGATTACTACAAATTTAAACTCTTCAAGTCTAGCATCAGCTGTTCTTTTAATTTCAACAACCTCATTCAGTAACACTTTATCTTGAGGGGCTCTTGTGTCTTGTATTAGGTGAACAGTGAGAGTAATAAGATTGTATTGTATCAGGATCTGCCTGCTATTAAAATCAGCATTGAAAGTTCTTATCTGGATTTGAACCCTGATCAGGTAATAACAACTGTCACAATGCAGGCCTCCAGATACTGACAATATTTAGTTTTGTCTGATACAAGACTAAATGAAACATTGTTTTGCACCAAGGTATTATGGAAATTACATTCTTGTCTTGAATAGCAGAAAATCCTGGCTTTTACAATACTTTTTTTTTCTATACTAAAATTCACTCAAGACAAGGTTGAAGAGTCACTCAAGGTAGAGCATTACTGTTGAATGTAAGAAGAGGTGTTAGGAAGTGAAGATTTTGAAGATAAGGCAGCAACGCCCCATTCTTGGTCTGATGTGACTTTTGTAAAAATAAAGCATGGCAGGTGGAATTAGGTACTCCTTGGATCTAGAAGGAATGATCAGAGAATGTTTAACTACCTCAGCCACCAAGCAGGACTGTTATTTGGCAAACTCAAAACTCTTGAAATATTGATCTTTCTGCAAACTGCAATTCTACACTGCACTTTTTTTTTGGATCAGTCTTGGAAGGTGTAGAAATTGTAATGCTAATAGCAAGATTCCCAGCTATGGGTTAAACAGCAGGACTGACTGGGTTCTATAGCCTTGGTTGGCAACCAGTCTATATGGGAAAATCTTCTGCCTGGTCAATCATGATTCGAAAGAGACATGATTGTCGAAGTGTAGATACGTATGGTACTTAATTGACTGACTGAATAGTGAGAATAGCCATTTCCATGCTTCTGGACTGACGCTACACAATCACAAAGATTTGTACCAAATAACAGAAACAACATCGCTTAAGAACTTGCAACAACTAAAATGGATAGCACATGGAACACGAAAAGAAAACAATGATATAATCAAAATGTTGACATTCCACACAACTTCAATCAAAAGGTTAGGAAGGAAATCCTCATCAATACTGGAAAGAACGATAACAGTTACTTAGACTGAAAAACCTATTTTCCTGAAAAATAGTTTTAAGAGAAAGATTTATAAATTTCAACTGAATGCAGCACTGGCTGCTTAGTCAATGAATGTCAGATGTTTCCTTATAAGGAAACAATATTACCATTACCATCAACTATAACAAATTTAGCATAGGCGAAGGAAATTGAACATAGAATAGGCTGCATGAGAGGTAGTTTTGTCCAATGCCGTAAATTATGACAAAACCAAAATATTTGCCCTGTTGGCTGGGGCTTCAGAATATGCCGACTGTACCTCTGCAGAGGGGTAAGATCACTCCAAATGAGGTGTGCTGAGTAAGATGGTAAACGCTATTCGTATCTTGGGTAAGACAATAAACTACATCCAACAGCAAGGCCTCTGATCAGGAGGTTTTGAGGAGCATGGCACCACTTCTTAATTGCTGGTGTTCCCAGGTCCCCCTGGTCCAGAGTGGTAGCACCTGTTAGAGTCCCAGATATGGGCAAATAGTTAACTCCCAAACTGGGGTCAAAATACTATGAAAGTCTAAAAATAGGTTTTAATACCAGTAATACATTTTTGAAAAAAGTTATTACCAGTAATGATTTTTTGCAAAAAAAAATTATTAATAGCAATGTATTTAAAAAAATAATTACCAAGAATAAAAATCTAGTCTGCATTAAATAACCTATTGAGGTTGATATGCCGTAAAACAAAACAAAACAAAATATTAACCAGAAAACTTGAGTCAGGTTAGCCTTGTCAGATAGACTTTCATGTGAATCTTATGCATGGCGCCAGACCTGTTCAGAAATATTTAAAATGTCAGCTGTATACAACAACTGCTTTCTTAGATCAATGCTTAAAAATGGCTTTGAGTGTGTGAAGCCTGTGGGTCTTGGTGATTGCCACATTTCTTTGATCATTGTGGACTGGCACTACAGTGTCGCAAAGAACTGTACCAGACAAAAGAAACCACATCAATTCAGGGCTACCAACAACAGCATCAACTAAAAATACATAACACAAGTAGACAATTATGGCTCTCTACAGATTCCATTTATTTATTATTGTCATAACTTCTCAGGCAAGCTAGTAGGAGTGGTTTCCTGCTGCTTTCTGTTCAGCTTTGAATTCAAAGTAGTTCTCCTAGACTGGCTGCCAACCAATGATAGTCTGCTGTGCAATTGAACAGTTGGTTGGGAGGTGGGTGAGATGCATCCATGCCTTTCCCAAAAGTATCTGTGTGAAAGTGAATGCAACAAACTAGACCAGTATTTGAACTCCCATCACCACTTCCATTTGTTTTTTCAATAGCAATTTTTAATCATTGATCTTTAGAAAAATGGCTGTATGTTGATAGTCTGTGGTTTGGTTTGTTTTACGGCATATCAACCTCAATGGGTCATTTAATGCTGACAACTTTGTTTTTTCTGGTAATATTTTTGTTTTGTCAAAAATCTATTTCTGTTAATATTTTTTCCTCAAAAATGTATAGCTGGTAATAGTATTTTTTCAAAAAAACGTATAGCTGGTAACATTATTTTTTCAAAAACGCATTTCTGGTAATAAAACCTATTTTTATACTTTTATAATGCCTTTTACCTCAGTTTCTGGGTTAACTATTTGCCCATAGCTGGGACCCTAACAGGTGCTACCACCCCAGGTCAGGGTGGACCTTGGAACACTAGCAATTAAGAGGTGGTTCCATGCTCCTCAAAACCTCCTGGTCAGAGGCCTTGCTGCTGGATGTAGTTTATCGTCTTACCCAGGATGCTGATAGTCTGTGTAGATATTTTTTAACAAACTGGACACCCTGCTTGACGTCTGTCTATTCGTAAATGTGATGTAAAGGATATAGGGGCGGAGCTGAAAAATTTGATTAAATATCACTGGCTTAAGCAACTTGGGGGGGGGAAATGCACTTGTAATCTGTCAAATATTTTTGATTATTGAAGAAATGTCTTTTATTTCCTTAGTGAAATAATGAATGAGTGTGATTTTTACAGACACTGTTTCACTTTCCGTAATCATGAGTTTCTATATATGACATAATTATATTTATCAGATTCATAATAAAACTATATCTGGACATTGCCAAGTAACCTTACTATATATATATATATATATATATATATATATATATATATATATATATATATATATATATATATAATGTACATGAAGAGATTGTTGAAGAGTTAAACTTCCTTGGATACCTGAGTTGTTGGGGCTGATGTCCTCAATTTATAAATCATGGCCTCTTCTGACCCTTCCTGGATCTAAACGCTACCCCGTCGACCATTTCACCCCCCCCCACATCTTGTGGTTAGATAACAATACCCTCCCCTCCCATGTTGATTGATTGATTCACAAACCAATCAAATGTAGATTCCTATGGAAATATTGTAACAGTGTTGCCCTCCAGGATTAGCTGTGACCTTCATGACCTTTTCATGACGAGGGGATGTTTGTGTGAGAGTACACTGAAGAGAGGGAGAGAGAGAGTGCCAAGTCTAAATGAATCAGAAGAAGGAGAAAGGAAAACAAGGATTGGTGGTAATTTTGGAGCCTCTGTCAAAGAGGTGGGTAAGTGGTGATGGGGGTGGCTGATAAAGAGGAGAAGGCACTGATACAGACCTCCAACACCCACCCACCCACTTCCCATCTTTGTCTTCCATGATAGAAGGGAAATGTAAATGAGTGCTTACACAAGAGGATTTCTCTGATTGCCGCCTACCTCGTCCCGCCTCTGCCAGTTGTTGGTGGTGTTTTCTCCCTTGCAAACCCTCTGCTGCCCAACCCCAGTGCTTGGCATTGCGGATCTGCCATCTCCTCTGCCCGGTCCCGCTTTTCCTTTCCACTGCTGACAAGCTGAATCTCATACTACTGCTGTTCTTTTTCACTTTCATTGGACAGCACATGCATATAAATATCAATAAGAAAAATCAATCGAATTATTGCTATCTCCCCTCCCTTGTGTTATTTCAATATATCTTTATATATATATATATATATATATATTTATGTCTATGTATATATGATATATTTAACTATGTCTGTATCATGTATTTCGATGTGTGTATGTATATATATATATATTTAAATCTGTGTGATATATGTAAATATATTGCTTCGAATGTTATTTTAGTGGATACCCATGTTTGAAATAGATGCCCTGTTTTGTTTTTTTAAAAAAACATTGCATATTATGTTTATGCACTTGTATACTCAAGAAAACTTAAAGAAAATGTGCTCTCTAGTATTGTTTGAACCTGTATCCTCCTTGGTAGGAGAAACCATCATTTGTTCTGGTATGCTTTATGTCATTCAGATGCAGAAATTATCACAACTGAACACTATTCAATTTACCTTTTGGAGGAATACACATTTCGTTGTTCAGATTTTCTCGTAATCTCATATCTGCTTGACTTTGCCTCCAAAACAAAGTAATTTTAATGAATTAACAGATTTATCTTTAATTTGATATTTTACCTTTTTTGATAAAAAAAATGGTGGCTTCTCTGACAAGTGGATGCAGGTTCGAATCCTGTTGGAGAGAACATTTTCTTTATTAAAAAAAAGGATCAAATTTATGGCTATTAAAAATAATGTTTGAAGTAATAAAAATATTAGATTAAAAATAAATCCATGATGTATATAACTGTGTGTGTATAATGTATTTGAATAGATGTCCTGTTTTTTAATTTAGTCAGGGTGTATTTATTATGTCTACACCAGCGTTTCTCAACCTTTTTTATCTTTGGGTAGCTCTTAAAATAAAGCACATGTCTCAAGGAACCCCTGCGCAAAAACAAAATTATATACCATATCTTTCTCATTTTATTTTCATCATAGTTCATGTGGTAAATATCATAGTATATATTTTTGAAAAACTGGTTTGCTGAGTGGGCACTGACTAGAGAAGATGGTTTCACACTGGCGCCGTACAGACATCACTAAATATATTCCCAATTATTGTTATATTTTTAATAACATAATAGCTTAGATAAGATGATGTCTATGTTACAATAATAAAGAATATATCGTGTGTGTTTAGTAATATTACGTATATTAAATAAAAAGTCAAAAGTGCATTAGCTTCTCTCACCGGTTCTCGCAGAACTCTTGGGGACCTTAGGGTTCTAGGGAACCCCGGTTGAGAAATACTGGTCTACACACTCGAGAAAACTTGATAAAACTCTGACTAACGGACACTGGATCAAATGGTGGCCTCTCTGACAAGTGGATGCAGGTTCGAACCCTGTCGGAGAGAACATTTTCTTTATTAAAAAAAGGATCAAATTTTGATAAAAAAAAATGTATATGTCAAACATGGCTATCTATTAAAAATAATGTTTGAAGTAATAAAAATATTAGATTAAAAATAAATCCCTTAATTCTTTTGAAATATAAATATTAGTTATTGACTTTTGGAAAAACGTTCATCAAAGTATGTTTTGAAAAATAATATCTGATAATGCGTTTCGCCTCTTCCTCAGATGGATAACAAAAAAATGCGTTGTGTGTATGCATTTGTGTGTGTTTAAAATGATTAAATCTTATATTATTTTTCCCAAGCTGAGGTAGCCATATAGTTGAAATGCATTATTGGTTATTATTTTCGAAACATACTTTCATGAATGTTTTACCAAAAGTCAATAACTTATAACTATGTCGGGATTACATACCCAAATTTATTACATATGTGATGTATATACCTGTGTGTGTATAATGTATTTAAATATATGTATGTATATATGATGCATTTGTGTGAGTGATATATTTAACTATATATGTGCACTTAAATCTCTGTGTGTGTGTGTGTGTGATGTATTTAAATGTATCTATATATAATGTGTGTGTGGTGTATTTAATTCTCTCTGTGTATGTAATGTATTTAAATATATGTATATAATGTATTTTATTTGTGTGTGTGTGAGATGTCTATAAATATGTGTGTGTGGAATCTATTTAATTGTATGTGTGTGTGATGTTTTTAAATATATGTATATATAATATATTGTGTGTGTCATTTATTAAGTACATATTTTATTTAATTCAACGGACGAAGTCTGTTTAATTATCTTATAAGATGATGTACAGTCAAATGAAAATTGTAGATATATTTCTTTCACCATCATCAAGTTCAAAGTGGTCCTACAATTTTACTGCTTATAATCTGACCCCTAAACATTACCCTACTCCAACTCCGTCTCTATTGTCCCTGAAGTCATGTTGGTTGACTATTTCCATGAGGGACCCTACCTCTTGCTCAATAATCAGCGCTATCCAATGTAGCTTGGCATTAATTACTAAAAAATATTGTTGAGTGATCAGTTTTCATGTACTTCTTCATCCAACTTACATGTTTTTAGCCCATGTTCTTGATATTCTGCATTTTTTGCTTTGTTTGCATTCAAAACCTAGGGCTTTTTAAAATATTATCTTGCTGGTCACTACTTTTTAAGTTTTCTCAAATTTCTTTGTGATATTCAGTTTTATTTTTTTCTTACCAATGTGAAGGAAAGCAAGAAGAAAGGACTAAGCATCAATTGCAAGAAGATAGAATGCATAGTTTTCAGTAAAAGGATGAGCCCAAGAGGCAAATTAGAAATACTAAAATCAAACAAGTACAACAATTTAAATATCTGGGGAAGTGTTTTAGCAAAGGACGGAAAGTGCAACGTTGAAATCTGAGAAAAATCTGCTGGATTAATAAATAAATAAATCCATTACATCTTTAGAAAAAATATGTATAAGATGGAATTCATGAAAAGCAGTTGGAAGTTTTAACAATTCTAATTTTGTTATTGTTTCAATCTGTAAGAGCATCTTCAGAACAACTGAACAAAAAAAATCCAAGAAAAAAATCATTACCGTTGCAACCCTGCTACTTAGCAATGCTGTGGTTAATTTGAAAAATTTTAACAGCTAATAAAATTCAAAAATAAATGTCTGTGAACAGATCAATGAGATTTATCTGTAGAAAATATGTTAAAATAAAATGCAAATATGGTATTTTGATAAGGAAAATAAAATCAAAGACAGTTATGGTGAGAAAAATAAAGTGCGTATATTCAAAGAAAATGGCGAATATTTATAATTCAAATTTATGATAATATTATTTAAGTCTTAAGGAAAGTATGGAATTTAATTAAAATTTAAATTCTTTTTCCTTATATTTTTGCGGCTGTTTTGCAAATGCTCA
This sequence comes from Acanthosepion esculentum, assembly GCA_964036315.1. Classification (NCBI taxonomy): domain Eukaryota; kingdom Metazoa; phylum Mollusca; class Cephalopoda; order Sepiida; family Sepiidae; genus Acanthosepion; species Acanthosepion esculentum. The sequence goes on from OZ038515.1 coordinate 42,727,694, forward strand.
TCCATTGGCGACAAAACAAAAGATTCAAAGCATCCAATTGGGTTTCACGAAATTCCTTGGACATACGTTCTCTCACTATTTCACATCAATATCTTTATCATACATACACACATGTAGAAATGACCTTTTTTTGATTATTTACCCATTCAACAGCCTGTTTTACACTTTTGTGATTTTCAAAATGTGATTTTGTTTCTTTTGGACACGCCTGAACTTTTAGAATTTAATTTTTTTTTTTTTTTATATGGGAACTAAAAGTGAAAGTAAAAATAAAATAGTAAAATTGGATAATGAAAAAGAAATTGCAATCTGTTTATGGCGGAGAGACTGAAAAATCCTAGAATTCAAGAATTTGTATTGATTAATGAACAAAAGGAATGGAACTATTCCAACTGTCGGTACACAGATGCATTCCTTTTGAAAAATGGGGAAAAAGAATTCTAGCCCAAAGAAGAGAACAAAACAATGTCCATTTTTAATATCATACAGCGTGAAACAGGCTGTTCATTGGAAAATATAAAATATTATTTTAACGTGTATTGAAAAGCTTTTTTAAAAGTATTTAAAATAGAGCACTTTTATATACATAAGAAAGCAATTTTAGGAATGGATTTTCATACATAAGAAAAAGAATATGCAAATCACAAACACACGCACACAAATATATATATATATATATAGGATAGGATAAGGAAACCCTTTGAACTCGTTCAAAAGACAGAAATAAAACTGGCCATAACTTTGATTCAATTAATGCCACCCTTATAAGAAAAGAGCTATTTATTATGTAGGAAATATTTAAAAAGAATCCTAGTAAATCTTTTCCCATCAATAAACATATGTCAAACACACTTTATTATATCGCTGACTTTTATAAAATCCATACATAAATACACAATAATTATATGCACAAATACTACTTGACAAGACAAGTACATGTTAAGTCTACTTAATCAGTGAAAATTAAACAACACGAAAATAAAAAATACCAGAATTTTCTTTTCTCCTTCATATTTCAATTTTCTGATGAAGTTTAAATAAAATTCGGAACGTTGAATTTATAAATGTTTTTTATTTGTTTCTTATCCTGTCATTCTTTTGGATTCTAATCCATATTTGATCCAAGTTCAATATCTGTCTATATTTCTGAGGTGTGTTATTGTAATTATTTACACTATTTACATTGGGCCTCTTGGTCATCTGTCCTCAAGGACACATGGCTCAGTAGATAAAAGTGTTGGTTGGATCCAGAGTTGTGAGTTCAATACCTAGCTACAGCAGTGGTGAACAAAAAACTTCGAGAGTTGAGTTAAAGGGAGTAACTGAGACATCCGGAAGAGGCATGGCATGTGGAACTAGAACAATCTACCCCCCCCCCCCCCCCCGTGGAGAAAATAAAGGATTCAGTTTGAAATTCTAATCACCTGAAGAAGGCCGGAGTGTATAATGGCCAAAACATTGTGAACATGACAATAAGTCTGAACAATGTAAATAATGTAAATTGATCCGAATTCATATTTTATATATATATATATATATATATATATATATATATATATAAAAGTGAACATAGGAGTCAACACTTAGAGGCGACAGTCTGTTTCATGCTAGATGCAATCATCAGGCCACGAGTGCTGTTATTTTTCTCGGCTATTTATAAATATATATAGTAAATAGCCGAGAAAAATAACACCACTCGTGGCCTGACGATTGCATCTGGCATGAAACAGACTGTCGCCTCTAAGTGTTGACTCCTATGTTCACTTTTATATTTACACACGCTCTATCTCTGATATTGAGCACTTTATCCCATAAATATAGTACACTTTAAGACTATATTTCTTCATATATGTGTGTGTGTGTGTATGTATATACTGAACTCTACATATAAGGGTACAGTAAATTAGTTCATAGGACTGAACAGCCAGAATGTATGTGAAAATGATCTGATAATAGTGGTGAGGGCTTGTGCGGAACTAACCACACTTTTCAGAATGGTTGAATACAAAATGTGCTACAAGGTTTTGAATTGGCCTTCCACCAGTTTTGGATTCAGAATTGTTATTCTCTGATATTGGCTGCCAACCAAGGCTATATGGCCCGGTCTGTCTTACCATTTACCCACAGTTTGGTGGCTGTCCAAATGTTGATAAACATTCTCTGATAAAGCTTTAATAAAAGCGAGACATTAAATTTATAAACGTTTTCTATTTTTTCCTTATCCTATGATTGCCAGACTGCAATCCATATTTGACTAGTATTTGATCTCAATTCATATCTATGGTGTTTCATTAATTTGATCCCAATTCATTCTAGGGTGTTTCATTAAGAGGGATCAAAGTCCGCAGTAAATAAATCAGTGTTATTGGTGAAAATTTATTTATTTCTCTATTGGATCATGTTATTCAAGTCATGGTAATTATGTGTGAAAAAATAATATCGCCCCAATGTCCGCCAAATCTGAATGAAAAAGAAAAAAGATCATTAGACACTTAAACTTAATTCACATTAAAATTGGTCCAAGTTATTGGAACGCCCTTTATCTATCTAAATATATAATATACAATAAAAATATGAACATTGGCAAATCTACTGATAACACAAAAAACACATAATTTGAATATTTAAAAAATTAAATAAAATATTGATAGAACTTGTCCATATTTTTTAATCAAACATGTTTGAGATAATCATTGCTGCCAAAATAAACCTTATATATATATATATATATATATATATATATATATATATATATATATATATATATATATATAGTTTAAACACAACCCTATCCCTAACTTCCATTTCTAATTTAGATCATTCTGTGGAACTTGAGTAACACCTTGAACTGCCCATTGTTAAGTGTTGATGTTGTCAAGCGTTTTTTACTGCTGTCTAGGGCAATATAGGCATTGAGCAATTTACTGTGTAATTAGGCCTTTGCCTTTCAGTCTTTCATTCTTTCTTTTTTCTTTCCTTCTTTGAGATTCTTTCTTGTTTAAGGTCTTTGGTTGTCTAACAAGCTGTCTATTTGTCATGCACCAACATAGTTATATATATATATATATATATATATATATATATATATATAATATGGCACATAATTGACTGACTGAATAGTGAGATTAGCCGTTTCCATGCTTCTGGACTGACGCTACACAATCACAAAGAACTGTACCAAATAACAGAAACAACATCGCTTA
>OZ038515.1:42733396-42739744 GCA_964036315.1 Acanthosepion esculentum
GCTTTCAGCTACTTCTTTAGCCATTTTACTTAGTTTTTCTAATCTTCTTAAATTTTCCCGTTTGGTGGGGATAAGGAAGTGTAACAATTATCTGTAGTGTCTATTGTGCCAAGTGCTTTCAGCTACTTCTTTAGCCATTTTACTTAGTTTTTCTAATCTTCTTAAATTTTCCCGTTTGGTGGGGATAAGGAAGTGTAACAATTATCTGTAGTGTCTATTGTGCCAAGTGCTTTCAGCTACTTCTTTAGCCATTTTACTTAGTTTTTCTAATCTTCTTAAATTTTCCCGTTTGGTGGGGATAAGGAAGTGTAACAATTATCTGTAGTGTCTATTGTGCCAAGTGCTTTCAGCTACTTCTTTAGCCATTTTACTTAGTTTTTCTAATCTTCTTAAATTTTCCCGTTTGGTGGGGATAAGGAAGTGTAACAATTATCTGTAGTGTCTATTGTGCCAAGTGCTTTCAGCTACTTCTTTAGCCATTTTACTTAGTTTTTCTAATCTTCTTAAATTTTCCCGTTTGGTGGGGATAAGGAAGTGTAACAATTATCTGTAGTGTCTATTGTGCCAAGTGCTTTCAGCTACTTCTTTAGCCATTTTACTTAGTTTTTCTAATCTTCTTAAATTTTCCTGTTTGGTGGGGATAAGGAAGTGTAACAATTATCTGTAGTGTCTATTGCCCCAAGTGCTTTCAGCTACTTCTTTAGCCATTTTACTTAGTTTTTCTAATCTTCTTAAATTTTCCCGTTTGGTGGGGATAAGGAAGTGTAACAATTATCTGTAGTGTCTATTGTGCCAAGTGCTTTCAGCTACTTCTTTAGCCATTTTACTTAGTTTTTCTAATCTTCTTAAATTTTCCCGTTTGGTGGGGATAAGGAAGTGTAACAATTATCTGTAGTGTCTATTGTGCCAAGTGCTTTCAGCTACTTCTTTAGCCATTTTACTTAGTTTTTCTAATCTTCTTAAATTTTCCCGTTTGGTGGGGATAAGGAAGTGTAACAATTATCTGTAGTGTCTATTGTGCCAAGTGCTTTCAGCTACTTCTTTAGCCATTTTACTTAGTTTTTCTAATCTTCTTAAATTTTCCCGTTTGGTGGGGATAAGGAAGTGTAACAATTATCTGTAGTGTCTATTGTGCCAAGTGCTTTCAGCTACTTCTTTAGCCATTTTACTTAGTTTTTCTAATCTTCTTAAATTTTCCCGTTTGGTGGGGATAAGGAGGTGTAACAATTATCTGTAGTGTCTATTGTGCCAAGTGCTTTCAGCTACTTCTTTAGCCATTTTACTTAGTTTTTCTAATCTTCTTAAATTTTCCTGTTTGGTGGGGATAAGGAAGTGTAACAATTATCTGTAGTGTCTATTGCCCCAAGTGCTTTCAGCTACTTCTTTAGCCATTTTACTTAGTTTTTCTAATCTTCTTAAATTTTCCCGTTTGGTGGGGATAAGGAAGTGTAACAATTATCTGTAGTGTCTATTGTGCCAAGTGCTTTCAGCTACTTCTTTAGCCATTTTACTTAGTTTTTCTAATCTTCTTAAATTTTCCCGTTTGGTGGGGATAAGGAAGTGTAACAATTATCTGTAGTGTCTATTGTGCCAAGTGCTTTCAGCTACTTCTTTAGCCATTTTACTTAGTTTTTCTAATCTTCTTAAATTTTCCCGTTTGGTGGGGATAAGGAAGGTGTAACAATTATCTGTAGTGTCTATTGTGCCAAGTGCTTTCAGCTACTTCTTTAGCCATTTTACTTAGTTTTTCTAATCTTCTTAAATTTTCCTGTTTGGTGGGGATAAGGAAGTGTAACAATTATCTGTAGTGTCTATTGTGCCCAAGTGCTTTCAGCTACTTCTTTAGCCATTTTACTTAGTTTTTCTAATCTTCTTAAATTTTCCCGTTTGGTGGGGATAAGGAAGTGTAACAATTATCTGTAGTGTCTATTGTGCCAAGTGCTTTCAGCTACTTCTTTAGCCATTTTACTTAGTTTTTCTAATCTTCTTAAATTTTCCCGTTTGGTGGGGATAAGGAAGTGTAACAATTATCTGTAGTGTCTATTGTGCCAAGTGCTTTCAGCTACTTCTTTAGCCATTTTACTTAGTTTTTCTAATCTTCTTAAATTTTCCCGTTTGGTGGGGATAAGGAAGTGTAACAATTATCTGTAGTGTCTATTGTGCCAAGTGCTTTCAGCTACTTCTTTAGCCATTTTACTTAGTTTTTCTAATCTTCTTAAATTTTCCCGTTTGGTGGGGATAAGGAAGTGTAACAATTATCTGTAGTGTCTATTGTGCCAAGTGCTTTCCTACTTCTTTAGCCATTTTACTTAGTTTTTCTAATCTTCTTAAATTTTCCCGTTTGGTGGGGATAAGGAAGTGTAACAATTATCTGTAGTGTCTATTGCCCCAAGTGCTTTCAGCTACTTCTTTAGCCATTTTACTTAGTTTTTCTAATCTTCTTAAATTTTCCCGTTTGGTGGGGATAAGGAAGTGTAACAATTATCTGTAGTGTCTATTGTGCCAAGTGCTTTCAGCTACTTCTTTAGCCATTTTACTTAGTTTTTCTAATCTTCTTAAATTTTCCCGTTTGGTGGGGATAAGGAAGTGTAACAATTATCTGTAGTGTCTATTGTGCCAAGTGCTTTCAGCTACTTCTTTAGCCATTTTACTTAGTTTTTCTAATCTTCTTAAATTTTCCCGTTTGGTGGGGATAAGGAAGTGTAACAATTATCTGTAGTGTCTATTGTGCCAAGTGCTTTCAGCTACTTCTTTAGCCATTTTACTTAGTTTTTCTAATCTTCTTAAATTTTCCCGTTTGGTGGGGATAAGGAAGTGTAACAATTATCTGTAGTGTCTATTGTGCCAAGTGCTTTCAGCTACTTCTTTAGCCATTTTACTTAGTTTTTCTAATCTTCTTAAATTTTCCCGTTTGGTGGGGATAAGGAAGTGTAACAATTATCTGTAGTGTCTATTGTGCCAAGTGCTTTCAGCTACTTCTTTAGCCATTTTACTTAGTTTTTCTAATCTTCTTAAATTTTCCCGTTTGGTGGGGATAAGGAAGTGTAACAATTATCTGTAGTGTCTATTGTGCCAAGTGCTTTCAGCTACTTCTTTAGCCATTTTACTTAGTTTTTCTAATCTTCTTAAATTTTCCCGTTTGGTGGGGATAAGGAAGTGTAACAATTATCTGTAGTGTCTATTGTCCCCAAGTGCTTTCAGCTACTTCTTTAGCCATTTTACTTAGTTTTTCTAATCTTCTTAAATTTTCCCGTTTGGTGGGGATAAGGAAGTGTAACAATTATCTGTAGTGTCTATTGTGCCAAGTGCTTTCAGCTACTTCTTTAGCCATTTTACTTAGTTTTTCTAATCTTCTTAAATTTTCCCGTTTGGTGGGGATAAGGAAGTGTAACAATTATCTGTAGTGTCTATTGTGCCAAGTGCTTTCAGCTACTTCTTTAGCCATTTTACTTAGTTTTTCTAATCTTCTTAAATTTTCCCGTTTGGTGGGGATAAGGAAGTGTAACAATTATCTGTAGTGTCTATTGTGCCAAGTGCTTTCAGCTACTTCTTTAGCCATTTTACTTAGTTTTTCTAATCTTCTTAAATTTTCCCGTTTGGTGGGGATAAGGAAGTGTAACAATTATCTGTAGTGTCTATTGTGCCCAAGTGCTTTCAGCTACTTCTTTAGCCATTTTACTTAGTTTTTCTAATCTTCTTAAATTTTCCCGTTTGGTGGGGATAAGGAAGTGTAACAATTATCTGTAGTGTCTATTGTGCCAAGTGCTTTCAGCTACTTCTTTAGCCATTTTACTTAGTTTTTCTAATCTTCTTAAATTTTCCCGTTTGGTGGGGATAAGGAAGTGTAACAATTATCTGTAGTGTCTATTGTGCCAAGTGCTTTCAGCTACTTCTTTAGCCATTTTACTTAGTTTTTCTAATCTTCTTAAATTTTCCCGTTTGGTGGGGATAAGGAAGTGTAACAATTATCTGTAGTGTCTATTGTGCCAAGTGCTTTCAGCTACTTCTTTAGCCATTTTACTTAGTTTTTCTAATCTTCTTAAATTTTCCCGTTTGGTGGGGATAAGGAAGTGTAACAATTATCTGTAGTGTCTATTGTGCCAAGTGCTTTCAGCTACTTCTTTAGCCATTTTACTTAGTTTTTCTAATCTTCTTAAATTTTCCCGTTTGGTGGGGATAAGGAAGTGTAACAATTATCTGTAGTGTCTATTGCCCCAAGTGCTTTCAGCTACTTCTTTAGCCATTTTACTTAGTTTTTCTAATCTTCTTAAATTTTCCCGTTTGGTGGGGATAAGGAAGTGTAACAATTATCTGTAGTGTCTATTGCCCAAGTGCTTTCAGCTACTTCTTTAGCCATTTTACTAAGTTTTTCTAATCTTCTTAAATTTTCCCGTTTGGTGGGGATAAGGAAGTGTAACAATTATCTGTAGTGTCTATTGCCCCAAGTGCTTTCAGCTACTTCTTTAGCCATTTTACTAAGTTTTTCTAATCTTCTTAAATTTTCCCGTTTGGTGGGGATAAGGAAGTGTAACAATTATCTGTAGTGTCTATTGTGCCAAGTGCTTTCAGCTACTTCTTTAGCCATTTTACTTAGTTTTTCTAATCTTCTTAAATTTTCCCGTTTGGTGGGGATAAGGAAGTGTAACAATTATCTGTAGTGTCTATTGCCCCAAGTGCTTTCAGCTACTTCTTTAGCCATTTTACTTAGTTTTTCTAATCTTCTTAAATTTTCCCGTTTGGTGGGGATAAGGAAGTGTAACAATTATCTGTAGTGTCTATTGCCCCAAGTGCTTTCAGCTACTTCTTTAGCCATTTTACTTAGTTTTTCTAATCTTCTTAAATTTTCCCGTTTGGTGGGGATAAGGAAGTGTAACAATTATCTGTAGTGTCTATTGCCCCAAGTGCTTTCAGCTACTTCTTTAGCCATTTTACTAAGTTTTTCTAATCTTCTTAAATTTTCCCGTTTGGTGGGGATAAGGAAGTGTAACAATTATCTGTAGTGTCTATTGTGCCAAGTGCTTTCAGCTACTTCTTTAGCCATTTTACTTAGTTTTTCTAATCTTCTTAAATTTTCCCGTTTGGTGGGGATAAGGAAGTGTAACAATTATCTGTAGTGTCTATTGTCCCAAGTGCTTTCAGCTACTTCTTTAGCCATTTTACTTAGTTTTTCTAATCTTCTTAAATTTTCCCGTTTGGTGGGGATAAGGAAGTGTAACAATTATCTGTAGTGTCTATTGTGCCCAAGTGCTTTCAGCTACTTCTTTAGCCATTTTACTTAGTTTTTCTAATCTTCTTAAATTTTCCCGTTTGGTGGGGATAAGGAAGTGTAACAATTATCTGTAGTGTCTATTGTGCCAAGTGCTTTCAGCTACTTCTTTAGCCATTTTACTAAGTTTTTCTAATCTTCTTAAATTTTCCCGTTTGGTGGGGATAAGGAAGTGTAACAATTATCTGTAGTGTCTATTGTGCCAAGTGCTTTCAGCTACTTCTTTAGCCATTTTACTAAGTTTTTCTAATCTTCTTAAATTTTCCCGTTTGGTGGGGATAAGGAAGTGTAACAATTATCTGTAGTGTCTATTGTGCCAAGTGCTTTCAGCTACTTCTTTAGCCATTTTACTTAGTTTTTCTAATCTTCTTAAATTTTCCCGTTTGGTGGGGATAAGGAAGTGTAACAATTATCTGTAGTGTCTATTGTCCCAAGTGCTTTCAGCTACTTCTTTAGCCATTTTACTAAGTTTTTCTAATCTTCTTAAATTTTCCCGTTTGGTGGGGATAAGGAAGTGTAACAATTATCTGTAGTGTCTATTGTGCCAAGTGCTTTCAGCTACTTCTTTAGCCATTTTACTAAGTTTTTCTAATCTTCTTAAATTTTCCCGTTTGGTGGGGATAAGGAAGTGTAACAATTATCTGTAGTGTCTATTGTGCCAAGTGCTTTCAGCTACTTCTTTAGCCATTTTACTAAGTTTTTCTAATCTTCTTAAATTTTCCCGTTTGGTGGGGATAAGGAAGTGTAACAATTATCTGTAGTGTCTATTGTGCCAAGTGCTTTCAGCTACTTCTTTAGCCATTTTACTAAGTTTTTCTAATCTTCTTAAATTTTCCCGTTTGGTGGGGATAAGGAAGTGTAACAATTATCTGTAGTGTCTATTGTGCCAAGTGCTTTCAGCTACTTCTTTAGCCATTTTACTTAGTTTTTCTAATCTTCTTAAATTTTCCCGTTTGGTGGGGATAAGGAAGTGTAACAATTATCTGTAGTGTCTATTGTGCCAAGTGCTTTCAGCTACTTCTTTAGCCATTTTACTAAGTTTTTCTAATCTTCTTAAATTTTCCCGTTTGGTGGGGATAAGG
>OZ038515.1:42739944-42772444 GCA_964036315.1 Acanthosepion esculentum
AGTTTTTCTAATCTTCTTAAATTTTCCCGTTTGGTGGGGATAAGGAAGTGTAACAATTATCTGTAGTGTCTATTGTGCCAAGTGCTTTCAGCTACTTCTTTAGCCATTTTACTTAGTTTTTCTAATCTTCTTAAATTTTCCCGTTTGGTGGGGATAAGGAAGTGTAACAATTATCTGTAGTGTCTATTGTGCCAAGTGCTTTCAGCTACTTCTTTAGCCATTTTACTTAGTTTTTCTAATCTTCTTAAATTTTCCCGTTTGGTGGGGATAAGGAAGTGTAACAATTATCTGTAGTGTCTATTGTGCCAAGTGCTTTCAGCTACTTCTTTAGCCATTTTACTTAGTTTTTCTAATCTTCTTAAATTTTCCCGTTTGGTGGGGATAAGGAAGTGTAACAATTATCTGTAGGGTCTATTGTGCCAAGTGCTTTCAGCTACTTCTTTAGCCATTTTACTTAGTTTTTCTAATCTTCTTAAATTTTCCCGTTTGGTGGGGATAAGGAAGTGTAACAATTATCTGTAGTGTCTATTGTGCCAAGTGCTTTCAGCTACTTCTTTAGCCATTTTACTTAGTTTTTCTAATCTTCTTAAATTTTCCCGTTTGGTGGGGATAAGGAAGTGTAACAATTATCTGTAGTGTCTATTGTGCCAAGTGCTTTCAGCTACTTCTTTAGCCATTTTACTTAGTTTTTCTAATCTTCTTAAATTTTCCCGTTTGGTGGGGATAAGGAAGTGTAACAATTATCTGTAGTGTCTATTGTGCCAAGTGCTTTCAGCTACTTCTTTAGCCATTTTACTTAGTTTTTCTAATCTTCTTAAATTTTCCCGTTTGGTGGGGATAAGGAAGTGTAACAATTATCTGTAGTGTCTATTGTGCCAAGTGCTTTCAGCTACTTCTTTAGCCATTTTACTTAGTTTTTCTAATCTTCTTAAATTTTCCCGTTTGGTGGGGATAAGGAAGTGTAACAATTATCTGTAGTGTCTATTGTGCCAAGTGCTTTCAGCTACTTCTTTAGCCATTTTACTTAGTTTTTCTAATCTTCTTAAATTTTCCCGTTTGGTGGGGATAAGGAAGTGTAACAATTATCTGTAGTGTCTATTGTGCCAAGTGCTTTCAGCTACTTCTTTAGCCATTTTACTTAGTTTTTTCTAATCTTCTTAAATTTTCCCGTTTGGTGGGGATAAGGAAGTGTAACAATTATCTGTAGTGTCTATTGTGCCAAGTGCTTTCAGCTACTTCTTTAGCCATTTTACTTAGTTTTTCTAATCTTCTTAAATTTTCCCGTTTGGTGGGGATAAGGAAGTGTAACAATTATCTGTAGTGTCTATTGTGCCAAGTGCTTTCAGCTACTTCTTTAGCCATTTTACTTAGTTTTTCTAATCTTCTTAAATTTTCCCGTTTGGTGGGGATAAGGAAGTGTAACAATTATCTGTAGTGTCTATTGTGCCAAGTGCTTTCAGCTACTTCTTTAGCCATTTTACTTAGTTTTTCTAATCTTCTTAAATTTTCCCGTTTGGTGGGGATAAGGAAGTGTAACAATTATCTGTAGTGTCTATTGTGCCAAGTGCTTTCAGCTACTTCTTTAGCCATTTTACTTAGTTTTTCTAATCTTCTTAAATTTTCCTGTTTGGTGGGGATAAGGAAGTGTAACAATTATCTGTAGTGTCTATTGCCCCAAGTGCTTTCAGCTACTTCTTTAGCCATTTTACTTAGTTTTTCTAATCTTCTTAAATTTTCCCGTTTGGTGGGGATAAGGAAGTGTAACAATTATCTGTAGTGTCTATTGTGCCAAGTGCTTTCAGCTACTTCTTTAGCCATTTTACTTAGTTTTTCTAATCTTCTTAAATTTTCCCGTTTGGTGGGGATAAGGAAGTGTAACAATTATCTGTAGTGTCTATTGCCCCAAGTGCTTTCAGCTACTTCTTTAGCCATTTTACTTAGTTTTTCTAATCTTCTTAAATTTTCCCGTTTGGTGGGGATAAGGAAGTGTAACAATTATCTGTAGTGTCTATTGTGCCAAGTGCTTTCAGCTACTTCTTTAGCCATTTTACTTAGTTTTTCTAATCTTCTTAAATTTTCCCGTTTGGTGGGGATAAGGAAGTGTAACAATTATCTGTAGTGTCTATTGTGCCAAGTGCTTTCAGCTACTTCTTTAGCCATTTTACTTAGTTTTTCTAATCTTCTTAAATTTTCCCGTTTGGTGGGGATAAGGAAGTGTAACAATTATCTGTAGTGTCTATTGTGCCAAGTGCTTTCAGCTACTTCTTTAGCCATTTTACTTAGTTTTTCTAATCTTCTTAAATTTTCCCGTTTGGTGGGGATAAGGAAGTGTAACAATTATCTGTAGTGTCTATTGCCCCAAGTGCTTTCAGCTACTTCTTTAGCCATTTTACTTAGTTTTTCTAATCTTCTTAAATTTTCCCGTTTGGTGGGGATAAGGAAGTGTAACAATTATCTGTAGTGTCTATTGTCCCAAGTGCTTTCAGCTACTTCTTTAGCCATTTTACTTAGTTTTTCTAATCTTCTTAAATTTTCCCGTTTGGTGGGGATAAGGAAGTGTAACAATTATCTGTAGTGTCTATTGCCCCAAGTGCTTTCAGCTACTTCTTTAGCCATTTTACTTAGTTTTTCTAATCTTCTTAAATTTTCCCGTTTGGTGGGGATAAGGAAGTGTAACAATTATCTGTAGTGTCTATTGCCCCAAGTGCTTTCAGCTACTTCTTTAGCCATTTTACTTAGTTTTTCTAATCTTCTTAAATTTTCCCGTTTGGTGGGGATAAGGAAGTGTAACAATTATCTGTAGGGTCTATTGCCCCAAGTGCTTTCAGCTACTTCTTTAGCCATTTTACTTAGTTTTTCTAATCTTCTTAAATTTTCCCGTTTGGTGGGGATAAGGAAGTGTAACAATTATCTGTAGTGTCTATTGTGCCAAGTGCTTTCAGCTACTTCTTTAGCCATTTTACTTAGTTTTTCTAATCTTCTTAAATTTTCCCGTTTGGTGGGGATAAGGAAGTGTAACAATTATCTGTAGTGTCTATTGCCCCAAGTGCTTTCAGCTACTTCTTTAGCCATTTTACTTAGTTTTTCTAATCTTCTTAAATTTTCCCGTTTGGTGGGGATAAGGAAGTGTAACAATTATCTGTAGGGTCTATTGCCCCAAGTGCTTTCAGCTACTTCTTTAGCCATTTTACTTAGTTTTTCTAATCTTCTTAAATTTTCCCGTTTGGTGGGGATAAGGAAGTGTAACAATTATCTGTAGTGTCTATTGTGCCAAGTGCTTTCAGCTACTTCTTTAGCCATTTTACTTAGTTTTTCTAATCTTCTTAAATTTTCCCATTTGGTGGGGATAAGGAAGTGTAACAATTATCTGTAGTGTCTATTGTGCCAAGTGCTTTCAGCTACTTCTTTAGCCATTTTACTTAGTTTTTCTAATCTTCTTAAATTTTCCCGTTTGGTGGGGATAAGGAAGTGTAACAATTATCTGTAGGGTCTATTGTGCCAAGTGCTTTCAGCTACTTCTTTAGCCATTTTACTTAGTTTTTCTAATCTTCTTAAATTTTCCCGTTTGGTGGGGATAAGGAAGTGTAACAATTATCTGTAGGGTCTATTGTGCCAAGTGCTTTCAGCTACTTCTTTAGCCATTTTACTTAGTTTTTCTAATCTTCTTAAATTTTCCCGTTTGGTGGGGATAAGGAAGTGTAACAATTATCTGTAGTGTCTATTGTGCCAAGTGCTTTCAGCTACTTCTTTAGCCATTTTACTTAGTTTTTCTAATCTTCTTAAATTTTCCCGTTTGGTGGGGATAAGGAAGTGTAACAATTATCTGTAGTGTCTATTGTGCCAAGTGCTTTCAGCTACTTCTTTAGCCATTTTACTTAGTTTTTCTAATCTTCTTAAATTTTCCCGTTTGGTGGGGATAAGGAAGTGTAACAATTATCTGTAGTGTCTATTGTGCCAAGTGCTTTCAGCTACTTCTTTAGCCATTTTACTTAGTTTTTCTAATCTTCTTAAATTTTCCCGTTTGGTGGGGATAAGGAAGTGTAACAATTATCTGTAGTGTCTATTGTGCCAAGTGCTTTCAGCTACTTCTTTAGCCATTTTACTTAGTTTTTCTAATCTTCTTAAATTTTCCCGTTTGGTGGGGATAAGGAAGTGTAACAATTATCTGTAGTGTCTATTGTGCCAAGTGCTTTCAGCTACTTCTTTAGCCATTTTACTTAGTTTTTCTAATCTTCTTAAATTTTCCCGTTTGGTGGGGATAAGGAAGTGTAACAATTATCTGTAGTGTCTATTGTGCCAAGTGCTTTCAGCTACTTCTTTAGCCATTTTACTTAGTTTTTCTAATCTTCTTAAATTTTCCCGTTTGGTGGGGATAAGGAAGTGTAACAATTATCTGTAGTGTCTATTGTGCCAAGTGCTTTCAGCTACTTCTTTAGCCATTTTACTTAGTTTTTCTAATCTTCTTAAATTTTCCCGTTTGGTGGGGATAAGGAAGTGTAACAATTATCTGTAGTGTCTATTGCCCCAAGTGCTTTCAGCTACTTCTTTAGCCATTTTACTTAGTTTTTCTAATCTTCTTAAATTTTCCCGTTTGGTGGGGATAAGGAAGTGTAACAATTATCTGTAGTGTCTATTGTGCCAAGTGCTTTCAGCTACTTCTTTAGCCATTTTACTTAGTTTTTCTAATCTTCTTAAATTTTCCCGTTTGGTGTGGATAAGGAAGTGTAACAATTATCTGTAGTGTCTATTGTGCCAAGTGCTTTCAGCTACTTCTTTAGCCATTTTACTTAGTTTTTCTAATCTTCTTAAATTTTCCCGTTTGGTGGGGATAAGGAAGTGTAACAATTATCTGTAGTGTCTATTGTGCCAAGTGCTTTCAGCTACTTCTTTAGCCATTTTACTAAGTTTTTCTAATCTTCTTAAATTTTCCCGTTTGGTGGGGATAAGGAAGTGTAACAATTATCTGTAGTGTCTATTGCCCCAAGTGCTTTCAGCTACTTCTTTAGCCATTTTACTAAGTTTTTCTAATCTTCTTAAATTTTCCCGTTTGGTGGGGATAAGGAAGTGTAACAATTATCTGTAGTGTCTATTGTGCCAAGTGCTTTCAGCTACTTCTTTAGCCATTTTACTAAGTTTTTCTAATCTTCTTAAATTTTCCCGTTTGGTGGGGATAAGGAAGTGTAACAATTATCTGTAGTGTCTATTGTCCCAAGTGCTTTCAGCTACTTCTTTAGCCATTTTACTTAGTTTTTCTAATCTTCTTAAATTTTCCCGTTTGGTGGGGATAAGGAAGTGTAACAATTATCTGTAGTGTCTATTGTCCCAAGTGCTTTCAGCTACTTCTTTAGCCATTTTACTTAGTTTTTCTAATCTTCTTAAATTTTCCCGTTTGGTGGGGATAAGGAAGTGTAACAATTATCTGTAGTGTCTATTGTGCCAAGTGCTTTCAGCTACTTCTTTAGCCATTTTACTAAGTTTTTCTAATCTTCTTAAATTTTCCCGTTTGGTGGGGATAAGGAAGTGTAACAATTATCTGTAGTGTCTATTGTGCCAAGTGCTTTCAGCTACTTCTTTAGCCATTTTACTAAGTTTTTCTAATCTTCTTAAATTTTCCCGTTTGGTGGGGATAAGGAAGTGTAACAATTATCTGTAGTGTCTATTGTGCCAAGTGCTTTCAGCTACTTCTTTAGCCATTTTACTTAGTTTTTCTAATCTTCTTAAATTTTCCCGTTTGGTGGGGATAAGGAAGTGTAACAATTATCTGTAGTGTCTATTGTCCCAAGTGCTTTCAGCTACTTCTTTAGCCATTTTACTAAGTTTTTCTAATCTTCTTAAATTTTCCCGTTTGGTGGGGATAAGGAAGTGTAACAATTATCTGTAGTGTCTATTGTCCCAAGTGCTTTCAGCTACTTCTTTAGCCATTTTACTTAGTTTTTCTAATCTTCTTAAATTTTCCCGTTTGGTGGGGATAAGGAAGTGTAACAATTATCTGTAGTGTCTATTGTGCCAAGTGCTTTCAGCTACTTCTTTAGCCATTTTACTAAGTTTTTCTAATCTTCTTAAATTTTCCCGTTTGGTGGGGATAAGGAAGTGTAACAATTATCTGTAGTGTCTATTGTGCCAAGTGCTTTCAGCTACTTCTTTAGCCATTTTACTCAGTTTTTCTAATCTTCTTAAATTTTCCCGTTTGGTGGGGATAAGGAAGTGTAACAATTATCTGTAGTGTCTATTGTGCCAAGTGCTTTCAGCTACTTCTTTAGCCATTTTACTTAGTTTTTCTAATCTTCTTAAATTTTCCCGTTTGGTGGGGATAAGGAAGTGTAACAATTATCTGTAGTGTCTATTGTGCCAAGTGCTTTCAGCTACTTCTTTAGCCATTTTACTAAGTTTTTCTAATCTTCTTAAATTTTCCCGTTTGGTGGGGATAAGGAAGTGTAACAATTATCTGTAGTGTCTATTGTGCCAAGTGCTTTCAGCTACTTCTTTAGCCATTTTACTAAGTTTTTCTAATCTTCTTAAATTTTCCCGTTTGGTGGGGATAAGGAAGTGTAACAATTATCTGTAGTGTCTATTGTCCCAAGTGCTTTCAGCTACTTCTTTAGCCATTTTACTAAGTTTTTCTAATCTTCTTAAATTTTCCCGTTTGGTGGGGATAAGGAAGTGTAACAATTATCTGTAGTGTCTATTGCCCCAAGTGCTTTCAGCTACTTCTTTAGCCATTTTACTAAGTTTTTCTAATCTTCTTAAATTTTCCCGTTTGGTGGGGATAAGGAAGTGTAACAATTATCTGTAGTGTCTATTGTGCCAAGTGCTTTCAGCTACTTCTTTAGCCATTTTACTAAGTTTTTCTAATCTTCTTAACTTTTCCCGTTTGGTGGGGATAAGGAAGTGTAACAATTATCTGTAGTGTCTATTGTCCCAAGTGCTTTCAGCTACTTCTTTAGCCATTTTACTTAGTTTTTCTAATCTTCTTAAATTTTCCCGTTTGGTGGGGATAAGGAAGTGTAACAATTATCTGTAGGGTCTATTGTGCCAAGTGCTTTCAGCTACTTCTTTAGCCATTTTACTTAGTTTTTCTAATCTTCTTAAATTTTCCCGTTTGGTGGGGATAAGGAAGTGTAACAATTATCTGTAGTGTCTATTGTGCCAAGTGCTTTCAGCTACTTCTTTAGCCATTTTACTTAGTTTTTCTAATCTTCTTAAATTTTCCCGTTTGGTGGGGATAAGGAAGTGTAACAATTATCTGTAGTGTCTATTGTCCCAAGTGCTTTCAGCTACTTCTTTAGCCATTTTACTTAGTTTTTCTAATCTTCTTAACTTTTCCCGTTTGGTGGGGATAAGGAAGTGTAACAATTATCTGTAGTGTCTATTGCCCCAAGTGCTTTCAGCTACTTCTTTAGCCATTTTACTTAGTTTTTCTAATCTTCTTAAATTTTCCCGTTTGGTGGGGATAAGGAAGTGTAACAATTATCTGCAGGGTCTATTGCCCCAAGTGCTTTCAGCTACTTCTTTAGCCATTTTACTTAGTTTTTCTAATCTTCTTAAATTTTCCCGTTTGGTGGGGATAAGGAAGTGTAACAATTATCTGTAGGGTCTATTGTGCCAAGTGCTTTCAGCTACTTCTTTAGCCATTTTACTTAGTTTTTCTAATCTTCTTAAATTTTCCCGTTTGGTGGGGATAAGGAAGTGTAACAATTATCTGTAGTGTCTATTGCCCCAAGTGCTTTCAGCTACTTCTTTAGCCATTTTACTTAGTTTTTCTAATCTTCTTAAATTTTCCCGTTTGGTGGGGATAAGGAAGTGTAACAATTATCTGTAGGGTCTATTGTGCCAAGTGCTTTCAGCTACTTCTTTAGCCATTTTACTTAGTTTTTCTAATCTTCTTAAATTTTCCCGTTTGGTGGGGATAAGGAAGTGTAACAATTATCTGTAGTGTCTATTGTGCCAAGTGCTTTCAGCTACTTCTTTAGCCATTTTACTTAGTTTTTCTAATCTTCTTAAATTTTCCCGTTTGGTGGGGATAAGGAAGTGTAACAATTATCTGTAGGGTCTATTGTGCCAAGTGCTTTCAGCTACTTCTTTAGCCATTTTACTTAGTTTTTCTAATCTTCTTAAATTTTCCCGTTTGGTGGGGATAAGGAAGTGTAACAATTATCTGTAGGGTCTATTGTGCCAAGTGCTTTCAGCTACTTCTTTAGCCATTTTACTTAGTTTTTCTAATCTTCTTAAATTTTCCCGTTTGGTGGGGATAAGGAAGTGTAACAATTATCTGTAGTGTCTATTGTGCCAAGTGCTTTCAGCTACTTCTTTAGCCATTTTACTTAGTTTTTCTAATCTTCTTAACTTTTCCCGTTTGGTGGGGATAAGGAAGTGTAACAATTATCTGTAGGGTCTATTGTCCCAAGTGCTTTCAGCTACTTCTTTAGCCATTTTACTTAGTTTTTCTAATCTTCTTAACTTTTCCCGTTTGGTGGGGATAAGGAAGTGTAACAATTATCTGTAGGGTCTATTGTCCCAAGTGCTTTCAGCTACTTCTTTAGCCATTTTACTTTGTTTTTCTAATCTTCTTAACTTTTCCCGTTTGGTGGGGATAAGGAAGTGTAACAATTATCTGTAGGGTCTATTGTGCCAAGTGCTTTCAGCTACTTCTTTAGCCATTTTACTTAGTTTTTCTAATCTTCTTAACTTTTCCCGTTTGGTGGGGATAAGGAAGTGTAACAATTATCTGTAGGGTCTATTGTGCCAAGTGCTTTCAGCTACTTCTTTAGCCATTTTACTTAGTTTTTCTAATCTTCTTAAATTTTCCCGTTTGGTGGGGATAAGGAAGTGTAACAATTATCTGTAGGGTCTATTGCCCCAAGTGCTTTCAGCTACTTCTTTAGCCATTTTACTTAGTTTTTCTAATCTTCTTAAATTTTCCCGTTTGGTGGGGATAAGGAAGTGTAACAATTATCTGTAGGGTCTATTGTGCCAAGTGCTTTCAGCTACTTCTTTAGCCATTTTACTTAGTTTTTCTAATCTTCTTAAATTTTCCCGTTTGGTGGGGATAAGGAAGTGTAACAATTATCTGTAGGGTCTATTGTGCCAAGTGCTTTCAGCTACTTCTTTAGCCATTTTACTTAGTTTTTCTAATCTTCTTAACTTTTCCCGTTTGGTGGGGATAAGGAAGTGTAACAATTATCTGTAGGGTCTATTGTGCCAAGTGCTTTCAGCTACTTCTTTAGCCATTTTACTTAGTTTTTCTAATCTTCTTAAATTTTCCCGTTTGGTGGGGATAAGGAAGTGTAACAATTATCTGTAGTGTCTATTGCCCCAAGTGCTTTCAGCTACTTCTTTAGCCATTTTACTTAGTTTTTCTAATCTTCTTAAATTTTCCCGTTTGGTGGGGATAAGGAAGTGTAACAATTATCTGTAGTGTCTATTGTCCCAAGTGCTTTCAGCTACTTCTTTAGCCATTTTACTTAGTTTTTCTAATCTTCTTAAATTTTCCCGTTTGGTGGGGATAAGGAAGTGTAACAATTATCTGTAGGGTCTATTGTGCCAAGTGCTTTCAGCTACTTCTTTAGCCATTTTACATAGTTTTTCTAATCTTCTTAAATTTTCCCGTTTGGTGGGGATAAGGAAGTGTAACAATTATCTGTAGGGTCTATTGTGCCAAGTGCTTTCAGCTACTTCTTTAGCCATTTTACTAAGTTTTTCTAATCTTCTTAAATTTTCCCGTTTGGTGGGGATAAGGAAGTGTAACAATTATCTGTAGTGTCTATTGTCCCAAGTGCTTTCAGCTACTTCTTTAGCCATTTTACTTAGTTTTTCTAATCTTCTTAAATTTTCCCGTTTGGTGGGGATAAGGAAGTGTAACAATTATCTGTAGTGTCTATTGTGCCAAGTGCTTTCAGCTACTTCTTTAGCCATTTTACTAAGTTTTTCTAATCTTCTTAAATTTTCCCGTTTGGTGGGGATAAGGAAGTGTAACAATTATCTGTAGTGTCTATTGTCCCAAGTGCTTTCAGCTACTTCTTTAGCCATTTTACTTAGTTTTTCTAATCTTCTTAAATTTTCCCGTTTGGTGGGGATAAGGAAGTGTAACAATTATCTGTAGTGTCTATTGTCCCAAGTGCTTTCAGCTACTTCTTTAGCCATTTTCAAGAGGTTTGTTGCTGAAGCTTGGCTGGAATTAGAGTTGGCATCTGTCTATATTAAAAAAACGTTTAACACATTATTTCCATTGCTAAGTAAGGTGAGATTAATACTGGGTGCCAGATGTTTTATGTAGAGGGCTTCTCTGACAGCAAGAAATTTTTGGCAACAGAATTTCTGAAGCATGAAAATATTGTCATAGTTTAATAAATTGGAACAAAACAATTATACTCTGGTTGAAATTGTTCGGAGAATAATAATGGTACCATGCCAAATAAACACCATGCTGAGGGAAGAATTATTAAATGTAATGATTGAATCATCCAGTATTTGGATTTGGTGGACAACAGAATGCATTTTTTGATAATCACTTTTTCGTATAAAAGTGAGTAAATAATTGACAAAAAGAATTTTTATAGTTTTTCCCTCTTGTCATTTATTTACAAACATGGAACAAACTTATATACTATATATTTTTATATAATTTAATAATTCTGGCAATTTTAGTTGCCACACACAAGTGTGTATTTTATGAGAAACTCTCTCTCTCTCTCTCTCTCTCTCTATATATATATATATATATATATATATATATAGTTTCATTAAAGACAACTGACAAAATACTATGATTACGTTTTTCATTTTTCTTGTGTTCGTCCAAGTGTTTTCTTTTCTTGTCACAAATTGTAAAAACTGTCCAAATGTTCTGCATATCTGAGTGCTTACGGCTATTCTTTTAGCCTTTTTTGAAATTTGAAAGAATGTGTGTTTTTTTTTTATGTATGTATCAAGAATTACAGGAGTGTTTTTATTTTCCAAACATGGTCAGCACATTGTGGCCATGTTCATAGTTAATGTTAGTGAGTATTGTCTTTTCCTTCTTTATTAATAATGCTTACATTATTTTTATCCTTTTTTTTTTTTACATGTGAATGAAGCTATTATATTTGTATTTTCTACTAGTTTTTACACACTTTGTGTCCCAAAAAGAAAACACTTGTATGAACACAAGAAAAATAAAAACCTTAATGGCAGTACCTTGTCAGTTGCCTTTAATGAAACTTGCATAAAAGAGGGATTGCTGCCCAAATACACTATATATATATATATATATATATATATATATATATATATATATATATATACATATATATATATATACATATATATATATATATAGTAAATGCCCAGTCTATCTCCGTTTACCGTGGTTGGGTAGGATTAGTGAGTCCTTTGCCAAGCAGATTTCATGTAGTTCATGGGAATGTTATTTTGCAGCGAACGTCCGTGTTGTTTTTCAAACCAGGTCTGTCCTTTCATCTGCGTGTAAAGATGTTCTACCTCCCCACCATATTAATTCAGTTATTTATCGTTTCAAATGTAGTTGTGGATGCGACTACATAGGTAGAACGACACAGCGCTTGGACGCTAGAATAAAACAACACGTACCTACGAAAATATTAAACAATTTTTCGTTGGGCGATTCCATTCGAAATACGTATGGGTCGTCGATTGCAGATCATCTAATAAATAATCCTACTTGTGCGTTGAATTTTAGTGTGACCTGGTTTTCCGTTTTGGCCAGGGCACGCTCTGAATTCCATCTCAGGGTGTTGGAGACTTTGTACATCAGGTCCAGGAGACCCTCTCTTTGCAAACAAAGAGACTGTTTGCTTGGGCTTGCTGTGCTGTGTCTCTAGCATCTTGAGTGGTATTACTTTAATTTTATACACGTGTAATTTTATACACTTGTATTTATCTTTCTCTTCCCTGCCCTTCATTCATGTCACCCATAACAAATATTATTCTCATAATTTCTATTCCCCGTTAAACAGTTCTGATGAGAGGAGACGAAACCGGTTAACTGGTGTTTTATTTTAAATCTAACATGGCCGTTAATAAAAAATTATTTTTTTTTGCCTTGATACGCTTTTGTACCGTCGCAAATATATTTAATATATATATATATATATATATATATATATATATATATATATATATATATATATATTAACAAAATGTGTGTGTATTGTATATTTAGGCAGCAACCTTTCTCTCAAGCATGTTTCATTGATTATGACAGAGAAGGAGAATCTGATTAATTTTTTTATTGAGTTTGCTAGTATTCTTAATTATTTCCATTTGGTGGGTGTAAGGAAATGTAAAAATTGTCTGTTGTCCAAAGAAGTGCTTTTGGTCACTTCTTCATCAAGGTTCGTCCTGGGTATGACGATAAACAACGTCCAACAGCAAGGTCTCTGATCAGGAGGTTTTGAGGAGCATGGAACCACCTCTTAATTGCTGGTGTTCCCAGGTTCATCCTGACCCGGGGTGGTAGCACCTGTTAGGGTCCCAGCTATGGGCAAATAGTTAACACCCAAACTTGTGTAAAAATAGGCTTTAATACCAGAAATACTTTGTAACAAAAAATCATTACCAGCAATAATTTTTGAAGGAAGAATTATTTTCAGCAATAATTAAAATTTACAGTGAAACATATACTGTTAGAATGTATAGAGATTTTGATCTTGTGTCAACAAAATATTACCAAGTGAGTAATTTAAAAAAAACAAACAAACTTTTTATGAAACTAAAACCATCGAAGACTGTAAATTTCTTAAAAGAAGTTGGATTGTATGAAAAAATATGAGTAATTGAAAAATGGTTCAAATATATATGTATACATACACACTTTTTTTTACCAAACTATCGCTATGAATCTATTTAAAAAATTTTGTTGGCATTAAATGACCCACCGAGGTTGATATGCCATAAAACAAAACAACTAATCAAACAGCCAATCTTCATCAAGGAGTCTGTTGATCATTAAAAAGGAAACCCCTTGAAAAATATCTAACGAAGTGGCTGAAGGCACTTTTTGGGACAATTGACACTACTAACAATTTTTACACTCCCTTACCCCCACCAAATGGAAAAATTCAAGAATACGAGAAAACTCAATAAAATATATAATTAATACAAATAAAACATTTGTCACTTAAATGATTGATATTATTTTTCGTGACCTGACTCATAGACGAAACCTCCAGCAATCGCTCCCTCCACTCTTCAGGGGGTACTAGAAGGAACAAGTAGAAAACATTTATCAATCTGGCATGTTTCGTATTTGATCATAATTCACATATATATATATATATATATATATATATATATACTCACATACACACTATGAAATGGACTAAATCCAACAATTATTTTAATATATTTTATTGTTATATGTTATTTATATATACACAAATATTTAAGTAAATGCTCTATTAACAACTTTTACTGGCCTGAACGTCCGAGAGATTTCATTGAAAATATGTGTCCTCTGACAGGAATTGAACCTGTATTTTACATGGAACTGTCATATAGCCTGACATGCTATACCAGTTTAGCTACGAAGGAGCTTCTGGTTAGCAAGGTCGATTTTACTGCTTTTAAACTACAAACTTTCATAATTTCCCTTGAACGTCCATATCTGCTCAAAGTGTATCTTCACATAAACAAATGACGTCACACACTATAAAAAGGGACTAAGTCCGACAATTATTTTAATATATTTTATTGTTATAAGTTATGTATATAGACACGTATTTAAGTAAATGCTCTGTTTATAATAAACAGTATTAATAACATTTACTGGCCTGAATGTCTGAGAAATTTCATAGAAAATATGCATTCTCTAACAGGAATTGAACCTGTATCCTATACGGAAGGCATATATATATATATATATATATATATATATATATATATATATATATATATATATATATATATATATATATGCAATAGCTTAATAGTTATCAAAATCATTGTTCAAGAGAGATTTTGATCCTCTCCGGGTGCTGCATTATTGTAGCATTGTGCTTGAATAAGCTAATTTTTTCCCTCCCTCTTTCTATATATATATATATATATATATATATATATATATATATATATATATATATATTATGAAATGGACAAAGTCTGACAATTATTTTTAAGACATTATTATGTTTATACGTTCTTTTTATAGATACAAATATTTAAGTAAATGCTCTGTTTATAATAAACAGTATTAATAACATTTACCGGCTTCAATGTCTGAGAAATTTTCATAGAAGATATTTGTCCTCTGACAGGAATCGAACCTGTATCCTATAGGGAACCGTCATATAGCCTGACGTGCCTTAACTGATCGAGCCACAGAGGATCGTTCAGTTAGCAAGGTCGATTTTACTGCTTTTAAACTACAATCTTCCATGCTAACTGAATGATCATCTGTGGCTCAATCAGTTAAGGCACGTCAGGCTATATGACGGTTCTGTATAGGATACAGGTTCAATTCCTGTCGGAGGACGAATATTTTCTATGAAAATTTCTTGGACATTCAGGCCGGTAAATGTTATTAATACTGTTTTACAGAGAATTTACTTAAATATTTGTATCTATAAAAAGAATGTATAAACATAAAAATGTCTTTATATATATATATATATATATATATATATATATATATATATATATAATCTGTGTGTATATACAAAGGGAAATTTAAAAGTAATAACTTCTCCTGTTTATTTCCCTGTAAGCTACAACATATATAGGGAACACATTAGCACCATTGGATAGAGCAAGTTTTCAGCGACAAAACCCCATTTTCCCCACAGAGTCACAGTAATTGGTTATATATTTTTTCCAGAAATGAGTAAGAGCCAGGATGTCACACTTATAACCATAGCTCTTTAAAATTCACTGACAGTTACCTGAAGAAGGCCGGCAAGTACAATGTCCGAAACATTGTGAATATATCGACCATGATGAAGACACAACTCTGAGTGAATTATTATTTAATGATGATAATTTCTTATTTAAAAAGTATAGATACATGCAATTGCTTGCTTAAAAGTTGTCTGCAGTCACCTCCATTTTTGGTTTCCCATGTCTTTTTTTTTAAAAAAGATTATTTGAACTTTCCGAGTCTTTTTTATATTTCCCTCGATTTTCTCTCTCGTAATTCAAACTTTCCAAATTAGCAAATAACATATGAAATTAAACTTTCTCATGCTAGATACTTGACTACTGGCCAAACTAAGGTATGTCTTTGCCAATTCATTTTCTAAGAGCTTAAATCCATTCACCTCCCAACTTGCTTGCAATCTTTCCGCCATATTTTATTTCTTTATAGTTTTCTTTGTTTTCCCAATAGATTTACCTTTTTTTTATGTTTTCCTTTTTCTTTTTTCAACGATGAATTTTTTTCTCCCTTTCTTTCGTTCTCATGATTCACTTTTTTGAGGAAAAGGGAAGTTCAATCTGGCACGAATTAGCCGATGATCAGAAGCAAATCTCCGTGAATGAATTTCTGTTGACCACTCCATCTTTTGCTGTTTCTTATTTGAAAATGGAAAAAAAAAAAAATAAAAATAAATAAATAAGTAAGTTAAAAAAATGAGGAAAGATTTCGAGAGAAAAAATATAAGAAAGGGGTGGGTGTGTGTGTGTGGGGGGGGGTGGCGGCGGTAATAATTCTAAAAGATAAGGAATATAGAAAATAGTGGGTGGGGTGAGAGGGGGAAAAATGATCTTATGAATTATGCATGAGGCAGGGTAAAGAAGCAGAACTAACAATGATAATATTAATGTCACAGTTTGCCTTATTAACTTATATTCTTTCTCTTCTCTTTTCTTTCTCTTCTCTTTCTCGTCTCTTCTCTTTCTCTTCTCTTTCTCTTCTCTTTTCTTTCTCTTCTCTTTCTCTTCTCTTTTCTTTCTCTTCTCTTTTCTTTCTCTTCTCTTTCTCTTCTCTTTTCTTTCTCTTTTCTTTCTCTTCTCTTTCTCGTCTCTTCTCTTCTCTTTCTCTTCTCTTTTCTTTCTCTTTCTCTTCTCTTTTCTTTCTCTTCTCTTTCTCTTCTCTTTTCTTTCTCTTCTCTTTCTCGTCTCTTCTCTTTCCTTTCTCTTCTCTTTCTCGTCTCTTCTCTTTCTCGTCTCTTCTCTTTCTCGTCTCTTCTCTTCTCTTCTCTTTCTCGTCTCTTCTCTTTCTCGTCTCTTCTCTTTCTCGTCTCTTCTCTTTCTCGTCTCTTCTCTTTCTCGTCTCTTCTCTTTCTCGTCTCTTCTCTTTCTCGTCTCTTCTCTTTCTCGTCTCTTCTCTTTCTCTTTTCTTTCCTTTCTCTTCTCTTTCTCGTCTCTTCTCTTTCTCTTCTCTTTCCTTTCTCTTTTCTTTCTCGTCTCTTCTCTTTCTCTTCTCTTTTCTTTCTCTTCTCCTTTTATTTTCTTTGTTCTGTTTCTTTTTTATTTTTCTCTTTCTTTTTTCTTTTCTCTTTAGCTTCCATTTTTTTCTCCTCTTTCTTTTCTTGTTTTTTTCTCTTTTTCTTTGTGTTCTCTTTGCTTTCTTTTCTCTTTTCCATTTTCTTTGTTCTCTTTTCTTTTTCCTCTTTATTTTCTGTCTTTTTCTTTTCTCTGTGCATTTATTTCCCCACTTTTCTCTTTTTCTCCATTGCTTCCATTTCTTTTCTCTTTTCCTTTTCTTTTCTTTTTTCATTCTTTTCTCTCTTCATTCATCTTCTTCCTTTTCGCTTTGTTTTCATTTATTTTCTCTTTTTCTTTTCTCCTTCTTTTTTCTCTTTTCTTTTCTGTTTCTATTTGTCTTTTTCACTTTCTTTTCTCCTCTTTCCTCGCTTTCTCCATTTATTTTCTCTTTTTCTTTCTCATTTTCTTTCTCTTCTTGTTTGCCTTTTTTCTATATTTCTTTTTCCCCTTTTCTCTCCTTCCCTTTCTTTTCCTGTTTTTCTTTTTTTTTCTTTTCACCTTACCTTTTTTCTGTTTATTTCTTTTCTTTACAGCACAACTTCTCTATTTTCCCCACATATTCTCATTTTATTCCTTCTCCTTTTTCTTTCTTTTGTCTCTTACTCTTCTCATTTATTCACCACTGCCTCTCTTTCTCACTTCCCCCTCTTTTATTCCTTACTTTCTATTTCCCCTTTGTCATTCTTCCTATTCAACTCTTATTCTTTTGTCCAATCCCCTCTCCTTCCTTCTTTTCGGCTTCCATCCCCCCCCTCCTTCCACAAATTGCCTTTTCTTCTTCTTCTTCTTCTTCTTCTGAGTTCTTCTCTACCCAACCATGTTTTTGCCAAATCCTGGACAGAAATTTGCATTCCCATCCCAAAACAAACAAACATTTTCTTCATATTGTATCTCTCAGGTGAACTGGCGTTCTCTCTTAGGGGAAACTTTTCTAATTTTGAGCCTGCTCGTTGCAAAAATCACCTGTCATCTATAATCTATAATTATGAACCAGTTGAGGAGAAAGAACAAACCCATGGCTGCAATGGAACAACTTACGCAGACAGACAGGCAGGCAGGCAGGCAGCAGTTGCATAAGCAAAACAATAAATCAAAAACCAAAGAAATAAAAAAAATAAAAAAATGAAGATTTTTTTATTCTTTTTACATCTTTTTTCTATTGATTATTTTTGTCTTGCAATTAAAGATTCTATTTCATTTTTTGCTATTTTTATAAGATTTGCTTGTAGAAGTTAACGAATTCGGATCATCATTAACATAATTAATGCTGACATAGTCGTGATGATGATGATGATCATCATCATCATCATTATCCTCACTTTCTACTATTCAACATTGAGTTACTGATTTTAAAACTCCCACAAATCATCATCATCATACGCTTTTCAGATCATCATCATCAAGGGTATATAATTAGTCACAGTACTCATAAATGGCCTATGATATTTGCAGTCATAAATCCAAATCCTGTTTATTGATTCACGAGTTCAAAAGAACACAGAAGAAATGAGACTTTACGTTGATCTTTGCAGCGTGAACTTAGGAATCATAATTTTGAACACAGTGTCTATGAAATTAATCAAAGAAACGAGAAGTGGGCTTTTGAGTTCAAACTCAAGACAAAGGTGCTAGAAGTTGGCTTTTGAGTTCAAACTCAAGACAAAGGTGCCAGAAGTAGGCTTTTGAGTTCAAACTCAAGACAAAGGTGCCAGAAGTTGGCTTTTGAGTTCAAACTCTAGACAAACGTACCAGAAGTAGGCTTTTGAGTTCAAACTCAAGACAAAGGTGCCGGAAGTTGGCTTTTGAGTTCAAACTCTAGACAAACGTACCAGAAGTAGGCTTTTGAGTTCAAACTCAAGACAAAGGTGCCGGAAGTTGGCTTTTGAGTTCAAACTCAAGACAAAGGTGCCGGAAGTTGGCTTTTGAGTTCAAACTCAAGACAAAGGTGCCAGAAGTTGGCTTTTGAGTTCAAACTCAAGACAAAGGTGCCGGAAGTTGGCTTTTGAGTTCAAACTCAAGACAAAGGTGCCAGAAGTTGGCTTTTGAGTTCAAACTCTAGACAAACGTACCAGAAGTAGGCTTTTGAGTTTGGCCTTAGGAAAAGTTTCCAGAAGTAAGCTTTTGAGTTCAACTTCTAGACAAAGATGCCAGAATTAGGCTTCTGAGTTCAACTTCTAGACAAAGATGCCAGAATTAGGCTTCTGAGTTCAACTTCTAGACAAAGATGCCAGAATTAGGCTTCTGAGTTCAACTTCCAGACAAAGATGCCAGAATTAGGCTTCTGAGTTCAACTTCCAGACAAAGATGCCAGAATTAGGCTTCTGAGTTCAACTTCTAGACAAAGATGCCAGAATTAGGCTTCTGAGTTCAACTTCTAGACAAAGATGCCAGAATTAGGCTTCTGAGTTCAACTTCTAGACAAAGATGCCAGAATTAGGCTTCTGAGTTCAACTTCTAGACAAAGATGCCAGAATTAGGCTTCTGAGTTCAACTTCTAGACAAAGATGCCAGAATTAGGCTTCTGAGTTCAACTTCTAGACAAAGATGCCAGAATTAGGCTTCTGAGTTCAACTTCTAGACAAAGATGCCAGAATTAGGCTTCTGAGTTCAACTTCTAGACAAAGATGCCAGAATTAGGCTTCTGAGTTCAACTTCTAGACAAAGATGCCAGAATTAGGCTTCTGAGTTCAACTTCTAGACAAAGATGCCAGAATTAGGCTTCTGAGTTCAACTTCTAGACAAAGATGCCAGAATTAGGCTTCTGAGTTCAACTTCTAGACAAAGATGCCAGAATTAGGCTTCTGAGTTCAACTTCTAGACAAAGATGCCAGAATTAGGCTTCTGAGTTCAACTTCTAGACAAAGATGCCAGGAGTGGTCTTCCGGGTTTGCCCTCTAGATGAAGATATCAAGAGTGATCGTCTGGGTTTGCTCTCTAGACAAAGAGGCCAGTAATGGGCTTCTGATTTCACCCTGTAGACAATGATGCCAGAAATGAGCTTTCTGGACTCAATATCTAGAAATAGATGTTTTAAGTAGATCTCTCAATTCAATTCCATACAAAAATGACATTGAAATTTGGACAAGTGATAAAGTTGTTAGGATTTCACTGCTTGCTCTTTTTTTATCATTTGTTAATGTGTGTGGTGTTGTTCATGATGACAGTAGCCTTTGAGTATAGAATCCAGAGGTTGGCAGTGAATATTTCGAAGACAGTAGGGAAGCGTAGTCCAGGTTAGCAGTGGATATCTCGTTTCAGTAGCAGAGTGTAGTTCTTCCTTCTGTTCTGGTCATCTTTGGTTCTGACAGGTTGGCATTGGACATTCGGAGAGAGTAATGAAAATGGCCGCCTTTTTACAAGATGGATTGAATATTTCACGTCTCCTGATTGGTTAATCTTCCTTTCAGGAACTATAAAGTGAGTCCAGTCATTTGGCTTTGCTCACTAGTTACATAATGGTACACAAAATAACTTAACATGTGGACCAGTGTCAGAAATAGTTAAGGTAATCTGGAAAAAATTACATTTGTTTTGGAGTTTACTTTTCTACTCACATGGCCAAGAGAAGTTACATTTGTTTTTGCATTAATGTCACGTGCAAATTATGTCATCCAACCAAAGTGTTTCTTTCTTTTCACAAGACATATTTGAAGTGGATAAGAAATTTATAGAATGAAAACTGTTTGATACAATGGGTTAAGTATTCACTACTATTGGATATTTTTTTCATTAGCATTTCTTTCATCCTAGTTTCAAATGTTTTTTATCACATTTTCCCAAGTAATCAATCTTAAAAGTCTGGTAAAAAAAAAAAAAAAAAAATTAACCTTCAAATAAAGTCCTGTAGAAGATATCTTGTTTTGTAGGGTATTTTTCTCAAAATGCACTGATACTACACTCTAATCCTGCATTTACTTGCCTCTCCATGTTGGTGGGATGTGACACAAGGTTATTTTTAATGTGAGATTCCCATATGTGTACATATGAACCACGGACAAAAATTAACCTTTCCCTGTGACCACTGTTATGCCGGCATTGGTATTCCACCAATGCTCCGTCATAAGTGCTATGAGGGAGGTGCTGCTGTAGGGATGGAAACCCCAAACCATGGTAGACTTGAATGTTTTTCTGCAAGATGTCAGAAAGGTGAAGAACAGATAATAGACTTTGATCCCAGCCCAAAGTTTGGAGAGTGTCCACTGTCATCCCAGGTCAAGCTCTGAGGAAGTGTCTTCTTATCCTGGGCTAAATTCTCAGGAATGTCCATTTTGATTCCAGCCTGAAGGCTGAGGAGTGTCCACTCTGACCCTAGGCCAAAATAAGTAGAGAATCCACAGCAGAGGTGAACAAAACTTGGAGAGTTGAGTTACTAAAGGAAAATTACTGAAACTGAGATATACAGAAAAGGTATGGCACGTGGAACTAGAACAATCTACTCCAGTGATAAAATAAAGGGTTCGGTTTGAAATTCTAGTGTATATCACCTGAAGAGGGCTGGAGCGTATAATGGCCGAAACATTGTGAATATGACAATAACGATAAAGACAAAAGTCCGAACAATGTAAATAGTGTAAATAATTATAATACATCATCTCTGAAATATAGATAGATAAAGTTAATGATGATCTTAGAAGCCATTTTATCTTGGACAGTTACTCTGGAATTTGGGAAAGTTTTTGAAGACCTCAAAGATATTGATCCAAGAACTTTGGTCATTATCTAAACAAGCTGGGATCAAATGTCTCTGTTTTGAATCCAAATCCCACAAAAACATCAATTCAATTTTGCCTTGTTAGATTTACAATGACCAAATTTGAATCTATTTCTTTCTACAGACCATGCTTTTGGCTACGACTAGGTTTTGAACAGCTTTTAACTTTTGAACATTGAAGCGAACATCGCTGTTCTGCATCTACCGAACTTGTGAACGATTACACTAAAGAAGCATCTCACATTGTTATGCCTCCAGTCATGCTTTATGTAATATATTTGCATAAGTCGTTTATCCTTGAGTCAGTGTATTTGCATATTATGCCCCTGTATTGAACACATAAGTCCAATTTCTTGCTGCAGATGATCTAAACTACTGCAAATGAGTTCCTACTGAAATAAATCTCTAATTTTGATTAGTGCTTCATTTATAGTACAACAGCATCTGAAGTTCAAATGTTGGCAGATTTGAGCTTTGATTTATATAACCACAACAAAAATGGGTGATATGGCAGTGGATCTGAGCTCTTGTTTATTAGAGAATTTTAAGAACAGCTGAAGTTCAAATGTTGGCAGATTTGAGCATTGATTTATATAACCACAACAAAAACGGGTGATATGGCAGTGGATCTGAGCTCTTGTTTATTAGAGAATTTTAAGAACAGCTGAAGTTCAAATGTTGGCAGATTTGAGCTTTGATTTATATAACCACAACAAAAACGGGTGATATGGCAGTGGATCTGAGCTCTTGTTTATTAGAGAATTTTAAGAACAGCTGAAGTTCAAATGTTGGCAGATTTGAGCTTTGATTTATATAACCACAACAAAAACGGGTGATATGGCAGTGGATCTGAGCTCTTGTTTATTAGAGAATTATTAGAACAGCTGAAGTTCAAATGTTGGCAGATTTGAGCTTTGATTTATATAACCACAACAAAAACGGGTGATATGGCAGTGGATCTGAGCTCTTGTTTATTAGAGAATTATTAGAACAGCTGAAGTTCAAATGTTGGCAGATTTGAGCTTTGATTTATATAACCACAACAAAAACGTGTGATATGGCAGTGGATCTGAGCTCTTGTTTATTAGAGAATTATTAGAACAGCTGAAGTTCAAATGTTGGCAGATTTGAGCTTTGATTTATATAACCACAACAAAAACGGGTGATATGGCAGTGGATCTGAGCTCTTGTTTATTAGAGAATTTTAAGAACAGCTGAAGTTCAAATGTTGGCAGATTTGAGCTTTGATTTATATAACCACAACAAAAACGGGTGATATGGCAGTGGATCTGAGCTCTTGTTTATTAGAGAATTATTAGAACAGCTGAAGTTCAAATGTTGGCAGATTTGAGCTTTGATTTATATAACCACAACAAAAACGTGTGATATGGCAGTGGATCTGAGCTCTTGTTTATTAGAGAATTATTAGAACAGCTGTAGTTCAAGTGTTGGCAGATTTGAGCTTTGATTTATATAACCACAACAAAAACGGGTGATATGGCAGTGGATCTGAGCTCTTGTTTATTAGAGAATTATTAGAACAGCTGAAGTTCAAATGTTGGCAGATTTGAGCTTTGATTTATATAACCACAACAAAAACGTGTGATATGGCAGTGGATCTGAGCTCTTGTTTATTAGAGAATTATTAGAACAGCTGAAGTTCAAATGTTGGCAGATTTGAGCTTTGATTTATATAACCACAACAAAAACGTGTGATATGGCAGTGGATCTGAGCTCTTGTTTATTAGAGAATTATTAGAACAGCTGAAGTTCAAATGTTGGCAGATTTGAGCTTTGATTTATATAACCACAACAAAAACGGGTGATATGGCAGTGGATCTGAGCTCTTGTTTATTAGAGAATTTTAAGAACAGCTGAAGTTCAAATGTTGGCAGATTTGAGCTTTGATTTATATAACCACAACAAAAACGGGTGATATGGCAGTGGATCTGAGCTCTTGTTTATTAGAGAATTATTAGAACAGCTGAAGTTCAAATGTTGGCAGATTTGAGCTTTGATTTATATAACCACAACAAAAACGGGTGATATGGCAGTGGATCTGAGCTCTTGTTTATTAGAGAATTATTAGAACAGCTGAAGTTCAAATGTTGGCAGATTTGAGCTTTGATTTATATAACCACAACAAAAACGTGTGATATGGCAGTGGATCTGAGCTCTTGTTTATTAGAGAATTATTAGAACAGCTGAAGTTCAAATGTTGGCAGATTTGAGCTTTGATTTATATAACCACAACAAAAACGGGTGATATGGCAGTGGATCTGAGCTCTTGTTTATTAGAGAATTATTAGAACAGCTGAAGTTCAAATGTTGGCAGATTTGAGCTTTGATTTATATAACCACAACAAAAACGTGTGATATGGCAGTGGATCTGAGCTCTTGTTTATTAGAGAATTTTAAGAACAGCTGAAGTTCAAATGTTGGCAGATTTGAGCTTTGATTTATATAACCACAACAAAAACGGGTGATATGGCAGTGGATCTGAGCTCTTGTTTATTAGAGAATTTTAAGAACAGCTGAAGTTCAAATGTTGGCAGATTTGAGCTTTGATTTATATAACCACAACAAAAACGGGTGATATGGCAGTGGATCTGAGCTCTTGTTTATTAGAGAATTTTAAGAACAGCTGAAGTTCAAATGTTGGCAGATTTGAGCTTTGATTTATATAACCACAACAAAAACGGGTGATATGGCAGTGGATCTGAGCTCTTGTTTATTAGAGAATTATTAGAACAGCTGAAGTTCAAATGTTGGCAGATTTGAGCTTTGATTTATATAACCACAACAAAAACGGGTGATATGGCAGTGGATCTGAGCTCTTGTTTATTAGAGAATTTTAAGAACAGCTGAAGTTCAAATGTTGGCAGATTTGAGCTTTGATTTATATAACCACAACAAAAACGTGTGATATGGCAGTGGATCTGAGCTCTTGTTTATTAGAGAATTTTAAGAACAGCTGAAGTTCAAATGTTGGCAGATTTGAGCTTTGATTTATATAACCACAACAAAAACGGGTGATATGGCAGTGGATCTGAGCTCTTGTTTATTAGAGAATTTTAAGAACAGCTGAAGTTCAAATGTTGGCAGATTTGAGCTTTGATTTATATAACCACAACAAAAACGGGTGATATGGCAGTGGATCTGAGCTCTTGTTTATTAGAGACTTATTAGAACAGCTGAAGTTCAAATGTTGGCAGATTTGAGCTTTGATTTATATAACCACAACAAAAACGGGTGATATGGCAGTGGATCTGAGCTCTTGTTTATTAGAGAATTATTAGAACAGCTGAAGTTCAAATGTTGGCAGATTTGAGCTTTGATTTATATAACCACAACAAAAACGGGTGATATGGCAGTGGATCTGAGCTCTTGTTTATTAGAGAATTTTAAGAACAGCTGAAGTTCAAATGTTGGCAGATTTGAGCTTTGATTTATATAACCACAACAAAAACGGGTGATATGGCAGTGGATCTGAGCTCTTGTTTATTAGAGAATTTTAAGAACAGCTGAAGTTCAAATGTTGGCAGATTTGAGCTTTGATTTATATAACCACAACAAAAACGGGTGATATGGCAGTGGATCTGAGCTCTTGTTTATTAGAGAATTTTAAGAACAGCTGAAGTTCAAATGTTGGCAGATTTGAGCTTTGATTTATATAACCACAACAAAAACGGGTGATATGGCAGTGGATCTGAGCTCTTGTTTATTAGAGAATTTTAAGAACAGCTGAAGTTCAAATGTTGGCAGATTTGAGCTTTGATTTATATAACCACAACAAAAACGGGTGATATGGCAGTGGATCTGAGCTCTTGTTTATTAGAGACTTATTAGAACAGCTGAAGTTCAAATGTTGGCAGATTTGAGCTTTGATTTATATAACCACAACAAAAACGGGTGATATGGCAGTGGATCTGAGCTCTTGTTTATTAGAGAATTTTAAGAACAGCTGAAGTTCAAATGTTGGCAGATTTGAGCTTTGATTTATATAACCACAACAAAAACAGGTGATATGGCAGTGGATCTGAGCTCTTGTTTATTAGAGACTTATTAGAACAGCTGAAGTTCAAATGTTGGCAGATTTGAGCTTTGATTTATATAACCACAACAAAAACGTGTGATATGGCAGTGGATCTGAGCTCTTGTTTATTAGAGAATTATTAGAACAGCTGAAGTTCAAATGTTGGCAGATTTGAGCTTTGATTTATATAACCACAACAAAAACAGGTGATATGGCAGTGGATCTGAGCTCTTGTTTATTAGAGAATTTTAAGAACAGCTGAAGTTCAAATGTTGGCAGATTTGAGCTTTGATTTATATAACCACAACAAAAACGGGTGATATGGCAGTGGATCTGAGCTCTTGTTTATTAGAGAATTTTAAGAACAGCTGAAGTTCAAATGTTGGCAGATTTGAGCTTTGATTTATATAACCACAACAAAAACGGGTGATATGGCAGTGGATCTGAGCTCTTGTTTATTAGAGAATTTTAAGAACAGCTGAAGTTCAAATGTTGGCAGATTTGAGCTTTGATTTATATAACCACAACAAAAACGGGTGATATGGCAGTGGATCTGAGCTCTTGTTTATTAGAGAATTTTAAGAACAGCTGAAGTTCAAATGTTGGCAGATTTGAGCTTTGATTTATATAACCACAACAAAAACGTGTGATATGGCAGTGGATCTGAGCTCTTG
The DNA here is from genome assembly GCA_964036315.1 of Acanthosepion esculentum. Lineage (NCBI taxonomy): Eukaryota > Metazoa > Mollusca > Cephalopoda > Sepiida > Sepiidae > Acanthosepion > Acanthosepion esculentum. The sequence continues at coordinate 42,765,803 of OZ038515.1, forward strand.
TTTATTAGAGAATTTTAAGAACAGCTGAAGTTCAAATGTTGGCAGATTTGAGCTTTGATTTATATAACCACAACAAAAACGGGTGATATGGCAGTGGATCTGAGCTCTTGTTTATTAGAGACTTATTAGAACAGCTGAAGTTCAAATGTTGGCAGATTTGAGCTTTGATTTATATAACCACAACAAAAACGGGTGATATGGCAGTGGATCTGAGCTCTTGTTTATTAGAGAATTTTAAGAACAGCTGAAGTTCAAATGTTGGCAGATTTGAGCTTTGATTTATATAACCACAACAAAAACGGGTGATATGGCAGTGGATCTGAGCTCTTGTTTATTAGAGACTTATTAGAACAGCTGAAGTTCAAATGTTGGCAGATTTGAGCTTTGATTTATATAACCACAACAAAAACGGGTGATATGGCAGTGGATCTGAGCTCTTGTTTATTAGAGAATTTTAAGAACAGCTGAAGTTCAAATGTTGGCAGATTTGAGCTTTGATTTATATAACCACAACAAAAACAGGTGATATGGCAGTGGATCTGAGCTCTTGTTTATTAGAGACTTATTAGAACAGCTGAAGTTCAAATGTTGGCAGATTTGAGCTTTGATTTATATAACCACAACAAAAACGTGTGATATGGCAGTGGATCTGAGCTCTTGTTTATTAGAGAATTATTAGAACAGCTGAAGTTCAAATGTTGGCAGATTTGAGCTTTGATTTATATAACCACAACAAAAACAGGTGATATGGCAGTGGATCTGAGCTCTTGTTTATTAGAGAATTTTAAGAACAGCTGAAGTTCAAATGTTGGCAGATTTGAGCTTTGATTTATATAACCACAACAAAAACGGGTGATATGGCAGTGGATCTGAGCTCCTGTTTATTAGAGAATTTTAAGAACAGCTGAAGTTCAAATGTTGGCAGATTTGAGCTTTGATTTATATAACCACAACAAAAACGGGTGATATGGCAGTGGATCTGAGCTCTTGTTTATTAGAGAATTTTAAGAACAGCTGAAGTTCAAATGTTGGCAGATTTGAGCTTTGATTTATATAACCACAACAAAAACGGGTGATATGGCAGTGGATCTGAGCTCTTGTTTATTAGAGAATTTTAAGAACAGCTGAAGTTCAAATGTTGGCAGATTTGAGCTTTGATTTATATAACCACAACAAAAACGTGTGATATGGCAGTGGATCTGAGCTCTTGTTTATTAGAGAATTTTAAGAACAGCTGAAGTTCAAATGTTGGCAGATTTGAGCTTTGATTTATATAACCACAACAAAAACGGGTGATATGGCAGTGGATCTGAGCTCTTGTTTATTAGAGACTTATTAGAACAGCTGAAGTTCAAATGTTGGCAGATTTGAGCTTTGATTTATATAACCACAACAAAAACGGGTGATATGGCAGTGGATCTGAGCTGTTGTTTATTAGAGAATTATTAGAACAGCTGAAGTTCAAATGTTGGCAGATTTGAGCTTTGATTTATATAACCACAACAAAAACGGGTGATATGGCAGTGGATCTGAGCTCTTGTTTATTAGAGAATTTTAAGAACAGCTGAAGTTCAAATGTTGGCAGATTTGAGCTTTGATTTATATAACCACAACAAAAACGGGTGATATGGCAGTGGATCTGAGCTCTTGTTTATTAGAGAATTTTAAGAACAGCTGAAGTTCAAATGTTGGCAGATTTGAGCTTTGATTTATATAACCATTACAGAAACAGCTGAAATGTGAGTGGATTTGAACTTTCGTTTATCAGAGAATATTAAGAACAGCTGAAGTTCAAATTGCTAATTTTTGTTGGAATTTTTAAAATGAAGCATTATCAATATTTTATGCTTTGTTATTTGAACCAACTTACACATCTTGATTGTTGTACTAACAATGTTTCTCCTCTTGTACCGTGTAACCATCTTCAGGTATCTGTTTTTTTTATTTTGTACCCTTTTTGAATGTATCAGCAAATTCAATCTCCAACCTCCACTTAGAGAGTTTTACTTTTAAGAACATATTTTTTATAATTAATGTATCTCAAATGGTTTTAATAGCAATCCCTGTCTTACTGGCAGCATTTTTTATAATATATGTCACTTTTGTTTTCATAATTTTAATTTAGTGTACCATTACCTCTCATGACTTGAGGGTGGTAGTTTTAATAATCTCACTTTTTATTATATATGATCTGTTATGGTTGATTTTGTCATCTTCTTACAGGTCACTAATTGGTGTTCTTCAGCTCATTCTGAGAAAGGAACATTTTTCTTCTTATTGTAATTTTAACAGTTCAACCACATTGTGTACTCAAATTTTAAATGGTATGCTATATTCAATCTGAGAGTAAATTCTTCTCATTCCACATGTTAAGCTTGAGGAATATTTCATGTCAGTTAATATTCATCTGTGTTATTCACCTTTGTGTCATTTGTTAGTTTTTTTTCCTGCTGAACCAGAATATGTCATTTTGAAGAGGTTCGTATTGAACCCACAACTGCCAGGGAACCAGATCTATTATAATGGACATTTTAATCAACTAGGTGATGTGTCTTTTGAACAATCAAGATTAACATGTCGGTCTGAATAACAAGGCAAATAATTATTTGTTCGGAGTGACAAAATAAGGCCTGGTATGTTGTATAGTACCAGTTAATTAAATTTTCAAACATTGGTTATTTTTCTTTTTGTTTTGAAATAAAAGGAAAAGACCATTGTAGAATTATAAGTTGATGAAGTTTATGTGTTTGTTGGTGACAAGGAATATATATAGTACAAGTAATAAATCTCTTGGTGTATAATCCAGGTGGATCCTACTAATATCAGATATTAAAACTGATCTACAGTGAGAGCTCAATGCACAGTGCTGTTTGATAAAAGTGACTCACCTGATTTTTTTTACTTAAAATTTTTTTTGCCTATTGTTTTTGAGGTCAAACTAATTTTTAATCTTACTAATATAAAGACCCCTTCCCGACCACCTAGTAAAAAAAGTTTACTCACCCTAATGTATTCTATTGATAATTATAATTTTGGATATAAATGAGATTTAGGGAAAAACTCTGTGCAAAAAAAGTGACTCACTCATTTCCTGCAACTAGTAATCAATAGAAACATAACCGAACAGCTTTAAATAAAGAATAATAGAGGTATAATTTATTTATAATAGGTAATATAGTTCGAAATATTTAATAATCTATAGGTCCTCTTTTATTTTGAATAACTTTTTCAAACATTTTTGGCATTGACTTGATTAGGTTCTGGCAAATCTCATCTCCAAGCATTGAATTCCATTCGGATATGAAATTCACAATCAAATCCTCTTTGTTGCTCAACTGCTTTCTCGAGAGCCTGTACTTTATAATGCTCCATAAGTTTTCTATGGGGTTGAGGTCAGGAGATTGAGGCGGCCATGTCATAACACTCACCTGTTTCTCATCAAAGTATTCCTTCATCAATTTTGATTTGTGAGAGGGAGCATTATCCTGCATAAAAAATGAGCTTGGTGGGGTCGATTTGCACCCTTCAGCAGAAGGGAGCAGACAAGATTCTAAAATTCTCTTGTACTGGTCTTTTTGAGGTTCTTTTCAATAGGTTTTAAGAAACCAGTTCCATGAAAAGAAAAGCATCCCCAGAACATTATACTGAACAGATGCTTGACAGTACTTACTGCTAAATTCAAAGAGCTTTCAAAGCTTCTTCTTCGGATTTTAGATCGCTTATCCTTTCATCGGAGAAGAGAACATTTAGTAAAAAAAAATCAGGTGAGTCACTTTTATCAAACAGCACTGTATTTATTATAACAGAGCATATATTTTATACAGCAAAAAATAAAAAATTGCCTCATGTGGGTATTGTCTATTTTAAACTGGCACAACCTTATGCCAGTCTTCTTCAGTTGTAGACTGACTGTCTCTGATTCCGAGACAGTCAGTCTACAACTGAAGAAGACTGGCATAAGGTTGTGCCAGTTTAAAATAGACTATACCCACATGAGGAAATCTTGGATTTTTTGCTGTGTGTGTATATATATATATATATATATATATATATATATATATATATATATATATATTCAGGTATTAGATGAGAAGAAATGGATTATAATTCCACTGACCATGACATTTAATTTTAAAACATGGCTAAATATAGAGTAAAACTTAATATTATTTATTATATGTGATTCAGGTGAAGTGGCACAACTTAGTGCTGACACTATATATATATATATATATATATATATATATATATATATATATATATATGTACGTGTATATGCGTATATATAATGTATGTGTACGTACGTGTATATGCGTATATATAATGTATGTGTACGTACGTGTATATGCATATATATAATGTATGTATGTGTACGTACGTGTATATGCATCTATATAATGTATGTGTACGTACGTGTATATGCATATATATAATGTATGTGTGTGTACGTACGTGTATATGCATCTATAAATTGTATGTGTGTGTACGTACGTGTATATGCATATATATAATGTATGTATGTGTACGTACGTGTATATGCATCTATATAATGTATGTATGTATGTGTACGTACGTGTATATGCATCTATATAATGTATGTATGTGTACGTACGTGTATATGCATCTATATAATGTATGTGTGTGTACGTACGTGTATATGCATCTATATAATGTATGTGTGTGTACGTACGTGTATATGCATATATATAATGTATGTATGTGTACGTACGTGTATATGCATCTATATAATGTATGTATGTGTACGTACGTGTATATGCATCTATATAATGTATGTATGTATGTGTACGTACGTGTATATGCATCTATATAATGTATGTATGTATGTATGTGTACGTACGTGTATATGCATCTATATAATGTATGTATGTGTACGTACGTGTATATGCATCTATATAATGTATGTATGTGTACGTACGTGTATATGCATATATATAATGTATGTATGTGTACGTACGTGTATATGCATCTATATAATGTATGTATGTGTACGTACGTGTATATGCATCTATATAATGTATGTATGTGTACGTACGTGTATATGCATCTATATAATGTATGTGTGTGTACGTACGTGTATATGCATCTATATAATGTATGTGTGTGTACGTACGTGTATATGCATATATATACTGTATGTGTGTGTACGTACGTGTATATGCATATATATAATGTATGTGTGTGTACGTACGTGTATATGCATATATATAATGTATGTGTGTGTACGTACGTGTATATGCATATATATAATGTATGTGTGTGTACGTACGTGTATATGCATATATATAATGTATGTGTGTGTACGTACGTGTATATGCATATATATAATGTATGTGTGTGTACGTACGTGTATATGCATATATATAATGTATGTGTGTGTACGTACGTGTATATGCATCTATATAATGTATGTGTGTGTACGTACGTGTATATGCATCTATATAATGTATGGGTGTGTACGTACGTGTATATGCATCTATATAATGTATGTGTGTGTACGTACGTGTATATGCATCTATATAATGTATGTGTGTGTCCGTACGTGTATATGCATCTATATAATGTATGTGTGTGTCCGTACGTGTATATGCATCTATATAATGTATGTGTGTGTCCGTACGTGTATATGCATCTATATAATGTATGTGTGTGTCCGTACGTGTATATGCATCTATATAATGTATGCGTGTGTCCGTACGTGTATATGCATCTATATAATGTATGCGTGTGTCCGTACGTGTATATGCATCTATATAATGTATGCGTGTGTCCGTACGTGTATATGCATCTATATAATGTATGCGTGTGTCCGTACGTGTATATGCATCTATATAATGTATGTGTGTGTCCGTACGTGTATATGCATCTATATAATGTATGTGTGTGTCCGTACGTGTATATGCATCTATATAATGTATGTGTGTGTCCGTACGTGTATATGCATCTATATAATGTATGTGTGTGTCCGTACGTGTATATGCATCTATATAATGTATGTGTGTGTCCGTACGTGTATATGCATCTATATAATGTATGTGTGTGTCCGTACGTGTATATGCATCTATATAATGTATGTGTGTGTCCGTACGTGTATATGCATCTATATAATGTATGTGTGTGTCCGTACGTGTATATGCATCTATATAATGTATGTGTGTGTCCGTACGTGTATATGCATCTATATAATGTATGTGTGTGTCCGTACGTGTATATGCATCTATATAATGTATGTGTGTGTCCGTACGTGTACATGCATCTATATAATGTATGTGTGTGTCCGTACGTGTATATGCATCTATATAATGTATGTGTGTGTCCGTACGTGTATATGCATCTATATAATGTATGTATGTGTGTGTCCGTACGTGTATATGCATCTATATAATGTATGTATGTGTGTGTCCGTACGTGTATATGCATCTATATAATGTATGTGTGTGTCCGTACGTGTATATGCATCTATATAATGTATGTGTGTGTCCGTACGTGTATATGCATCTATATAATGTATGTGTGTGTCCGTACGTGTATATGCATCTATATAATGTATGTGTGTGTCCGTACGTGTATATGCATCTATATAATGTATGTGTGTGTCCGTACGTGTATATGCATCTATATAAT